>JZKD02S1928280.1:30694-43423 GCA_000966675.3 Picea glauca | reverse complement strand
TGGTTTTACTTCATAGTCCAATTCAATTGTGACAAAAATAAGGTAATTTCTATATTCAAAAAATGAGTCTCATCTTCTACTTTTCCCTCTAGTAATGTATTGCATGTGCCTCCTATTTTACTTACTTGCCTGTGTTGCACACAATTCGGTTTCATCTTGTAAGCATAACTTTTTCATACCTTTCATTGATGTCAACATATCATGAAAGTCTCTAAAACAAATATTTCCTCATGTAGATACTATTATTTTGTATATATAATCATTGAGACTTAGCAAAACATAAAGTCAAATTCAAAAGGAAATGTTCTACACTCTATATCCTAGTCAAAAATATGTGCATGTAATGCACTAGATGTTGAATATACATGAACAGATCATATTCCTTATGCTGGTCAAGCAACCTACCAAGGTGTGAACCATCACAAGATTTTCAAACAAATATGAAACAACAGAAAGAGGATGTTGGCTTAACTATGTGCAAGTCAGTTAGTCTAGTCAAAAGGGCCTCCAATATAAAATTGATCAACAATCTTGTTACATTAGTTTTAATAAAGGTCACATGATTATGTCTTACTACATAGCTTAGTAATTTCTTGTTAGGAGTATTGATTTGGTGGTCAACACCTTTTTCGGAACACGTGACATGGTTTTACAGCCTCATGTGGATTCCTTAACTATGGCAGTTTGATCAAAAACTAACATGTCAGCATTTTGGTTTAACAACAAATGTGGTCCAACAATTGGTATCAGATAAAAAGGTCCTGAGTTCAAGTCCTCTTAGTTGGTGATGAGGGGGAGATTGTTGTCTTGGTGGTCATCACCTATTTTGGGACTCGTAAAATGGTTTAACAACCTCATGTGGATCCATTAAATCCAATGGTTGTATCAGAAACTAACAGGTCAACCTTTTGGTTTAATGGAAAATGTGGTCAACTAAGGAGTTATAATAATCTAAATTGACTTACCTTATTAATTCAAATGTCACTTATAGCCATGTATGATGGTTTCCATGCACTTATGCCTCTCTCATGAGACATGTCATTTTGATCTATTCATTATTACACATTGAATAATATTCTCTCTCTCTCTCTCTCTCTCCAACTTACTTCATACTATGTATGTGTGTAATTTAATACTTCTATGAGCTATCACAACTTATTTATTCACACTTCATTACTCTACAATTGATTGTAGTCATTGTTCAATATATGAATTGTTGTACTAGAAACAATGTAGAACAAGCTTTTTCAAATGCACTTACTGATCATTCTTTAAGAATCCAAATCCATTGTTGAATTACTGTGAGGGGGGGTGAATCAATAATGAGCAATTGGTATTACTTTTAACCAAAATATTCTTTAACAATGTTCAACAATTTATTATTAGCATTCAATATATCATAAAAAATATACTAATAAGAAACATCACATCAATAATATCACATTAGATACACAGTACACCAGAATTTATGTGGAAACCAAAATGGGAGAAAACCAAAAAATGCTTTTCTTATATATCAAAATAATACATTCATTGAAGCACCAACTTCCCAATTCTCCAGTTGAACTGGAAGGAGGCTCCAACCCCCTATTCTCAGGCTCCAATCTAAAGGAAGCTACAACTCCCTGAATTATCTAGCTCCAACCAGAAGGAGGTTACAACCCCCTGTGTTCTCCAGCTCCAACCATAAGGTGGCTACAACCAACTATCCTTACCTCGTCCCGTTGCCCTGAAATATAAGTGTAGATGAACTATCACTACCATAATATTTTCCACTGTCATTTCCACTGTCACTGCCACTGTCTCTGTCACTATCACTATCTCTGCCACTGTCACTGACTCTCTCACTGTCACTATCAACCTATAACTGATCATCAATAGAACATGTACCATACCATGCATCAATTGTATACCAACATGTGCATCAATCATGTATCAAAATACATGCGAAATGTAGATACCATATCAACAATGAGTAGCCAATCATATAAAAAACCATGTACCATGTACTAGGTCATCAAGAATCTATACCATATATTGTACAATCAACATGTATAGACTTGTACCATATCATCAATGAACTATCTCAAAGAAGCAATGCATGTCCCTCATGCATATGCCACCATACATCAATAGTATACCTCAACCATGTATAACCAACTCAAGGATATGAACTAATATAACAACCATGTCATATGCTAAATTAGATATAAGAGTATTCCTCACTCCACCATGCAACCAAGATTTACCATATCCAAGTACCAAACCAACAATTCCAAGTATGCCTCAAGCATACACCATATCATAACCAAGTGTAACCATCAAAACAAGTATACAAACATACCAATACCTCTATTGTTGTACTGTAACACTGAAATGATGACCTGGAAGTGTCTTCTATCTTTAGGGACCCGATACTAGCATTTCCCTCAATCTTGTCATGTCCTCACGAGAGTAAGACATAATGTCTCACGAGTCCTCACATGATAGGTATACTGCAACCCGTGGGGTCCTCGCAGGATACCCTATGCTTGACCCATGAGGATCAACTAACTTAGAGTTTCCTTAGAAAAATCACTCTCCTTTGCAACCCCGAGACTTCCAGACTCCTCCTTCCTTCACTACCTCAAAAATTACCGTCATAACCTTATCCAAATGATTACTAGTTCACAATAAATATGATCAATGAATAAGTGTGTGAGTGTACCCGTGAATGACTCCTTGAGGTGTATTTATACTGAAGCTAGGTAACTCCTATCCTTAATTTAGGGCTTCTATAATTTTATTGTTACAACCACTTTACCCTTTCATTAAAGACTTGTAACATACTAGGGGATTCTTGACGATTCTTCGGGGCTTCCAACTTCACAAGACCATATATCCCTAACTGTGAGGAACCACGTGGAGTTTCACATATCACCGGAAATGGCATGATGAGGACTATCTATTTGTGAGTGAGTTGGTTGCATTTTTATTGTCCTTAATTTCCATATTCGTCATTCAACTTCGGGTACCATCATGGATTCTTCAAAGGTTGACATCAATGATAACCAATCTTTCAACAATATCCCCCTTTGGAATTGATGGCAACACTTAGGCATGGAAATACTCATGCACATTCTCATGCTCCCCTTGTGACCATCACTCCCCCTATATGCATGCCTCTATTGTCTCCAAAGCTTCTCTCTCTCCATCTCCTATTTCTTTTCACCGAATCCATGCCGTGGTTCTTTCTCTCCCCCTTTGACATCAATGGAAACAGGTAATCCTCCTCTGGGGATTCTCCCCTTGTCTACAAGCCTCTTCTTTTTCTACTAACCTTTCTCTTCAGGGTGCTTCCTCGTCTAACTCTTTGATGTATATGAAAAGAATTCAAAATTTTTCTTTACTTGGACTCTTCAATACTTCTATTTCTCTCCCACTATCTTGTTAATCTTGAAGCCGTGTTGATCATTGTGAGGTAGAAACTACTCCAAGTTTCTTTCACAGATACTCAAAATTTTCCCTTGCAAGTGATTTGGTGAATATATCTGCAATCTGCTCTTTTGTATTGACATACTCTAGCTTTATTTTCTTCTCTGTAGCATGTTCCCGTAGAAAGTGATACTTGATCGGAATATGCTTTGTCTTAGAGTGCATCACTGGATTATTGGAGATACTAATGGCGTTGGTGTTATCAAAAAATATTGAAATGGGCTTATCATACTTCACTTGTATATCCTACAAAGTTTACTTCATCCAAAGAACTTGATTACAACATGTCATTGTTTCAATGTATTATGCTTCTACTGTAGACAAAGATATTGATGATTGTTTCTTGCTTAACCATGATACCAGACACTCACCTAAGTAGAATTTTGCTCCACTCGTACTTCTTATATCATCAATGCAACCTACCCAATATGCATCTATGTAGGAAATAAGAGATAGACCCTTCCCTTTTGGATACCATAATCCAAACTCTTATGTACCTTTGAGATATCTAAATATCCCCTTCACTGCCATAACATGTGATTCCTTTGGTGCTGCTTGAAACCTTGCAACATTTCCAACTACCTGCATCACATCTAGTCGAGACATTGTCACATAGAGTAAGTTGCCAATCATCGATCTATACAGTCTCTGGTCTACATCCTTAAAATCATCATCCTTACTTAACTTGAAACTGGTCTACATAGGAGTACTTACTATTTTGCAATATTCCATTCCAAACTTCTTTAGCATTTCTCTAATATACTTGGTCTGAGAGATGAAGATACCTTTGTCACACTAAAATATCTATAGTCCCAAAAATAAGGTTAACTCACCAAGAAAGGACATCTGAAACTCATTCTGCATGTCCATTGTCTTTGGAAAATTTTTGACTCATCCTGTCATCATCACTTTCGAAGATAATATCATCTACAGAAACTTCAATGATCAATATATTGTCTCGATTCACCTTTATGTAGAGATTGTTGTCTACATTTCCCTTCCCGAATCCTTGTTTTTATAGATACATGTCTAGTCTTGAATACCATGCTCTAGGGGCCTCGAGTCCATATAATTCTTTCTTTAACTTTTAAAAATCATCTTCCCTTTCTGATAACATAAAATCTTCAGGTTGTTTGATGTAGACTTCTTCTTCTAACTCTCCATTTAGAAAGGTTGACTTTACATCCTTCTGATAGACCTTGATTCTCTTTGAAAAAACACAGGCTAAGATCAATCTGATTGCTTCAATCCCGACAACTGGGGAAAATGGATCTTCAAAATCTATACCTTCAACTTGAGAGTATCCTTTGCATACCAATATTACTTTGTTCCTAGTAACCTCTCCATCCTCGTTCAATTTGTTTCTGAAGACCCACTTTGTACCAATCACGTTCTTGTTCTTCGGCCTTGGAACCAATTCCCATGTGTCATTCTTCTCTATCTGATCTAATGCTTCATTCATAGCCTTGATCCAATTTTCATCCTTGTTGGCTTCTTCAAAACTGCTTGGCTCAATTGTAGATAGCAGTGCTAGGTGTTGTTGTTCTAGTGAACAAAGTCTTCTTTTGGTTTCAACTCATGTATCTAGTTTATTCCCAATAATTTGTTTTGGTGGATGATTCGTCTGCACTCGCCTGCTAGGTGTGTTTGGAGGTTCCTAAAGATCTTGTTTCTTGTTTTCTTCTTTCTCTTCTTATGTTCTTCTTCCTCTTCTACTTCTTCTTCTTTTGATTATTCTTCATGATCCTATTCCACTAATTCTTTTCTTCCTTCTTTTATCTTTCGTCCATCAGTATCATCAATCGTCACGTTGATGCTTTCCATTATTTTTTGAGTCTTAGATTAAATCATTTGTATGCTTTTCTCTTGCTTGAATACCCAACCAATATGCCTTTATCAACTCGAGAGTCAAATTTTCCAATTTTTCCATATTCTCTTTTGATATAGCATCTGCTTCCAAACACTATGAAACACTTTGCATTTGTTGGTATTACTTTCCATAGCTTGTAAGGAGTCTTATAACTTTTATTTCTGAGCATTCCTTTGTTATGGATGTGAACTTTTGTATGCACTGCATGTACCCAAAATATGTCTATCAACTTGGAATCCATCAACATGGTTTTGGCCATTTCCTGTACTATTATGTTCTTCCTTTTGACAACTCCATCCTGTTGAGATGTCCTAGCTACTAAGAATTGTTTCTTTATCCCATGTTCATTATAAAAGTCCATGAATTCCTCTGATGTAGACTCTCCTCCATTGCATGATCTCAAACACTTGATTTTTGACTCTGTATTAGTTTCAACCATCTCTTTGTATATCTTGAAGTGTTCAAATGCCTCTGACTTCTGCTTAAGAAAGAAAAATATAGTCATTCTTGTATAGTCATCAACTAATAGTATGAATTACTGTTCACCATCCAATCCCTTCAATCTTGTCAGACCAACTAGATCAATATGTACAATCTCCAATGGTTTTGTTGTGGAGTACTCCTTTGATTTGAACTTGGTATTGGTTTTTTTCCCTATAGACATTGATTACATAGAGTATTTGTCGGCTTCGATATCTCAGGAATTTCCCTTACTACTTCCTTTTTGTTGACTTTGACAAGATTATCAAAATTTATGTGACCCATTATTTTGTGCCAGAGCCAACTTTCATCATCCATTCCTAAGCAACATATTTCCTTTCCAATTCCATTTAGAACATATATGTTGCTTGTATTTCTTACAAATGTAGCCACCAACTTGTATGATCATGCTTTCCTTATCTCACATTTCTTTGAGTCAAACACAACTCGGTGTCCTTGATCACACATTTGACTTACACTTAGTAGATTGTGCTTCATGTCTTTGACCAATAGAAAATTTTCTCCCATGGCATCCTTGATTCCAAGTTTTATTGTACCTCTTCCTATAATTATGGTTGATTTGACGTTTCCAAATGAAACCGATCCATCTCTTTCCTTTTTCAGAGTTAGAAACCTATTCTTATCACCTGTCATATGATTTGAGCAGCCACTGTCAACATACCATCCACGTTTCTTGTGTTGAGCTTGTAGAGCTAGGTTGCATTCTTCAGTGTTGATTTGATCTTTCTTCCTTATCCATATCCTTTGTGGTTCCTACTTATGATTGTTGATATTTTTCTTTGGTTCCCTAGGAGGAACAATCAATCTACAATATGTGGCCATGTGTCCAAAGTTGTTGCACTTGTAGCATTCTATTTCAACACTCAAGGATTCAAATCCGTTCTAGCTTTTTCTCTATGCTTTGTGAGGCCTTCTTGGATAACCATTTCTTGTGTAGCCTTCATAGTTTCTTTTTTTCTTGGTATTGGCTCTACAATTCACAACTTTGTGCCCAAAATTTTTACATGAATAAAATAAACCAAAAAAATTAGTTTGATACATAGGAGTGGAAGATCTTCTGAATGATGTTGCTCTTCTGAATCCTTCTTCTTCTTGAGGCCTTTCTATAGATAATAGTTGTTGATATTGACTTTTGAATATTATAGGTGATGCAGTGTCTTTGTAATATTCATCTTGAATCTTCTTGTCTTCTTCCTTCTTAGGGGAACCTTTGACGACTTATGCATAGCTTCTTGTTTTGTCGTTTTGGAGCTCGAGCCTTTCTCTCTCTGCATATGGTTGTATCCTAGTATGGATCTGTCATAGTATGGCCTTTGACTGCTAATGATATCATCCAATATTTTGGTGCTTTTTTGCTACATGTCCTTCTTCTGAAGATATTTTCTTACAGTGACTATCTCTGCTTCGAAGCCTTCAATGATCTTGTCCTTTTCATCTAACTTCCTTCTGAGTGCTTCTTCAATTATTTTTTCTTCTTCTACCTAGAATTTTAACTTCGTGATCATCTACTCGAATTCTTCGGAGTTGGAGTTATGATATCCTTCTTTCTTCTTTATTCCTCCTTGGAGTGACTTGATTTTTTTTCTTTCAATCCTTAGATATTCTAGGGAACTGATCA
Source organism: Picea glauca (assembly GCA_000966675.3). Classification (NCBI taxonomy): domain Eukaryota; kingdom Viridiplantae; phylum Streptophyta; class Pinopsida; order Pinales; family Pinaceae; genus Picea; species Picea glauca. The sequence goes on along the minus strand of JZKD02S1928280.1, from coordinate 35,960 downwards.
ATTCTACTCTATAATCGACTTATGCCTCTTCTTCAGAATCTTCTACTGCCATGAAAAGTACTATTTTTGTATCAATGTCATTGTCTTCATCTTCGTATGATGATGAACTATCTTCCTTAGTGCAAAGACTTTTCTTGAAGAATGTATTTTTGTTTCCTCTACCCTTTTGATTTTTCTTTTTCTTTTTAGGGTCTTCTTCATCATCACTTTCTTTATTCTTATGAGGACATTTAGAAGAAAAATGACCAATACCACCACAATGAAAACATTTCAATGGAAGCATACCTTTGTATTTGCATGTTCCTCTTTTCAAATTTTTGACGAAGTTTTCCATTTCTTCATCTACTTTTGAATCATCATTGTAGCTACAATCTGATTTTGGCTTTTGTTTGTCTTTCTTCTTTGTCTTCTTGGATGCATTGAATGCTACTTATTTCATGAATGGGTTACATTTATCTATCCTCGTCTCATAGGTAGTGAGTATCCCATATAACTCACCCATGGTCAGTAGATAGGTCCACTCTTTCTTCTAGATCTAAAATATTTAAATCAAATCTCATCGATAGAGATCTTAATACCTTTTTAACAATGACTTGTTCTTTCATCTCATCTCCCAAACCTTTAATATTGTTTACTATTCATTGACTCATAGAAAGTAAGATGCAATGTCTTCATCTTCCTTCATATTCAATTTTTCAAACTTGGCTCTAAAGGTTGTAAGTTTATCTTCCTTGACTTTGGTGTCTCCTTCGTAGATGTTCTTAAGTTTGTCCCAAATTTATTTTGTGGATTCACAGTGCATAACCTTGGTATATATTGATTTAGTCACACCATTCAGGATACCATTTCTATTCCTTGAATCATTTTCTTCAAGTTTCTTTCCATCTTTATCTATTGGGGGAGTGGCTAGTGCTTTGTATCCATCTACTACTACTCGCCAAGAAGGAATTGAAGAAGAATAACAAATTAGCAATGGATTTCATCTAGGAAGGATTACCTAATCTGGTAAGAGAAAATGTTGGTAAATGTTCATCCGCTAAATAACTTTGGGATAAGTTATATAATATCTATTCTTCACCCATCACAGATTCAGAGAATGTCAAATAAGATGCAGGTACAGATCAAGAGGAAATATGTTCATCATGTCAGATAGATTCAGAAGAAGAAGAGTATATAATCAACAGAAGTATGTTGTTTTCGATTAATTGTGAAAAATGCAAACATCTTGAAATTGATTGTCGTGAAGGTAATGAGATAGAAAATAAAATTGAAATAGAAGACAACTATGAAGTAGAATTGATCAATTCTTTAGATGAACTAAAGAAAGAAAGAGAAGAAAGCAAGTCACTTAAGAAAAAATTGATGAAGCAAAAGAAATGTGTTCAAGGTTCTAAAGAAGCTCAGCAGGTCATCAAGATTTTAAGAGCTCAACTAGAAGAGGCCAGAAGAATTGAAGAAACTCTAGAATATCAAAAGTAGTGTTTAGAAGCTAACATAACAACACAAAAGGAAGAAGTAGAAAAGAGAGAAAATATACTGATAGATCATCTCAAGGAAAGAACCAATGACTTAAACCAACTTGAGGAAGAGTTTGGTCAAGAAGAGAGAAGACTCGAAGAACAAATAATTACATTGAAAATCCAACTTGAAGAAGAAAAGAGAACAGAAGAAGTCATGAAGTCTCAGATAATGATGAAAGAAGAAGAGGTTGAGAAGCTTGAAGAAAAATTTGTCACACTAAGAGTCAAATTCGCCAAGATCAACAAGAACGTTGAAGAGAAAGAAACATCCACATCGGTAGTAGATAATGAAGAGAAGCATTCTAGGTTGCCAGAAAAGAAGAATGAAGAAAAGAGAAAAAGTTATGCATAAGTCATTAAAGGTTCTATGAAGAAGGAAGAGTGAAAGCCACAAAGAAGCCTCAATCATGATCATGATTAGTCAAAGCAGGAACTCAGAAGGACTACACCACAAAGAAGATCATTCACTCCCAGGTATGTAAATTTCTTTTATGGTCATTTTTTTAATTTTACTAACTTTGGATATAAGGTTGCAGATTGCAGGGTTTATGAACAAATGTTCAAGCAAGAAATGTTTATGTGACCCCACGTAATATTGAATGCTACAAATGCCACAACTATGGTCATATAGCCCGAAATTGTAGAAGCATAATAGTGCCATCCATGAAGAAAGAAACATATATTTAGAAACATATATGAATAAGAAAAGCAAGTGAATAGAGAAAAACAGACTCTAGAAATTACAATAATTTCCATAGTTCAAGAAAAACAAGGAAAGCAAGCAAAAGAAGAACAGGTTCCAAGAACCATATTGTCAGAATCTGCAGCAAATAAAGATCATAATAAAGAGTAGGTCCTAGAGATCACAGGATTTGTAGTAGTACGAGAAAGAAAAGAAGATCAGATGAATAAAGAATATGTTTGAGAAATTGTACTTTCAGAAATTTTAGTACAAGATGAATCCACATATAGAAAGAAAGAAGTCAGAGTTCATAGAGATGTTGAGTCTACCAATAAGGATGATGACTACATCAGAAAGGTATTTTTCTGAGTCATTTAGCTTGGAGACTCATAGGTAATATGAATATTAGATAGTGGGATTCTATGCAGTAGCTGAGACAGTTTAGAGAACCATCCTTCGAAAAACTTGCAGAGTTCGACTAGATAGATTCTGAGCAGTCTGTTAGCAGAAGTAGAGAATGACAGATTGATCAGTTGCAATAGTGAACACTTCATGATAGTACCATGATAGATGGGTGAGCATTGTGAATATTTGAGTAGCAGAGTCATGGACATTATGAATAGAGATGGATTTGCAAGAACACTTAGCAGGTTTGGAAAGATATATGACAGTGAATGAGAGCATGGATTCATAGACTAGTTTAGAGATAAACAAAACTTATCATAATGGATGACAATGACACAAGAATATTTAAATTCTTTTCATATATGTTATTTGATTACATAAGGAAGAACCAATGGACAATAAATCCAAAAGGAAACAGGTACATGAAGACTTATATTGTTCTACACGACATCTTGCAGAGAATTCAAAGGAAGAGATTCAGATGCATGGAGAGAGAGAGTTAGAGGCTTGGAGAGAGCACAAACGCATAATTTCAGGGGGAGCGATGGTCATAGGGAGAGTATGAGCATCATGAATTCAGTATTGCATCATAGTGATAACCTTTTCCAAAGAGGGAGAGACTCTTCAAATGTAGGGGGAGAGAGTAATCAGAGGCTTAAAAATACAAAGAAAGATAAAAGGAATCTAGATAAGGGAAGAATCCCAAAGGACAGTGTAGATAGGGGGAGCAACCCTAAGAAGAGTTCAGTGAAAGGGGAGTAGCCCCAAGGAGAGATACCCTTTTCCATTGATGTCAAAGTGGGAGAGATAGAAACATTGATGAGAATTGCTAGCATGAATTTTATCACGACTAAGTTTTTCCATCAATGTTGGTGTTTCCATCAATGCCAAAGGGGGAGATTGTCAGACAATTGGTTTAGATTGATGGATAACTAGTTAGGATTTTTGGTTGTCATTGATGTCAACCCTTGGAGAGTGATATTGTAGATTGATGTCAACCCTTGAGTATTTCTAGTAGCTCCAGAGGTATGGGTAAGGAACCCAAGTTTGGTTGAGGTATAAAGGTATGAAGATCAATGTATTTGTAGGTAATACTATTCTAGATGGATAGCACATGTCATTTTGTTTCTGGTGATAAGTGGAACGTCACATAACTCCTCGCAGTTAGAGAGTTATGGCTATGTGAAGTTGGAGAGTCCTCATGAGTTATCTAAAGGCCCTTGAAGGTCAAAGAAGTCAAATTACTCTAGAAACTCCCAGAAGAAGTTGACTAGTCAAATTGAAGGTAACTAGGAGTTAATCATGGGTATATTTGTTGCATTAAGAAAATAATTAAAAATAAATTAGTTGCAACAAGAAGTTGTGACTTTGGTAATTATGGTAAAGTAGTTGTGATGAGAATATTGAATAGTCAAAGTGGTTGACCAAAAAATAAATTAAAGGTAAATTAGTTGCACCAAATAATGGTTAAGTGGACAAAGTTTGATTAGTCAAAATGGGTTAAGTGAGTTTTGGTAAAGTAGTTGGACACATAATTATGGATTGGTTATTTAAGGAAATTGGTTAAGCTAAGTGGACAAAGGTTGATTAGTAAAAGTGGACAAAGTGGTTAAGTGGGCAAAAGTGGGTTAATGGGTTAACCCTAGAAGATAGAGAAAGGGGTAAAGTTATTGCAAGGAAACTTCTAGAGGAAGATATGAAGAGTATAAAGGAAAGGACAAACCTCTCTCATTTGCCTCTATTGAACTTCATTGAATATCATTTGTGAAAGGTTATTTGCAGGTTTTCATTGTCACATATGAAGCTACACAAATATGATGCAGTTAAGAAAAGAGACAACAAATATTTCGTCATTGCAGAGGTATCAAAATTGTGGCAAAAAAATTGCAGCAGAAAAATCACGGCAACAAAATCGTGGTAGAAAAATCGTGGCAACAAAATCAGGGCAAAAAAATCGCTACAACAAAATCACGGTAGAAAAATCGTCGCAGGGAAAACACGGCAACAAAATCGTGGCATAAAAAACGTGGCAACAAAATCATAGCTACATAATAGATCCGTAATAGCTCCACATCTACATAAACATAAGAGGTATGTTAATATGTTTGTTTTGAGTTGGATCTATGTGATTGGTTGAGGGTTTGTCTTGAGAAGTTTGATGAATTCCCTCTTGGAGGTTTAGCACTTGTTGTTGAGTAAGATCTACTGGTGTATATTGTGTTGGATTACTGAGAGTGGGGGTGAATCAGTAATAGAGCAATCTAATCCATTTTAACCATATAATGCAAGTGTTATATCAATGTAGCATTATCATCCAATATTTTCAGAGTAAATAAACAATGAACAAATGAAAAATCATACACATACACAGTACACCAGTGTTTTTATGTGGAAACCCAAAGCGGGAGAAAACCACAGAATGCTTTTTATTATATGTCTTGAATAATTACATTCATTGGAAGAACCAAATTCCTTTGTTTTCCAGCTACAACTGGAAGGAGGCTCCAACCCCCTAGTTTCTCAGGCTACAACTTGAGGGAACCTCCAACTCCCCAATTCTCTGTCTATAACCAGAAGGAGGCTACAACCCCCTATGTTCTCCAGCTACAACTGAAAGGTGGCTACAACCACCTATCCTTTCCCCGTCCAACCGCCCTGA
>JZKD02S1928279.1:559977-578150 GCA_000966675.3 Picea glauca | reverse complement strand
CTTCCAAACAGAGGTGGTTAGAGGAGGCTCCTCACAAAAGGTAACAGACTATTTTCTGATTTCAAGAGGAGTTTCAGGAGAATCAGTGAGCTACAAAATACTAGATCCCAAATCAGTATTAAGAGAAAAAACATGATTATTAGTGGGGTTTGCTTCATCACTAATGATGTAAGCCAACTAAGCTTCCCTGAAAAATCTTCTATGCTCCCCCCCAAACACAAGAATAGTAGCATATGAGAGATCCATCTGCAAGGTTCCCCCAAGTCTTTTTATCCAAGATCTTGACAAGAGCATGCCAAACTTGGAAGGAACATCAACCACCACGATATCCATGACTATGTTTTTCATGGCAAGCTCAAATAAGGTCACAACCAGTTCCTTAATGACCCCCAAGCATTTCACTTTCCTAGAGTCAAAACAATATAATTCATGATAGTTCTTTGTGACTTCCAATCCCAGTTCATCCATAACAGTTTTTGGCATGAGATTGTGGGATGCCCCTGAATACATCAGACAATCATGCAACACCTTATCATGTATATCTAGTGAGGTATGGAAGGGGGGGGGGGATGAATCATCTTTGTCTTCTATCAAAGGACCTTAAATGACTGTTGGTTTTTCATCTTGCGGATTTACTGAATCAGTGGCATTTGGAGAAGATTCAGGCTGTAGCATTTTGGAGAGGTATTTTTTAAATTCTTCATTTTTATCAATTCCAAAAAAGGTACCAGAATATTGATTTTTTGGATCTCATTTTCAAAACTGAAAGGAGGTGAGGATTTCAGGATCTCTTTAGCCTCAGGGGTAGGATTTCTGATAAGTACTCGGGGGCTTTTAATTTCTTTTTCTGTGCTGCGAACTGTCACAACTTTGGCAGACTTTTGCTTTTGGGATGGCTGATTAGAAGCATCAGTTATTTCCTCATTCTTTTTGGATCTCAGATTATATCTAGAAGGACCTTCTTTGGCTCTCTCTCCCTTACTTAATTCATTGATTTGAATGTCCATCAATGATTTTTCATATGCATATTGAGTCAAGTGAGGGGATGGCGATGTGTCACCCAAGCAATGAATCTCAGGATCAACTTCTTCTTCTTCTCCTTCTTCATAAACAAAAGGATTGTTCTGTAAAGGAGTTTTTACCCTTTGGTCCTCTCTATCTTTGTTTCTAGGATCACTTGGAAGGATCTGGGGAGTATTATTGGGTCTCCTAAAGTTACCTCTGTTAACAACTTTTTGAATATTTCTATATGTCTATTTTCCTTCCAATTTTAACTTATCAATCTCAATAGAGAGGGATTTTACTAATTTGTTTAGCTCATATACTTGAGAATGAACAATAGGGGAGTCATAATTTGAAGCTTCAACTCTGTTTTTTCTCCTATCCCTATTAGATTTCCCCCTGATTTTATCAGATGCCACTATATTGGATTCTACCTCCAAGGCTGCATCTTGCATATGAACTAAGGAGGTTGATCTTCTTTCTCTGAGTAAAAGGAAAAACTTGGGGTCAAAGGCACTGGCGTAAGTGATTTTAGCAAAGGTTTCTATTGGCTTTATCTCAGCAGGAATCTTATTGTACATCTTGTTGAATCTTTTAGAGAAGTTAGAGACAGATTCTCCCTCTTTCCTCCTTAAGGATCCAAATTCTGTGGTATAATACAAAAAGACCTTTTTGTCTCCCCAGTGTCTCAAAAATGAATTTCCTAATGCCTCAATCCCAGTAATGGATCTAGGGGCCAAACCCCTAAACCAATTCCTAGCCTCACCAAAAAGGATTTGGATGAAGACTCTCATCCACACATCCTCATTTTCAATGTTTTGATTGTTTGCATAACTGTAGAAGGTAGCAAGATGTTCTTCAGTGGTTATATCTTCTTCTCCCATGAATTTGGGAATATATTTTAAATAATCTCTAGGAGGGAGAGAATTCACTAGAGAGGGGCACATCTTCTAGCCACTATGGCATCCATCCTATTTGTAAGGGGGTTAGCAACTACCATTGGGTTTTTAATTCTTGGTGAACAAGGAGGAGAAACGGACTTGACTATGTGCAGTCTAGGAAAAAAAGGAATGTATGAAGGGGAAATTTAAGTTTTCTCAGCAGAAGGATGAGTCTTGGAAGAATATGGTAAACTCTATAAAGGGGATGAAGTTTCCTCTTCTTTGGCAGCATAAATTTTAACAAGAGGAGGGGTAGAAAAGCCTAAAGTAGGAAAATCTTCAAGAATCTCAAGATTGAACCACTTTACAATGTCAGGGGAAGAAATAATTTCAAATATTTCTTCTTTCAAATCAGTTTCAAAAGAGGAGTATTCAATACAAAACTTTTGAAAATCAAGATTCTTAGATACTTCAACAGAAGGTAAAGAAGGATTACTTGATATAACAACTAGAGTATTAAGAGTGGAATCTGGCAACTGACCAGAAGCACTTGTAGCAGCAGCAGAAAAAATTTCTTGAGAATATTTTCCCTTCTTGATTATCTTCTCTGGGTCATCCTCAGGTGGAACCAAAGGTAGCTATGGATTTGATCTCATATGTTTTCCTTTAGGCACTAGATCTAAAACAATGGAGTCATCAGGTGCAATTTGCAATCTTCAAGATACTAAGATTCAATGCTCCTTTAGAACTAGTAATATTTGTCATTCAATCCCATGGAAATGTCTTCAAATCGTTCCCCGACAATGGCGCCAAGAATTTTAGCACTAGGAATCACCTTCAGATTGCATGGAAGGCAAGTCGAGTACCCTTCAGGTTATATGTAAATGTAAAATAGTTTTGAGGGGTCAAATGGATAAGACTCAAGATGATAATGTTCCAACTCAAAAATCAGGGCTAGCATGCACGAGAAATGAAGGTCTTGGCTAACTTCAATCAATAGTTAGGAGTAGATGTAAACATAAGGAAGAATTTAGTGAGAGGAATGTAGAGGTTGTTGTAAACATCAGGTCTGCAAACAGCCTAAGGAAGAAAAACTCTAACACAAGATCTTCTTGAGTTCAAAGTTTAAAGACACTAAAGAAACATCATAATAATATTATAATCAAACATACATCATAATATCACCACAACAATTCATGTGAATCAATCAAGCATGAACACTTCATCATCAAAGGAAAATAAGTTGGAACAAGAAAGTTGATTTCTATAAACCAAGATGTCTCAAATCAAGTACATAACCCGATCACGGTAACTTCATCAAAATATTACAGTATAAGGGAGCCTAGCTCAACCATTCGAAACTACTAAAGAATTTCTTCTATCTATTTATAACAAAAAGGGAGGCAACAGTTGGAGGTACAAGCTGGCCTCCTTCCCATGAAAATCTCTAAGAAGTTATTCCATCTAGAAACTTAACTAACAACTTATGCTATAAAATGGGAAAATGTTGCTCACTGATCCAACCAATCTTTGAACAAACTTGATCTCCCTTTGGTGCGCAACTCCTTGCTTGCCAAGTGTCCTTCAGGGGTATGTAGCTATCATCATGCTACTAGTTGATGTCTCTGCAATTCTCTCCATCATCAGCTATTCATAAAGATGCTAGCTCGACTCTCCTTGATTCCTAGTATCAGTTGGTAGCATCATTTGGTAGCGCTCTAAGAAGTGCACTTTGTAGAACCTTCACCAAATTTCATGTCATTTTGTAGCGCAACCTAAAAAATAGGAAAGTAGAAAAGGTAGCACCAAGACTTCATGTCTTCTGTGCAAAACGCAGTCTCTACCAAAATTTCTGTAGCAAATTTTGGTAGTTCCATCCTTGTGTGTCTCTCTATAGAATTCAGTCTCTGCCAGAATTTTGGTAGTGCCTGCCTGTGTATCCTGTCAAACCTTCAGTACTGCCATCATAATTCGCAACACCTTCACTTGAACATGTGAAGAATGGGTAGCAACCTTGGGTATTAGCAGCGCCATTAGTCTTAGGTGATTCAGTATCATTGTAGGTAGCAAACTGGTGCAACATTAAAAATAGACTATTCTGTAGCACCATAGCGCTACAGAATGTCTGCACTACTACTTCTGAATGGATTAATTCTTTGTGAAAACCCAAAACTTTGAAAAGTAAGTATTAGAAGCCTGTATAGGTGGTAGATTTAGTGTTTCATCAATTTTTTATCTTTGCAAAAAGGGACCATCTTCAAAAATGGATCTCACCTTTCACCAGTTACTTCATTAACCTGACACTCCTTCTTGGAGAAGGAGGACTTCCCTTTGGCACAACAAGATTCTTCCCTTTAGTAGTGGAAGGCTTCTTCACTGGAGCTATGCTCTCTTTGGCTATTGGTTTCTCCTTTTCAATAGGATCTTCAACCAATACATCTAAGTTTCTTTGATCCATTTCATCTTGGAAATGTTGCAACTCTACTTTGAGCTTTCTATTCTGAGACTGAAATTCTTTCTTCTGCCTATAAAGGTTTTTGAGCTTTCTATGGAGAGGTTGGGCCTTCCTTGCTGCAAACCTTACTAGGTCAAGAGTGTGGCTTTTTCCATCCATGAGTTCTTTCATTTTAACCCTATCAGACATGTCTTTTTCTTTCAACTGACCCACCTCCTTCCTAGTATCCTTGATTTGCCTAATTAATATTTTAAATGTCTAGCTTCTAGGTGGAGTAGTGATGTGAACAATCTCAACAGGATTTTTCATGGTTCCCTCTTCCTGTTGCATAGGAATTACTTTGTGTATCTCATCAGGCTTCTTCATGACTTTGCCTTTATCTTTCTTCTTCTATACAGGGATTTCTTCTTTGTTCTCCACAAGATTTTCAATGCCTTGTCCCTTATCTTTCTTCTTCTGTAGGATAGAGCCTTTTGGTAGGGACTATTATTCAACAACCTCTTTAAGAGATGATGATATTGTGAAAGGATTTCTGACCTTGATGTTGGCTACTGAAGGAGATGAGGAGAAGTGTAGCTTCTTCCCTTTCTTTGTTGTAGTTTTAGTAGAAGAATGGGCTTCTTCTAGCTCTGGTAGAGGAGGGGGTGAAAGGTCTCTCTGTTGAGAATGATAAGCCTCCTCCTCAATTCCTGCAACCTCTATGATGGCCTCTTGATATTTAACAAGAACTCTACTCTTTCTCTTCTTGCTAGTACCTATTTTAACATCAAGGGTGGATGGTAAAGGGCTTGCTATCTGTGACTGATGGGTAGCTTCTATATCAAACTTAAAGTGAGAATAAATAATGAAATGTTCCCATGAGATATCCTTCTTACCCATCTCTTCAAAAACCAACATTCTAGTCAATCCAGAGTGAAAGATGCTAGTATCCACAACCTTAGACTTGGATTGAACCCTGTCTGGCATCTTGCCTATGCTCCTTAGCAAATAGTTGGGAATGTTAATTTCAATTTTTCCAGTAAAATGCAACAGAAGCCTTATATGGTATCGGTATAGTGTATTGAACCTCCCTTCACACGTAAAGTACCTCTGAATGATCCTCAATATCCTGTCAAACTTCTCAAAAAGATAATTCCTTGGCACACCTTTAGAAATATTATCAGCTTGATGTTTAGGCTTAAGGAATTCTTTGGCATAGGATGCATCTAAGGCCGTGTCTTTAAACCATCTCCCACCTGTGATAGGGATTCATGTAGCAGCTAAAATAGAGGTCTCAAACACCTCGAATTATAGGTCCCCTACCTTGGTCTTCAGGCCATCAATATGTAAGACAAACTTCCTTGTCACCTCAGGATTAACTCTTTGCATATTTTGGTAGAAAGAGAGGCATCTCACCCTTTTAAAAAGTTCTCTGGCCATGGGCTCTTCCTCGAATAGATGCATGTATACAAGCTCAGTTCTAACCACCTTACCTCCCTTATGTGACTTCTTCATCTAAGGAGTCTCCATAGTTTAGGATAGGAGATTTTAGGGCTATGGAGTGGTAATAACTAGGAGAATTGAGGAGTCAATGCTCAAGTGGATAAGGCTACACCTTTACAAGAATTTCCTTTAAATCAAACTGGTTCCTAGCCAGCTAAAAGTGGCTGTAGAAATCCCTCCCTTGAATGTGTGCAGGTATGAATACTGAGAAAAATATATGATGAAATGATAACCTGTAATTGTCTTTGAAAACTGGGTTGAAACAACCCGACTTAATTGTCAGAGGAGGTAGGGGAGAAATAATGTAGTTTGAGTAGCGTCTCTAGGTAGCACACCACGCATGCAGAGGATAATACATTCTTGGATATTATGATCTCAGTGGCAATGGCGAGCAGGTGTATCAGAATAAATAGACAAATGGTGAGGTCTGCAGGTTTGGATGGAGGGAAAAACTGATAGGATGGTGTGAAGAAAGATCTCCTCTAGTTATGCAGGCATGATAATTTCCAAGATTTTGAGCGCTAATAATCCTTCAAATTAATGTGAAGAGGAGGAAAACACAAAATACCTATGGAATAAATACAGTTCTAGGCCTCAGAAATATCTTAGGAAAGAGTCATGAGAAACTCGACCTATGAATCCACCTCAGCATTAGATATGGTAGCATTGTTGCCAACTGGTCAGAACTAGTAGTTTTCCCAGCGCAACAATTTGAGTTTTTTCAAAATCAAAAAACCGTTATCAGATCTCATAAATATGAAAACTTGAAAGCATATTTTAACCACCCCTGGCATTGAAAACAAGGAAGATATGACATCAATGTCATACCCACAAATCATGGTAGAATATGATGGATAGGGAGTGTGCTACAGAAACTCGTAATGAGTTGGTTGCACTCCAATTCAAAAAATGATTGGGAAGTAAACAAAGAATAAAAGGGACAGCAAGGAAAGGATATGAGGGCATGAGTGAGGAATATGGCATTTCAAATCGAACTGAACGTGGGGGTGAGTTGATCCTAGTTTCAAGTCATGAAAGGAATCAAAATATAATTCATGAAAAAATGGTCCTAAGTAAAAAATTTCTGTGAGGATCAAAGTATAAGTCATGACTTAAACTTTATTTATCAAGGGGACATAAACAAACACAATTTCAAAAGGGGACAAAGAAAAAAATTAAAATCAAAGGGTTTAGGAAAAGATGAAACTAAGGGCTAAAGACCCAAGGCAACTTAGTGTGATAACAGAAACCCGACACCATTTTTTAATTTTGGGCACAAATCCCAATGTACATGGCTTGTAATGGTGCAACTTGTATATACGCATGTTGTAATATAGGTAGGGAACATATATGTGGAAAAATCATGTTTTTAGCTCTGGAATTTGCAAAAGGGAACTTCTAGTCTGCATAGGGAAATGGAAAAAGGCCCTATGTGCAAGATTGCATAGGGTGAGGAAAATCTTGCTATAACAGATGCCCCCTAATGTGTGAGGTCAGAGGAGTATATGTGATGGCTGAAATACATTATAAAACCAATAAGTGGAGTAATGGGGACCCACTTGGAAGAACTAGTTACTCATTACAATGTGTACTGACTTTGCATACATGGCTACCAATTTGAATTACACTACAGATCCATGTAAAAATATACCAAACAACTTTCCATGGCCATGAATAGATAATACAAAGGTGGCTATATGCCAAAGGCTTTCATAGTCATGAAAAAGGCCCAATAAAACCAGTCTCAAAACCAATATGAAGATATCTGTATACAATGGAGTACAATCTGATCTTCCATGATCACTGAAGTCACATAGGTAGTGGTCCAATGAAAGGTAGTAACATCTTAGGAAACATGTAACTATAAACTAATGTCTTCAAGTCTTCTACACAATCCGCNTTTTTATCAATTCCAAAAAAGGTACCAGAATATTGATTTTTTGGATCTCATTTTCAAAACTGAAAGGAGGTGAGGATTTCAGGATCTCTTTAGCCTCAGGGGTAGGATTTCTGATAAGTACTCGGGGGCTTTTAATTTCTTTTTCTGTGCTGCGAACTGTCACAACTTTGGCAGACTTTTGCTTTTGGGATGGCTGATTAGAAGCATCAGTTATTTCCTCATTCTTTTTGGATCTCAGATTATATCTAGAAGGACCTTCTTTGGCTCTCTCTCCCTTACTTAATTCATTGATTTGAATGTCCATCAATGATTTTTCATATGCATATTGAGTCAAGTGAGGGGATGGCGATGTGTCACCCAAGCAATGAATCTCAGGATCAACTTCTTCTTCTTCTCCTTCTTCATAAACAAAAGGATTGTTCTGTAAAGGAGTTTTTACCCTTTGGTCCTCTCTATCTTTGTTTCTAGGATCACTTGGAAGGATCTGGGGAGTATTATTGGGTCTCCTAAAGTTACCTCTGTTAACAACTTTTTGAATATTTCTATATGTCTATTTTCCTTCCAATTTTAACTTATCAATCTCAATAGAGAGGGATTTTACTAATTTGTTTAGCTCATATACTTGAGAATGAACAATAGGGGAGTCATAATTTGAAGCTTCAACTCTGTTTTTTCTCCTATCCCTATTAGATTTCCCCCTGATTTTATCAGATGCCACTATATTGGATTCTACCTCCAAGGCTGCATCTTGCATATGAACTAAGGAGGTTGATCTTCTTTCTCTGAGTAAAAGGAAAAACTTGGGGTCAAAGGCACTGGCGTAAGTGATTTTAGCAAAGGTTTCTATTGGCTTTATCTCAGCAGGAATCTTATTGTACATCTTGTTGAATCTTTTAGAGAAGTTAGAGACAGATTCTCCCTCTTTCCTCCTTAAGGATCCAAATTCTGTGGTATAATACAAAAAGACCTTTTTGTCTCCCCAGTGTCTCAAAAATGAATTTCCTAATGCCTCAATCCCAGTAATGGATCTAGGGGCCAAACCCCTAAACCAATTCCTAGCCTCACCAAAAAGGATTTGGATGAAGACTCTCATCCACACATCCTCATTTTCAATGTTTTGATTGTTTGCATAACTGTAGAAGGTAGCAAGATGTTCTTCAGTGGTTATATCTTCTTCTCCCATGAATTTGGGAATATATTTTAAATAATCTCTAGGAGGGAGAGAATTCACTAGAGAGGGGCACATCTTCTAGCCACTATGGCATCCATCCTATTTGTAAGGGGGTTAGCAACTACCATTGGGTTTTTAATTCTTGGTGAACAAGGAGGAGAAACGGACTTGACTATGTGCAGTCTAGGAAAAAAAGGAATGTATGAAGGGGAAATTTAAGTTTTCTCAGCAGAAGGATGAGTCTTGGAAGAATATGGTAAACTCTATAAAGGGGATGAAGTTTCCTCTTCTTTGGCAGCATAAATTTTAACAAGAGGAGGGGTAGAAAAGCCTAAAGTAGGAAAATCTTCAAGAATCTCAAGATTGAACCACTTTACAATGTCAGGGGAAGAAATAATTTCAAATATTTCTTCTTTCAAATCAGTTTCAAAAGAGGAGTATTCAATACAAAACTTTTGAAAATCAAGATTCTTAGATACTTCAACAGAAGGTAAAGAAGGATTACTTGATATAACAACTAGAGTATTAAGAGTGGAATCTGGCAACTGACCAGAAGCACTTGTAGCAGCAGCAGAAAAAATTTCTTGAGAATATTTTCCCTTCTTGATTATCTTCTCTGGGTCATCCTCAGGTGGAACCAAAGGTAGCTATGGATTTGATCTCATATGTTTTCCTTTAGGCACTAGATCTAAAACAATGGAGTCATCAGGTGCAATTTTCAATCTTCAAGATACTAAGATCCAATGCACCTTTAGAACTAGTAATATTTGTCATTCAATCCCATGGAAATGTCTTCAAATCGTTCCCCGACAATGGTGCCAAGAATTTTAGCACTAGGAATCACCTTCAGATTGCATGGAAGGAAAGTCGAGTACCCTTCAGGTTATATGTAAATGTAAAATAGTTTTGAGGGGTCAAATGGATAAGACTCAAGATGATAATGTTCCAACTCAAAAATCAGGGCTAGCATGCATGAGCAATGAAGGTCTTGGCTAACTTCAATCCGTAGTTAGAAGTAAATGTGAACATAAGGAAGAATTTAGTGAGAGGAATGTAGAGGTTGTTGTAAACATCAAGTCTGCAAACAGCCTAAGGAAGAAAAACTCTAACACAAGATCTTCTTGAGTTCAAAGTTTAAAGACACTAAAGAAACATCATAATAATATTATAATCAAACATACATCATAATATCACCACAACAATTCATGTGAATCAATCAAGCATGAACACTTCATCATCAAAGGAAAATAAGTTGGAACAAGAAAGTTGATTTCTATAAACCAAGATGTCTCAAATCAAGTACATAACCCGATCACGGTAACTTCATCAAAATATTACAGTATAAGGGAGCCTAGCTCAACCATTCGAAACTACTAAAGAATTTCTTCTATCTATTTATAACAAAAAGGGAGGCAACAGTTGGAGGTACAAGCTGGCCTCCTTCCCATGAAAATCTCTAAGAAGTTATTCCATCTAGAAACTTAACTAACAACTTATGCTATAAAATGGGAAAATGTTGCTCACTGATCCAACCAATCTTTGAACAAACTTGATCTCCCTTTGGTGCGCAACTCCTTGCTTGCCAAGTGTCCTTCAGGGGTATGTAGCTATCATCATGCTACTAGTTGATGTCTCTGCAATTCTCTCCATCATCAGCTATTCATAAAGATGCTAGCTCGACTCTCCTTGATTCCTAGTATCAGTTGGTAGCATCATTTGGTAGCGCTCTAAGAAGTGCACTTTGTAGAACCTTCACCAAATTTCATGTCATTTTGTAGCGCAACCTAAAAAATAGGAAAGTAGAAAAGGTAGCACCAAGACTTCATGTCTTCTGTGCAAAACGCAGTCTCTACCAAAATTTCTGTAGCAAATTTTGGTAGTTCCATCCTTGTGTGTCTCTCTATAGAATTCAGTCTCTGCCAGAATTTTGGTAGTGCCTGCCTGTGTATCCTGTCAAACCTTCAGTACTGCCATCATAATTCGCAACACCTTCACTTGAACATGTGAAGAATGGGTAGCAACCTTGGGTATTAGCAGCGCCATTAGTCTTAGGTGATTCAGTATCATTGTAGGTAGCAAACTGGTGCAACATTAAAAATAGACTATTCTGTAGCACCATAGCGCTACAGAATGTCTGCACTACTACTTCTGAATGGATTAATTCTTTGTGAAAACCCAAAACTTTGAAAAGTAAGTATTAGAAGCCTGTATAGGTGGTAGATTTAGTGTTTCATCAATTTTTTATCTTTGCAAAAAGGGACCATCTTCAAAAATGGATCTCACCTTTCACCAGTTACTTCATTAACCTGACACTCCTTCTTGGAGAAGGAGGACTTCCCTTTGGCACAACAAGATTCTTCCCTTTAGTAGTGGAAGGCTTCTTCACTGGAGCTATGCTCTCTTTGGCTATTGGTTTCTCCTTTTCAATAGGATCTTCAACCAATACATCTAAGTTTCTTTGATCCATTTCATCTTGGAAATGTTGCAACTCTACTTTGAGCTTTCTATTCTGAGACTGAAATTCTTTCTTCTGCCTATAAAGGTTTTTGAGCTTTCTATGGAGAGGTTGGGCCTTCCTTGCTGCAAACCTTACTAGGTCAAGAGTGTGGCTTTTTCCATCCATGAGTTCTTTCATTTTAACCCTATCAGACATGTCTTTTTCTTTCAACTGACCCACCTCCTTCCTAGTATCCTTGATTTGCCTAATTAATATTTTAAATGTCTAGCTTCTAGGTGGAGTAGTGATGTGAACAATCTCAACAGGATTTTTCATGGTTCCCTCTTCCTGTTGCATAGGAATTACTTTGTGTATCTCATCAGGCTTCTTCATGACTTTGCCTTTATCTTTCTTCTTCTATACAGGGATTTCTTCTTTGTTCTCCACAAGATTTTCAATGCCTTGTCCCTTATCTTTCTTCTTCTGTAGGATAGAGCCTTTTGGTAGGGACTATTATTCAACAACCTCTTTAAGAGATGATGATATTGTGAAAGGATTTCTGACCTTGATGTTGGCTACTGAAGGAGATGAGGAGAAGTGTAGCTTCTTCCCTTTCTTTGTTGTAGTTTTAGTAGAAGAATGGGCTTCTTCTAGCTCTGGTAGAGGAGGGGGTGAAAGGTCTCTCTGTTGAGAATGATAAGCCTCCTCCTCAATTCCTGCAACCTCTATGATGGCCTCTTGATATTTAACAAGAACTCTACTCTTTCTCTTCTTGCTAGTACCTATTTTAACATCAAGGGTGGATGGTAAAGGGCTTGCTATCTGTGACTGATGGGTAGCTTCTATATCAAACTTAAAGTGAGAATAAATAATGAAATGTTCCCATGAGATATCCTTCTTACCCATCTCTTCAAAAACCAACATTCTAGTCAATCCAGAGTGAAAGATGCTAGTATCCACAACCTTAGACTTGGATTGAACCCTGTCTGGCATCTTGCCTATGCTCCTTAGCAAATAGTTGGGAATGTTAATTTCAATTTTTCCAGTAAAATGCAACAGAAGCCTTATATGGTATCGGTATAGTGTATTGAACCTCCCTTCACACGTAAAGTACCTCTGAATGATCCTCAATATCCTGTCAAACTTCTCAAAAAGATAATTCCTTGGCACACCTTTAGAAATATTATCAGCTTGATGTTTAGGCTTAAGGAATTCTTTGGCATAGGATGCATCTAAGGCCGTGTCTTTAAACCATCTCCCACCTGTGATAGGGATTCATGTAGCAGCTAAAATAGAGGTCTCAAACACCTCGAATTATAGGTCCCCTACCTTGGTCTTCAGGCCATCAATATGTAAGACAAACTTCCTTGTCACCTCAGGATTAACTCTTTGCATATTTTGGTAGAAAGAGAGGCATCTCACCCTTTTAAAAAGTTCTCTGGCCATGGGCTCTTCCTCGAATAGATGCATGTATACAAGCTCAGTTCTAACCACCTTACCTCCCTTATGTGACTTCTTCATCTAAGGAGTCTCCATAGTTTAGGATAGGAGATTTTAGGGCTATGGAGTGGTAATAACTAGGAGAATTGAGGAGTCAATGCTCAAGTGGATAAGGCTACACCTTTACAAGAATTTCCTTTAAATCAAACTGGTTCCTAGCCAGCTAAAAGTGGCTGTAGAAATCCCTCCCTTGAATGTGTGCAGGTATGAATACTGAGAAAAATATATGATGAAATGATAACCTGTAATTGTCTTTGAAAACTGGGTTGAAACAACCCGACTTAATTGTCAGAGGAGGTAGGGGAGAAATAATGTAGTTTGAGTAGCGTCTCTAGGTAGCACACCACGCATGCAGAGGATAATACATTCTTGGATATTATGATCTCAGTGGCAATGGCGAGCAGGTGTATCAGAATAAATAGACAAATGGTGAGGTCTGCAGGTTTGGATGGAGGGAAAAACTGATAGGATGGTGTGAAGAAAGATCTCCTCTAGTTATGCAGGCATGATAATTTCCAAGATTTTGAGCGCTAATAATCCTTCAAATTAATGTGAAGAGGAGGAAAACACAAAATACCTATGGAATAAATACAGTTCTAGGCCTCAGAAATATCTTAGGAAAGAGTCATGAGAAACTCGACCTATGAATCCACCTCAGCATTAGATATGGTAGCATTGTTGCCAACTGGTCAGAACTAGTAGTTTTCCCAGCGCAACAATTTGAGTTTTTTCAAAATCAAAAAACCGTTATCAGATCTCATAAATATGAAAACTTGAAAGCATATTTTAACCACCCCTGGCATTGAAAACAAGGAAGATATGACATCAATGTCATACCCACAAATCATGGTAGAATATGATGGATAGGGAGTGTGCTACAGAAACTCGTAATGAGTTGGTTGCACTCCAATTCAAAAAATGATTGGGAAGTAAACAAAGAATAAAAGGGACAGCAAGGAAAGGATATGAGGGCATGAGTGAGGAATATGGCATTTCAAATCGAACTGAACGTGGGGGTGAGTTGATCCTAGTTTCAAGTCATGAAAGGAATCAAAATATAATTCATGAAAAAATGGTCCTAAGTAAAAAATTTCTGTGAGGATCAAAGTATAAGTCATGACTTAAACTTTATTTATCAAGGGGACATAAACAAACACAATTTCAAAAGGGGACAAAGAAAAAAATTAAAATCAAAGGGTTTAGGAAAAGATGAAACTAAGGGCTAAAGACCCAAGGCAACTTAGTGTGATAACAGAAACCCGACACCATTTTTTAATTTTGGGCACAAATCCCAATGTACATGGCTTGTAATGGTGCAACTTGTATATACGCATGTTGTAATATAGGTAGGGAACATATATGTGGAAAAATCATGTTTTTAGCTCTGGAATTTGCAAAAGGGAACTTCTAGTCTGCATAGGGAAATGGAAAAAGGCCCTATGTGCAAGATTGCATAGGGTGAGGAAAATCTTGCTATAACAGATGCCCCCTAATGTGTGAGGTCAGAGGAGTATATGTGATGGCTGAAATACATTATAAAACCAATAAGTGGAGTAATGGGGACCCACTTGGAAGAACTAGTTACTCATTACAATGTGTACTGACTTTGCATACATGGCTACCAATTTGAATTACACTACAGATCCATGTAAAAATATACCAAACAACTTTCCATGGCCATGAATAGATAATACAAAGGTGGCTATATGCCAAAGGCTTTCATAGTCATGAAAAAGGCCCAATAAAACCAGTCTCAAAACCAATATGAAGATATCTGTATACAATGGAGTACAATCTGATCTTCCATGATCACTGAAGTCACATAGGTAGTGGTCCAATGAAAGGTAGTAACATCTTAGGAAACATGTAACTATAAACTAATGTCTTCAAGTCTTCTACACAATCCGCTAAAGGTGTAAGTCTACATCGTGTGAATAAAGGAGTTGCGGTGGAACACAATGAGACATCATTTGATTACCGATCACTGAGGTATACCATTAACAAATGTGAGACTACCTACCGATGATGAAACTAGGTATCAAGGCACCGAGTACATTCTTACAATTGTGAATAAAGGAGTCGGGATCGAACACTCAAAGAATTCATCGATCAGGAGACATTGATGTATTCCCAACTTTCCATGATGAGAGAACATGCCACTAATGACTGCAAGCTTATAGGTACTCATAGGACTCTAGGTATCATTGTTGTAGGAAAATCTCCCTGCGGACAGGTAGATCACCTCTAAGGCTTGACCTTAACCCTAGACAGAAAAATGCTTAACGTGGACACTGACTTCCTTTGAGATCTATCTAAACTAATACATGAGAAGGAAGGATAACAGAAGTAACTTTTAATCGACGTTTGTCCCTGCATGCTCCGAGTTGCGCTCCTATCCTTTGCTCCTCACTGAGCTCTGTGGACAAAACAAGATACGACTACTTCCTACTCTATTGATATTAGCTTGAATATATATCTATCAATAAATGACAAGTTCATGTAACATCAGACACAAACTAGAAAGAAACAGGTCAAGCGTGTCATATTAATGAGAATAACGACAACAGTGCTTACAATCGTAGATGCGAATGCGACAGCTTCGTCAAGTCCTCTTCGTCTAACCCTTGCCTGAAAGATCCACAACCTGGATAACAGCAGCTTCACTGATCACTGTGACTGTAAGTTTCCTCCAAGATCATAAGTCTCATAGCTTCAATTCTTCCCCCTTTTCCACCATCATAGAGCTTGCTTATATAGGTTGGGAGGAGCCTAACCTCTTGAGTTATGTTTAGAACCATTTGGGAACCTCCTCCTTAGATTAGGGATCTCTTGATGAAACCAAGAATTCGAGCACAACTGCCTCCTAATCTCGAATGATCCTCCCCTTATTCTCCTCAACGGGCTAACAACTGACCCAGAATAGGGAGCGCTCCCTCAGAAATGGCATTAGAGCATTGTAGCTCTCCCTGAGAAGGTCAAGGGGAGCGCCAGCGCTTCAGAATTGGGCAGCGCTTCTGCAAAGGGGTGAAGAAGCGTTAAAATGCTCCTAAGGCATTATAGGGGAGCGCCAGCACTCCTAAGGCTATTTTAGGGGAGCGTTCCCCCTCCAAACTCTTGATTGAAAATCCCTCTTAGGTGTTAAGAGATGGTTGACTCTAGTGAACCAATTCTCTTCCTTCAAACCAAGTCCATGAGATGTTCCAAGTGCCTCCTTAGTGTCGTCATCGTGGTAATATGATTCAACAACATTTACGACACTTTGTAACCAACTTGCGACACTTACGACAAGTTGTAAGGGAGTTGCGACACTTGCGACAAGTGAGAAGCATATGCGACACTTATCCAGTTGAGTGATTTTGATGTGTAACAATCAACTCCAGAATAGATGAGTTGAATTCGATAAAGGGAGACCCACTAAAAGCAGAGAATTAAGGAATATCTCATCATTCAGCACAAGTTACAAAGTAGGAGCTTAATGATTTGGAGGAAATTGAACGAAGAACATGTTCATGAACCAATGACCCTATGCATATTTTGCATGTGCCAGGTGTAAGCAATACACAGAAAAGACCCTCTGAATAGCAGTCAATGAGGAAAAATGTTGACAAAGGAGAGGAAACCACCAATAGGGATAATGGCATCAAGGACACTACACGAATCCCAATGTGTGAATAGATGTCTTTCCATCGAACACATGCCAAACCACCCAGTCAATGACCAATGATGAAATGTTGACTGTTGGGTTCAAGGTTACCTACCAATGAGGAAAGTAGGAGTAGGGTGCACAATAGGACTACAAATTCATGTGATTCTGAGACAAACTAAGGGTATGGCCGACATGCAAATTCAAGAGTTCTTAGGAATGGCCGACATGCAAATTCAAGAGTTCTTAGGAATGGCCGACACAGGTTGATAGACATCCTTTGAAAGAGAGTATGAGACATATGGAAGAGTCTAAAAACATAGACTCAATGATGAAACCTTGAGATACAGGAGGCATCAATCAAACTCTCCATAGGGATTGGAAGAGTAACCAGACGGGGGAGTAAACTCTCTGTAACGAGCTCAGCTTCCTAAGGTCATGCTAAACTCAAAATTATGATGACAAGTGAACTCAAAAGTTTTGTGCTCTGTTCAAAGGCAACACGACTGCTGTTAATATAAGATAATACTGCATTCTCACCTATATTTTTTCTTTCATAGTCAAATGAATGCTATGATACATAGGAGAAAATGAGTGTCGCAAGTAAGAAAAACTAGTTCCAACAGTGGAACATACCTATGCTCAATGGAAGGAGGTGCATGCGGGAGATGGACACTCGGGGGAATGTTCCCTCCTGGGTATAAGGTGTCAAGCTGCGAAGGATATAAACAAGGCTCTGCTTGGTTGAGGATGAAAAAATGCTAAGGTAAATGGTTTATAACCCAAAAGAGAAAACTAGAAATAGGCTCAATACTGCAAGCAAGGGCATGAGATGCAATTACAACTTAACACCAAAAAATGTCCTTTTTCATAATCTTAGTCTACTTGGTTTGAAAAAGGGATAAACTTGCTTGAAATAAACGTCATTTAAATTCTAGTTTATGAGTGTGAAAGAGACAAGTTCGCTCGAGAATATTTTCACTGTCTGAAATGAGTCGGAAAAGAGCTTAAATTAGACTCGTGAACTTTCAAATCCAATTAACAAGTGTGAAAGAGACAAATTCACTCGACAATCTTTTCTCTTTTTAGATGAGTTGGAAAAGAGCTTAAATCAGACTCATTAGGGGATTTCTAGGCAGCATGTCATGGGGGAGGCCAAGGCTCTCGTGAAAGATTTCTATGAAAGGTCAACAACTCATAGGTAGCTGACACAAGCTTGGGAAAACCCAAAGCTTTCCAAGTCGAGGAGGATGCAATACTTGCAAAGGTTACCTTATCTACAATATATCGAAGAATGCCCCTTATCTGGAAGGGTGTAGAAGTAAGTTGAGGCTCTACAAGATCATTCCAATCAAAGGAAACCACCTTAGGAATTGGAGGGAGTGTACTCAAAGAGAGTGGAATGTTCCCTTGTGAAGAAGGTATAGAACTAGAAATTCTAAGGACATGGTATAGAAGGTATAGAACTAGAACAAGAAGAGTGGGATCGACCGAAAATTGCATCGACGTGGCCACATATTCAACCATTGGTTGAATAGAATGTGAGATAAAAATTTCAAGAGATGCAACACCCCCAAAAATAGGAGTGGTTTCGGTCGAATATTGCATCGACACGACCATTGGTTGAACAGGATGCGAGAAAATAAGGCCAAGAGATGCATCGTCCCCTAAAGGAATAGGGGTGTTAGCCAAAGATTGCATT
>JZKD02S1928279.1:527288-559967 GCA_000966675.3 Picea glauca | reverse complement strand
TATTGCTGAATAATAGTTGTGTGCTCCAAAGTAGAAAAGTGTGCTTCATCCAATTCGTTGAGTCGCTGAAGGTGTCATTTATGAGCTTCTATAAGATCTAGTCCAATTTCCTAGGCCATCCTCAGGGTCTTGATCTTGAATTCGATTGGGAAGATGGGTTCCTTACCATAGACTAGGTGGTAAGGAGAGTAGCTAGTGGTGTTATGCCAGTTTGTACGATAATCCCATAAGGCATTTGGGAGCTCAGTAGCCCAATTCTGTCGATTTTTTGAGATAGTCTTTGTCAGGATTTCCTCTAGGACCTTATTGGTGCTTTCTACTTTCCCGTTTTCCTATGGGTGGTATGGAGAAGTAACTCTGTGCTTAATGTGATAGTTGTCCAAGGTGGCAGTGATTCTATGGCCTGCAAATTGTGACCCTCCATCAATGATTACTTCTCTGGGTAGTCCATACCATACAAACAATTTGAAAAGAAATTTGATGACTACTTCTTCTGTTGCATCTGGTAAATCTTCTGCCTCTACCCATTTGGTCATGTAATCTATTGCAATGAGAATATAGGCCTTTTGATTTGACTTTGGATTGAAGGGTCTGATGAAGTCCAGTGTCCATATTTCAAATGGTTCTGTGACTATTTGTGATTTCAAGGGCATTTCATCAGCCTGACCTGGTTTCCCCATCCGCTAATAATTGTCGCAGGTCTGGACGTATTTCTTCGCTACTATGAATATTGAGGGCCAATAATATCCCATCTGTAAGATTTTGTGTCTAGTCCTACAGTCTGCAAAATACCCCCCATAGGGCTCATCATGTCCTTCCTTCAGTATGTCATAGATTTCGTCATCTCATACGCATCATTGGATCTGGAGATCAACTCCTGTGTGGAAGAGATATCCATTGATCCAAGTGAATCGTACACTACATTGGACGATCAGTCTTCTTTCCCTTGATGATAAATGTGTTGGCAATCTTCCCACTGTGAAATAATTTGCTACATCAGTGTACCAAGGTGGTTTTGTGGTGATGGCAAACAAATGCTCATCTGGAAATTGGTCCTCAATTGTTAATGAGTCGTCTATTTTTGGTATGTGAGACAAGAAGTCTGCAACAAGATTTTCTCTCTCGGGTCGATCTTTAATGGTGATATCAAATTCTTGCAATAATAATAACCATCAAGTGACCCATCCATTAGTAATCGATTTATTAGCTAGATATCTAATAACAGAATGATCAGTATACAGAATAACTAGATAGCATGTTATATAATGACGAAATTTATTGATCACATGTATAACAGCTAATTTTTTTTTTTCTGTTACTGTATAATTAAGTTCAGCTGGAGTAATATTCTTGCTAATGAAATAAATGGAGTAGGGTTTCTTGTCTTCTTCCTGTCCAAGAACAATGCCTATGGCAATGTCTGAGGCATTGGTGGAGATTTGAAATGGTATTTTCCAATTTGGTTCCCTCAACATCAGCACTGTCGAGACTAGTTTCTTGAGTCCTACAAAAGCCACATCACATTTTTCAGACCACTGGAATTCTACATTACCAGTCAAAGCATGTAAAGGCGTAGTGGTTTTTGCAAATTTTTCCATAAATATGTGATAGTATCCTGAAGCACCAAGGAAACTACGTACCTCAATTTGTGTGTGTGGAGTAGGTTGATTAAGGATTACCTTGATTTTTGTTGGATCTACTCTAATTCCATCTGCAGAAATGTAATGCCCTAATATGACACCTTTTGTCATCATCATGTGACATTTTTCGTGGCTTAAACATAACCTGGTAGCAATGCACCGTTCTAATACCTTCTCCAGATTATTCAAGGCTTGATCGAAGTCATTGTCATACAGAGTAAAATCATCCATGTAGACCTCAAGCCCTTCGCTAATCAGATCACTGAATATGCTCAGAATGGCCCTTTGGAATGTGGCTGGGGCATTACAAAGTCCGAAGGGAAATACTCTGTATGAAAAGGTACCCCAGGGACATGTGAATGTCATTTTATCTTGATCTTCTGGGGTAATCTAGATCTGATTGTAGCCGCTGAAACCGTCTAGGAAAGAGAATAATATCTTCCCTACCAAGGTATCCAATACTTGATCGATGAAGGGAAATGGAAAGTGGTCTTTTTGAGTGGCTTTGTTAAGTTCCCTGTAATCAACAAAGATTCGCCACTTCCCATTTTTCTTGGGGACGATCACTAATGGGGAAACCCATTGACTATATGAGATAGTGTATATAAAATCTATGTCCAACAACTTTTGTAGTTCTTCTTTAACAATATCCCTGAGGTGGGGATTCAGTCTTCTCTGCAGCTNTATTGCTGAATAATAGTTGTGTGCTCCAAAGTAGAAAAGTGTGCTTCATCCAATTCGTTGAGTCGCTGAAGGTGTCATTTATGAGCTTCTATAAGATCTAGTCCAATTTCCTAGGTCATCCTCAGGGTCTTGATCTTGAATTCGATTGGTAAGATGGGTTCTTTACCATAGACTAGGTGGTAAGGAGAGTAGCTAGTGGTGTTATGCCAGTTTGTACAATAATCCCATAAGGCATTTGGGAGCTCAGTAGCCCAATTCTGTCGATTTGTTGAGATAGTCTTTGTCAAGATTTCCTCTAGGACCTTATTGGTGCTTTCTACTTTCCTGTTTTCCTATGGGTGGTATGGAGAAGTAACTTTGTGCTTAATGTGATAGTTTTCCAAGGTGGCAGTGATTCTATGGCCTGCAAATTGTGACCCTCCATCAATGATTACTTCTCTGGGTAGTCCATACCATACAAACAATTTGAAAAGAAATTTGATGACTACTTCTTTTGTTGCATTTGGTAAAGCTTCTGCCTCTACCCATTTGGTCATGTAATCTATTGCAATGAGAATATAGGACTTTTGATTTGACTTTGGATTAAAGGGTCCGATGAAGTCCAGTGTCCATATTTCAAATGGTTCTGTGACTATTTGTGATTTCAAGGGCATTTCATCAGCCTGACCTGGTTTCCCCATCCGCTGATAATTGTCGCAGGTCTGGACGTATTTCTTCGCATCTATGAATATTGAGGGCCAATAATATCCCATCTATAAGATTTTGTGTCTAGTCCTACAGTCTGCAAAATACCCCCCATAGGGCTCATCATGTCCTTCCTTCAGTATGTCATAGATTTCGTCATCTCGTACGCATCGTTGGATCTGGAGATCAACTCCTGTGTGGAAGAGATATCCACTGATCCAAGTGAATCGTGCGCTACGCTGGACGATCAGTCTTCTTTCCCTTGATGATAAATGTGTTGGTAATCTTCCCGCTGTGAAATAATTTGCTACATCAGTGTACCAAGGTGGTTTTGTGGTGACGGAAAACAAATGCTCATATAGAAATTGGTCCTCAATTGTTAATGAGTCGTCTATTTTTGGTATGTGAGACAAGAAGTCTGCAACAAGATTTTCTCTCTCGGGTCGATCTTTAATGGTGATATCAAATTCTTGCAATAATAATAACCATCAAGTGACCCATCCATTAGTAATCGATTTATTAGCTAGATATCTAATAACAGAATGATCAGTATACAGAATAACTAGATAGCATGTTATATAATGACGAAATTTATTGATCACATGTATAACAGCTAATTTTTTTTTTTCTGTTACTGTATAATTAAGTTCAGCTGGAGTAATATTCTTGCTAATGAAATAAATGGAGTAGGGTTTCTTGTCTTCTTCCTGTCCAAGAACAATGCCTATGGCAATGTCTGAGGCATTGGTGGAGATTTGAAATGGTATTTTCCAATTTGGTTCCCTCAACATCAGCACTGTCGAGACTAGTTTCTTGAGTCCTACAAAAGCCACATCACATTTTTCAGACCACTGGAATTCTACATTACCAGTCAAAGCATGTAAAGGCGTAGTGGTTTTTGCAAATTTTTCCATAAATATGTGATAGTATCCTGAAGCACCAAGGAAACTACGTACCTCAATTTGTGTGTGTGGAGTAGGTTGATTAAGGATTACCTTGATTTTTGTTGGATCTACTCTAATTCCATCTGCAGAAATGTAATGCCCTAATATGACACCTTTTGTCATCATCATGTGACATTTTTCGTGGCTTAAACATAACCTGGTAGCAATGCACCGTTCTAATACCTTCTCCAGATTATTCAAGGCTTGATCGAAGTCATTGTCATACAGAGTAAAATCATCCATGTAGACCTCAAGCCCTTCGCTAATCAGATCACTGAATATGCTCAGAATGGCCCTTTGGAATGTGGCTGGGGCATTACAAAGTCCGAAGGGAAATACTCTGTATGAAAAGGTACCCCAGGGACATGTGAATGTCATTTTATCTTGATCTTCTGGGGTAATCTAGATCTGATTGTAGCCGCTGAAACCGTCTAGGAAAGAGAATAATATCTTCCCTACCAAGGTATCCAATACTTGATCGATGAAGGGAAATGGAAAGTGGTCTTTTTGAGTGGCTTTGTTAAGTTCCCTGTAATCAACAAAGATTCGCCACTTCCCATTTTTCTTGGGGACGATCACTAATGGGGAAACCCATTGACTATATGAGATAGTGTATATAAAATCTATGTCCAACAACTTTTGTAGTTCTTCTTTAACAATATCCCTGAGGTGGGGATTCAGTCTTCTCTGCAGCTGTCGAATAGGTCAGGCATCTTTCTAAATATAAATGTGGTGTGTGTAGAGTTGTGGATCAATACCTTTCATATCAGAATACTCCCAAGAAAAATCTTACTGGTATTTAGAGAGGACTTGAATTAGCTTTTGTTGTTGTTTCTCTTCTAGATTAGCATTAATGTTCAGAAAATTCCCTAGCGCAATCTCAATGGATTTGTTGTTATGAACAGCGGTAGTCGGGATTTGTTGTTCCATTAAATCTTCCAGCAGGTCTCCCTGTGCTTCACAGTCTAGAACAGCTTGGAGCATATGGCATGTTGGGTTACTCACAGTGGTTGGGTTGTTAATAAACCCACTGATTACATCATTCTCTAGTTGATTCTTGAGTCTGAGAGCTTCTTCCATTGTCAGAGGGGCACGCAGATCCTTCTCTGGATATCGTGGTGGTGGCAATTGCGGATATATGATTGTTGTACTAGGTTTGGCTGGAGGATATAAGATGAGATTCCTTGTGACACCTCCCCTAGCAATTGTCATTTTACCCAATCGACATCCTATGTATGCATCAGTTGTCATGAGCCATGGTCTGCCTAGTATCAATATATGCCCTTCGAGTCCAGTTCTTGGTTTGTTGATGAGAAAATCTACTAGATATTCCCAAGAGTCAAATGGGATTGCTATATCATGTAGTGTGTCGAGTGGTTTGACCACTGATTGATCATCCAGTTGTAACATAATCGGGGTTGGGTTGAAAGAGTCAAAACCTAGGGTATTGCAGGTTTCCATAGTTAGGATATTGATGGTCGTTGCCAAATCAACTAGTGTATTTGGAAAGGAACAACCCTAAATCTGAATTGTTACTGTGGGGTTCCCTGGATATGCATATTTGACTGGTTCTTCTCTACTCAAAATTAGATCAGATAAGGCTCCCACTACATGAATTGTTGATGATGAATTTTTTTTTTTTTTTACGGGCTTCCTCCCACATAGCTCCTTGATTTTCTTTGCATAGATCGGTATGTCTTGCAGAGCTTGCAGGAGTGGAATTTTGATGTATAAATTCTTGAGTTCCCCTGCAATGTCAAAGTAAGGATATACGGTGGGTTTCGCTATCATCAGTCTTTTGGGGAACGGAGGGGAGGGAGTTACATCCTTATCAGAGTCCTATGATTTGACTGTGTTCCCCCCTTACTCGATTTCTTCCTTTATTACCACATTCGAGGGTGTTATTGTTGGTTGTTTTTAATTCCCCTGCTCTTGGGAAATGTCATTTTGTTCAGGAGAGATTATATGCCCCGATCTCAACCAGAGTTCATTGCACCCTACTGAATTGGTTTCCCCTTATCCACTTTCCATAATCTAGATGAGTTGAGCTGGTATGTTATTAAAATTTGGGTGGGGTTGGGATAGTAATTGAGGGCGCAATTGTGATTGGGGGTTCTGGGGAAATTGGAGTGGGGCTTGTAATGAGGGTTGGGTTTGAGAGGCCATCCCCATGGGTTGGTTATTCATCCCCATGGGGTGCTACCAATTCTAGTTCCAATTTGGGTTTTGGGTAGATGAGTTAGGCCACTATGAAGGGTAGTATTATTTGATTTTTTCTAGGATGAGGTGGGGTATTGCAAATTAGGCCAATTGGAACTTGTAGTTGGTTGATTTTGCTAGTTAGGGTTTGCAGCGGGCTAGTTTGGCCAAGTGGGATTTGCAGGTGGGTACTACTGGGGATGCCAATTCTGATTAGTAAATGGCTGACCCTACCATGTGATGCTAGAATTCTATTTTTGATTATACTATCCAGAAAAGAAAGAGGAAGGGTCCTGTAGTGTATTTTGAGGCCGAGACTGCCACTAAAAGCGTTGAGCCATCAGATATAATGGTTCTATTTCCTCTTCCACTTCTTTGAATACAAATTTCAATCTAGGGANGAAATTGGTCCTCAATTGTTAATGAGTCGTCTATTTTTGGTATGTGAGACAAGAAGTCTGCAACAAGATTTTCTCTCTCGGGTCGATCTTTAATGGTGATATCAAATTCTTGCAATAATAATAACCATCAAGTGACCCATCCATTAGTAATCGATTTATTAGCTAGATATCTAATAACAGAATGATCAGTATACAGAATAACTAGATAGCATGTTATATAATGACGAAATTTATTGATCACATGTATAACAGCTAATTTTTTTTTTTCTGTTACTGTATAATTAAGTTCAGCTGGAGTAATATTCTTGCTAATGAAATAAATGGAGTAGGGTTTCTTGTCTTCTTCCTGTCCAAGAACAATGCCTATGGCAATGTCTGAGGCATTGGTGGAGATTTGAAATGGTATTTTCCAATTTGGTTCCCTCAACATCAGCACTGTCGAGACTAGTTTCTTGAGTCCTACAAAAGCCACATCACATTTTTCAGACCACTGGAATTCTACATTACCAGTCAAAGCATGTAAAGGCGTAGTGGTTTTTGCAAATTTTTCCATAAATATGTGATAGTATCCTGAAGCACCAAGGAAACTACGTACCTCAATTTGTGTGTGTGGAGTAGGTTGATTAAGGATTACCTTGATTTTTGTTGGATCTACTCTAATTCCATCTGCAGAAATGTAATGCCCTAATATGACACCTTTTGTCATCATCATGTGACATTTTTCGTGGCTTAAACATAACCTGGTAGCAATGCACCGTTCTAATACCTTCTCCAGATTATTCAAGGCTTGATCGAAGTCATTGTCATACAGAGTAAAATCATCCATGTAGACCTCAAGCCCTTCGCTAATCAGATCACTGAATATGCTCAGAATGGCCCTTTGGAATGTGGCTGGGGCATTACAAAGTCCGAAGGGAAATACTCTGTATGAAAAGGTACCCCAGGGACATGTGAATGTCATTTTATCTTGATCTTCTGGGGTAATCTAGATCTGATTGTAGCCGCTGAAACCGTCTAGGAAAGAGAATAATATCTTCCCTACCAAGGTATCCAATACTTGATCGATGAAGGGAAATGGAAAGTGGTCTTTTTGAGTGGCTTTGTTAAGTTCCCTGTAATCAACAAAGATTCGCCACTTCCCATTTTTCTTGGGGACGATCACTAATGGGGAAACCCATTGACTATATGAGATAGTGTATATAAAATCTATGTCCAACAACTTTTGTAGTTCTTCTTTAACAATATCCCTGAGGTGGGGATTCAGTCTTCTCTGCAGCTATCGAATAGGTCAGGCATCTTTCTAAATATAAATGTGGTGTGTGTAGAGTTATGGATCAATACCTTTCATATCAGAATACTCCCAAGAAAAATCTTACTGGTATTTAGAGAGGACTTGAATTAGCTTTTGTTGTTGTTTCTCTTCTAGATTGGCATTAATGTTCAGAAAATTCCCTAGCGCGATCTCAATGGATTTGTTGTTATGAACAGCGGTAGTCGGGATTTGTTGTTCCATTAAATCTTCCAGCAGGTCTCCTGTGCTTCACAATCTAGAACAGCTTGGAGCATATGGCATGTTGGGTTACTCACAGTGGTTGGGTTGTTAATAAACCCACTAATTACATCATCCTCTAGTTGATTCTTGAGTCTGAGAGCTTCTTCCATCGTCAGAGGGGCACGCAGATCCTTCTCTGGATATCGTGGTGGTGGCAATTGTGGATATATGATTGTTGTACTAGGTTTGGCTGGAGGATATAAGATGAGATTCCTTGTGACACCTCCCCTAGCAATTGTCATTTTACCCAATCGACATCCTATGTATGCATCAGTTTTCGTGAGCCATGGTCTGCCTAGTATCAATATATGCCCTTCGAGTCCAGTTCTTGGGTTGTTGATGAGAAAATCTACTAGATATTCCCAAGAGTCAACTGGGATTGCTATATCATGTAGTGTGCCGAGTGGTTTGACCACTGATTGATCAGCCAGTTGTAACATAATCGGGGTTGGGTTGAAAGAGTCAAAACCCAGGGTATTGCAGGTTTCCATAGTTAGGATATTGATGGCCGCTGCCAAATCAACTAGTGTATTTGGAAAGGAACAACCCTGAATATGAATTGTTACTGTGGGGTTCCCTGGATATGCATATTTGACTGGTTCTTCTCTACTCAAATTAGATCAGATAAGACTCCCACTACATGAATTGTTGATGATGAATTTTTTATTTTTTTTATGGGCTTCCTCCCACATAGCTCCTTGATTTTCTTTGCATAGATCGGTATGTCTTGCAGAGCTTGCAGGAGTGGAATTTTGATGTATAAATTCTTGAGTTCCCCTGCAATGTCGAAGTTAGGATATACGGTGGGTTTCGCTATCATCAGTCTTTTGGGGAACGGAGGGGAGGGAGTTACATCCTTATCAGAGTCCTATGATTCGACTGTGTTCCCCCCTTACTCAATTTCTTCCTTTATTACCACAGTCGAGGGTGTTATTGTTGGTTGTTTTTAATTCTCCTTCTCTTGGGAAATGTCATTTTGTTCAGGAGAGATTATATGCCCCGATCTCAACCAGAGTTCATTGCACCCTACTGAATTGGTTTCCCCTTATCCACTTTCCATAAACTAGATGAGTTGAGCTGGTATGATATTAGGATTTGGGTGGGGTTGGGATAGTAATTGAGGGTGCAATTGTGATTGGGGGTTCTGGGGAAATTGGAGTGGGGCTTGTAATGAGGGTTGGGTTTGAGAGGCCATCCCCATGGGTTGGTTATTCATCCCCATGGGGCGCTACCAATTCTAGTTCCAATTTGGGTTTTGGGTAGATGAGTTAGGCCACTATGAAGGGTAGTATTATTCGATTTTTTCTAGGATGAGGTGGGGTATTGCAAATTAGGCCAATTGGAACTTGTAGTTGGTTGATTTTGCTAGTTAGGGTTTGCAGCGGGCTAGTTTGGCCAAGTGGGATTTGCAGGTGGGTACTACTGGGGATGCCAATTCTGATTAGTAAATGGCTGACCCTACCATGTGATGCTAGAATTCTATTGTTGATTATACTATCTAGAAAAGAAAGAGGAAGGGTCCTGTAGTGTATTTTGAGGCCGAGACTGCCACTAACAACGCTGATCCATCAGATATAATGGTTCTATTTCCTCTTCCACTTCTTTGAATACAAATTTTAATCTAGGGAGTGATGGGCATTGGTCTGTGTCATGGTCCTTGGTGCAAATAGCGCAAACCCAAACTACATCCAAAGGGCATTCCCTTGGACCATGTTTCTTTTTGCACCTGTGGAAAAATATAGCCAAGGCCTGTTCTGCTTCTACCTTTTTTTCTTTAGCCTGCAATACATCCAATTGTGTAGTCAGAGTGCTCAGAATATCTGTTTTGAAATTTTTTAAGAGATTACCAACTTTGACTCGCGTAACACTCCTACTGGTAATTGTTATTTCTTGTGAGGGACGTCCACATTCCTGACCTGGTTCGTGTACTTCCTTGTGAGCACCTGATACACAATAGAATGATGTTTTCATAAGTTTCCTGATAAATGTCACCCTTCCCAATTATATTCAATATTTCTACCCATTCATCTTTCATGCCTTTAATCATAGTTGCTATGAGTACTTCACCCGGTAATGTACCATAGAGTGATCTTTGAAAGTTATACTGAAATCTCTCAACATATTCTTCTAATGATTCATTCTCTTTTGCATTCATTTGAAAGATTTCATATTTTAGGTCTCTGGTTCTACAATAATCCTGATATTTTAACAAGAAGGCTTGTTTCATCTGGTCCAACGAATTGATGGTTCCACCTCCCAATCCCATAAACTAGCGTAGGGATGCTCCCTTCAAGGTAGAGGGGAACAATTTTAATTTTTGGGGTTCATAGGTGTAATCATACCCTCTACATAGGACATCAAATTCAAATAGGAATGCGTCTGGGTCTTCTAAAATCAATCCATGGAAGGTTGGCAAGTTTTGTAAGGTGATTGCTTTCATGGGAGCATTGGCAATTGGATCAACTATTGGATATTCCAGCATGGAGGTTTGGGGTCATTGTTGATTTGGTTGTGCCATTTGATCGAAAATGTGCCAAAAACTTTCAGGAAGTTCTTGATCCAGGTATTCTATTTGAAATGGTTGATTATTTGGTCCTCTAGGGGATTTGATTGCACTCCCTTTATCTGGGATTTTGGGTATGCCTTCTTCTTTCACAGGAGACTTAGGATCAGGTGGTGATGGTGGGTCTACCTTGGAAACCCAACTAGTTTCTCCTACTCCTTCCTCCATATTATTAGAGTTTCCCGCTTCTAAAGCGTTGAAGGGTGGAATATCTATGCTCTAAAAGCTCTGCTCAGTCCCTTCAGTTTTTCTATGAATCTCAGCATGGGCCATAGTTGGTGAAACTACTGCCTGAGGGATTTGGGTAGGTCCTTTCCTAGGTCCAACCAAAGCTTGAGATTCACCTTTTCTGATGATCTCGTCTATAAAAGTGCTTCTCCTAGGGATCACCAAACCTTGGGCTTTGGTAGTTTTTGGTGGGGGTTTTGTTTTTTCAAGATCCTTATTTCTAGTCATACACGCTTCACACAACAACAAAAGAAATTCAACAAAAGAAACACTTACAAAACCTCTTAAGTGTCAACTAGAGGTAAGTGTTGGCATAAGCATCTTACTTATTGCCTGCATAGGTTCTTACCTTCCGTCTTCAATACTTGGTCCTCTAGAGACACAACCTATGCTACCTTTGACATTCTCCCCGGCAACGGCGCCAAAATGTTGGGTTCTAAAGGTGCCCTAAAAACAACCTTATTTTAACATTAATTTATCAACCCGAAGATTCATCTTTTATCTCAAGAATATCAGCAAAGTCTATGTAGGTAGCTTGTGAAGGCTAAAATCGTGTATCTAAACCAAATCTAAGTTTATCAACAATCAAGTTCCTCAAATGTTCACTAAAGATTATGAGAACTAACAGAATTGAAATCTGATTACTAAAATGTTGTAGAATGAAACAGAACTAATTAATCTATTGAATTCACTTAACTAAAAAGAAATAATTGAATCTAAGTAAAGACTTTCATAATTAACTATCAACTATGAATTCTAATTACTAGAAAGGAAATAGCGAATTACTCTATCTATGGAAAGAAACAACAATTGTAATCTAGTTGAAAGGGACAACTAATGTAACTTTACCGAAAGGAACAACAATCATAACTTTAACCAAAAGGAACAACAATCGTAATCTAATTGAAAGGAACAACAGTTGTAAATTTAAGGAAAAGGAACAACGCATATGAAAATGTGAGGAACTATCAAGCAACAAATTATAGAAATGGAAATCCGAATGGCAATCATTAATATTGAGGGAAATATCTATCTTCTGCATGTAAACAACATAAAATCATTAACACACTTATGCATTCATCTTAGCTATTTGTGAAAGAGATTTGAATTACAAAATAAAAATCAAACTTCAAACTGATACAATTACAGAATGAGACAGTAACTCCTTCAGACTGGGCCCTCAGTCTTCAGAAGTACTACTACGAGAAACTCAAAATGCAGAAATGGTAAAAACGTTCAAAACTTTCATTGATTCCATAGCTGGTAAAAGATTTACAAAAACTACTTGTGTATAGCAATTCTGAGTTATGAATACTTGAATGCAATTTTTATATCTCCTTTCTGGATCTATTACCCTCTTATATATTACAATAATCTGGGTAAATCAAGCTATCCTGAGGATCGAAAGATCCTCAGGATTTCTTTACTATTATAAAGTTACAACATAGAAAATCGATTATATTCGAAACTTCTTTGCGCCTAAAAGTCTTCAACCTCCAATAGCTTGCACATATCCAAGATCTCTTTGGCTATCTCAGGCTTGACATTTGTTTATCCAAATCTACAACAAAATCAAACAATTCCAATCGTAATTTAGAATCTATTTAACAAAACCTCAATAATAACTCTAAGAGACATATTAATCATTTTCTACCTATTTATCCTTAACTAACTGAAAAGTCAATCAAGATTATATCATGAACTGTGGAAAA
Organism: Picea glauca; assembly: GCA_000966675.3. Lineage (NCBI taxonomy): Eukaryota > Viridiplantae > Streptophyta > Pinopsida > Pinales > Pinaceae > Picea > Picea glauca. The sequence goes on along the minus strand of JZKD02S1928279.1, from coordinate 547,360 downwards.
AAGTAAGATATTTATACCTTTTTCATAACCCAACACATGCATTTCACTTTCCTAGAGTCAAAATAATATAAGTCATGATAGGTCTTTGTGACTTCCAATCCCAGTTCATCCATAACAGTTTTTGGTATGAGATTGTGCGATGCCCCTAAATCCATTAGACAATTATGCAGCACCTTATCATGTATATTTAGTAAGGTATAGAAGGGAGGGGATGAATCATCTATGTCTTCTATCAAAGGGCCTAAAATGACTATTGGTTTTTCATCTTGCAGATTTACTGAATCAATGGCATTTGGAGAAGATTCATGCTATAGCATTTTGGAGAGGTATTTTTTAAATTCTTCATTTTTATCAATTCCAAAAAAGGTACCAGAATATTGATTTTTTGGATCTCATTTTCAAAACTGAAAGGAGKTGAGGATTTCAGGATCTCTTTAGCCTCAGGGGTAGGATTTCTGATCAGTACTCGGGGGCATTGAATTTCTTTTTCTGTGCTGCCAATTGTCACAACTTTGGAAAAKTTTTCCTTTTGGGCTSGCTGATTAGAAGCATCATTTTTTTCCTCATTCGTTTTGGATCTCAGATTATATMTAKAAGGACCTTCTTTAGCCCTCTCTCCCTTACTTAATTMATTGATTTGAATGTCCATCAATGATTTTTCATATGTAGATTGGGTCAAGTGAGGGGATGGCGATGTGTCACCCAAGCAATGAATCTCAAGATCAGCTTCTTCTTCCTCTCCTTCTTCATCAACAACAAGATTGTTCTGTAAAGGAGTTTGTACCCTTTGGTCCTCTCTATCTTTGTTTCTAGGGTCTCTTGGAAGGATCTAGCGAGTATTATTGGGTCTCCTAAAGTTACCTCTGTTATTAGCATTTTGAGTATTTCTATATTTCTGTTTTCCTTCCAATTTTAACTTCCCAATCTCAGTAGAGAGGGATTTTACTAATTTGGTTAGCTCATATACTTGAGAATGGACAACAGGGGAGTCAGAAGTTGAAGCTTCAACTCTATTTTTTCTCCTATCCCTATCAGATTTCCCCCTAAGTTTATCATATGCCACTATATTGGATTCAACCTCCAAGGCTACATCTTGCATATGAACTAAGGAGGTTGATCTTCTTTCTCTGAGTAAAAGGCAAAACTTGGGGTCAAAGGCACTGGCGTAAGTGATTTTAGTAGAGGTTTATGTTGGATTTATCTCAGCAGGAACCTTTTTGTACATATTTTTTAATATTTTAGAGAAGTCAGAGATAGATTCTCCCTCTTTCCTCCTTAAGGATCCAAATTCTGTGATATAATACAAAAATTCCTTTTTTTCTCCTCGGTGTCTCAAAAAGGCATTGTCTAATGCCTCAATCCCAGTAATGGATCCAGGGGACAAACCCCTAAACCAATTCCTAGCCTCACCAGAAAGGCTTTGGATGAAGACTCTCATCCACACATCCTCATTTTCAATGTTTTGATTGTCTACATAACTGTAGAAGGCAACAAGATGTTCTTCAGTGGTTATATCTTCTTCTCCCGTGAATTTGGGAATGTATTTTAAATAATCTCCAGGAGGGAGAGAATTCACTAGAGATGGGCACATCTTGCAGCCACTATGGCATCCATCCTATTTGCAGGGGGGTTAGCAACTACCATTGGGTTTTGAACTCTTGGTGAACAAGGAGGAGAAGGGGACTTGATTGTGTGCAGTCTAGGAGAAAAACAAATGTATGAAGGGGAAATTTTGGTTTTCTCAGCAGAAGGTTGAGTCTTGGAAGAATATGATAAATTCTATAAATGGGACGAAGTTTCCTCTTCTTTGGCAGTAGAAATTTTAACAGGAGGAGAGGTAGAAAAGCCTAAAGTAGGAAAATCTTCAAGACTCTCACGATTGAACCACTTTACAATGTTAGGGGAAGAAATAATTTCAAAGATTTATTCTTTCAAATCTGTTTCAAAAGAGGAGTATTCAATACGAAACTTTTGAAAATCAATATTCTTAGATACTTCAGCAAAAGGTAAAGAAGGATTACTTGATCTAACAACTAGAGTATTAAGAGTGGAATCCGACAACTGACCAGAAGCACTTGTAGTAGCAGAAGAAAAGATTTCCTGAGAATATTTTCCCTTCTTGATTATCTTCTTTGGGTCAGCCCTAGGTCGAACCAAAGGTAACTATGGATTTGATCTTGTATGTCTACCTTTAGCGCCAGATCTGAAATAATGGAGTCGCCAGGTGCAATTTGCAATCTTCAAGATACTAAGTTCCAATGGACCTTTAGAACTAGTAAGATTTGTCATTCAATCCCAGGGAAATGTCTTCAAATCGTTCCCTGACAATGGCACCAAGAATGTTAGCACTAGGAATCACCTTCAGATTTCATGGAAGGCAAGCCCAGTACCCATGAGGTTATATGTAAATGTAAAATAGTTTTGAGGGGTCAAATGGATAAGACTCAAGATGATAATGTTCCAACTCAAAAATTAGGGCTCGCATGCATGAGAAATCAAGATCTTGGCTAAATTCAATCAATAAGTAGGAGTAAATGTGAACAAAAGGAAGAATTTAGTGAGAGGAATGTAGAGGTTGTTGTAAACATCGGGTTTGCAAACAACCTAAGGAAGAAAAAATCTAACACAAGATCTTCTTGAGTTCAAAGTTTAAAGACACTAAAGAAACATCATAATAATATTATAATCAAACATACATCATAATATCACCACAACAATTCATGTGAATCATTCAAGCATGAACACTTCAACATCAGAGGAAAATAAGATGGAACAAGAAAGTTGATTTTTATTAACCAAGATGTCTCAAATCAAGTACATAACCAGATCACGGTAACTTCATCAAAATATTACAGTATAAGGGAGCCTAGCTCAACCATTCGAACCTACTAAAGCATTTCCTCTATCTATTTATAACAAAAAGGGAGGCAACATCTGGAGGTGTGAGCTAGCCTCCTTCCAATGAAAATCTCTAAGAAATTATTCCATCTAAAAACTTAACTAACAACTTATGCTATAAAATGGGAAAATGTTGGTCATTGATCCAACCAATATTTGAACTGAATTGATCTCCCTTTGGTGCGCAACTCCTTGCTTGCCAAGTGTCCTTCAGGGGCATGTATCTATCATCATGCTACCAGCTGATGTCTCTGCAATTCTCTCCATCATCAGCTATTCATAAAGATGCTAGCTCGACTGTCCTTGATTCATGGTATCAGTTGGTAGCATCATTTGGTAGCACTTTGAGAAGCGCACTTTGTAGCACCTTCACCAAATTTCATGTGATTTTGTAGTGAAACCTAAAAATTAGGAAAGTAGAAAAGGTAGCGCCAAGCCTTCATGTCTTCTGTGAAAAACTCAGTCTCTGCCAAACTTTCGGTAGTGAATTTTTGGTAGTTCCATCCTGGTGTGTCTCTATGTAGAATTCGGTCTTTGCCAAAATTTCGGTAGAGCCCACTTGTGTATCTTGTCAAAACTTCGGTAGCACCATCATAATTTGCAGCACCTTCACTTGAACATGTGTAGAATGGGTAGCAACCTTGGGTATTAGCAGTTCCATTAGTCTTAGACGATTCAACAACGTTGTAGGTAGAAAAATGGTGGAAGATTAAAAATAGACTATTCCGTAGCGCCATAGCACTATAAAATGTCTGCACTACTACTTTTGAATGGATTAATTCTTTGTGAAAACTAAAAACTATGAAAAAGTAAGTATTAGAAGCCTATATAGGTGGAAGATTTAGTGTTTCATCAATTTTTTATCATTGCAAAAAGGGACCATCTTCAAAAATGGAGCTCACCTTTCACCAGTTACTTCATTAACCTGACACTCCTTCTTGGAGAAGGAGGAATTTCCTTTGGCACAATAGGNATTGATTTGAATGTCCATCAATGATTTTTCATATGTAGATTGGGTCAAGTGAGGGGATGGCGATGTGTCACCCAAGCAATGAATCTCAAGATCAGCTTCTTCTTCCTCTCCTTCTTCATCAACAACAAGATTGTTCTGTAAAGGAGTTTGTACCCTTTGGTCCTCTCTATCTTTGTTTCTAGGGTCTCTTGGAAGGATCTAGCGAGTATTATTGGGTCTCCTAAAGTTACCTCTGTTATTAGCATTTTGAGTATTTCTATATTTCTGTTTTCCTTCCAATTTTAACTTCCCAATCTCAGTAGAGAGGGATTTTACTAATTTGGTTAGCTCATATACTTGAGAATGGACAACAGGGGAGTCAGAAGTTGAAGCTTCAACTCTATTTTTTCTCCTATCCCTATCAGATTTCCCCCTAAGTTTATCATATGCCACTATATTGGATTCAACCTCCAAGGCTACATCTTGCATATGAACTAAGGAGGTTGATCTTCTTTCTCTGAGTAAAAGGCAAAACTTGGGGTCAAAGGCACTGGCGTAAGTGATTTTAGTAGAGGTTTATGTTGGATTTATCTCAGCAGGAACCTTTTTGTACATATTTTTTAATATTTTAGAGAAGTCAGAGATAGATTCTCCCTCTTTCCTCCTTAAGGATCCAAATTCTGTGATATAATACAAAAATTCCTTTTTTTCTCCTCGGTGTCTCAAAAAGGCATTGTCTAATGCCTCAATCCCAGTAATGGATCCAGGGGACAAACCCCTAAACCAATTCCTAGCCTCACCAGAAAGGCTTTGGATGAAGACTCTCATCCACACATCCTCATTTTCAATGTTTTGATTGTCTACATAACTGTAGAAGGCAACAAGATGTTCTTCAGTGGTTATATCTTCTTCTCCCGTGAATTTGGGAATGTATTTTAAATAATCTCCAGGAGGGAGAGAATTCACTAGAGATGGGCACATCTTGCAGCCACTATGGCATCCATCCTATTTGCAGGGGGGTTAGCAACTACCATTGGGTTTTGAACTCTTGGTGAACAAGGAGGAGAAGGGGACTTGATTGTGTGCAGTCTAGGAGAAAAACAAATGTATGAAGGGGAAATTTTGGTTTTCTCAGCAGAAGGTTGAGTCTTGGAAGAATATGATAAATTCTATAAATGGGACGAAGTTTCCTCTTCTTTGGCAGTAGAAATTTTAACAGGAGGAGAGGTAGAAAAGCCTAAAGTAGGAAAATCTTCAAGACTCTCACGATTGAACCACTTTACAATGTTAGGGGAAGAAATAATTTCAAAGATTTATTCTTTCAAATCTGTTTCAAAAGAGGAGTATTCAATACGAAACTTTTGAAAATCAATATTCTTAAATACTTCAGCAAAAGGTAAAGAAGGATTACTTGATCTAACAACTAGAGTATTAAGAGTGGAATCCGACAACTGACCAGAAGCACTTGTAGTAGCAGAAGAAAAGATTTCTTGAGAATATTTTCCCTTCTTGATTATCTTCTTTGGGTCAGCCCTAGGTCGAACCAAAGGTAACTATGGATTTGATCTTGTATGTCTACCTTTAGCGCCAGATCTTAAATAATGGAGTCGCCAGGTGCAATTTGCAATCTTCAAGATACTGAGTTCCAATGGACCTTTAGAACTAGTAAGATTTGTCATTCAATCCCAGGGAAATGTCTTCAAATCGTTCCTCGACAACGACACCAAGAATGTTAGCACTAGGAATCACCTTCAGATTGCATGGAAGGCAAGCCCAGTACCCATGAGGTTATATGTAAATGTAAAATAGTTTTGAGGGGTCAAATGGATAGGACTCAAGATGATAATGTTCCAACTCAAAAATTAGGGCTCGCATGCATGAGAAATCAAGATATTGGCTAACTTCAATCAATAAGTAGGATTAAATGTGAAAAAAAGGAAGAATTTAGTGAGAGGAATGTAGAGGTTGTTGTAAACATCGGGTTTTCAAACAACCTAAGGAAGAAAAAATCTAACACAAGATCTTCTTGAGTTCAAAGTTTAAAGACACTAAAGAAACATCATAATAATATTATAATCAAACATACATCATAATATCACCACAACAATTCATGTGAATCATTCAAGCATGAACACTTCAACATCAGAGGAAAATAAGATGGAACAAGAAAGTTGATTTTTATTAACCAAGATGTCTCAAATCAAGTACATAACCAGATCACGGTAACTTCATCAAAATATTACAGTATAAGGGAGCCTAGCTCAACCATTCGAACCTACTAAAGCATTTCCTCTATCTATTTATAACAAAAAGGGAGGCAACATCTGGAGGTGTGAGCTAGCCTCCTTCCAATGAAAATCTCTAAGAAATTATTCCATCTAAAAACTTAACTAACAACTTATGCTATAAAATGGGAAAATGTTGGTCATTGATCCAACCAATATTTGAACTGAATTGATCTCCCTTTGGTGCGCAACTCCTTGCTTGCCAAGTGTCCTTCAGGGGCATGTATCTATCATCATGCTACCAGCTGATGTCTCTGCAATTCTCTCCATCATCAGCTATTCATAAAGATGCTAGCTCGACTGTCCTTGATTCATGGTATCAGTTGGTAGCATCATTTGGTAGCACTTTGAGAAGCGCACTTTGTAGCACCTTCACCAAATTTCATGTGATTTTGTAGTGAAACCTAAAAATTAGGAAAGTAGAAAAGGTAGCGCCAAGCCTTCATGTCTTCTGTGAAAAACTCAGTCTCTGCCAAACTTTCGGTAGTGAATTTTTGGTAGTTCCATCCTGGTGTGTCTCTATGTAGAATTCGGTCTTTGCCAAAATTTCGGTAGAGCCCACTTGTGTATCTTGTCAAAACTTCGGTAGCACCATCATAATTTGCAGCACCTTCACTTGAACATGTGTAGAATGGGTAGCAACCTTGGGTATTAGCAGTTCCATTAGTCTTAGACGATTCAACAACGTTGTAGGTAGAAAAATGGTGGAAGATTAAAAATAGACTATTCCGTAGCGCCATAGCACTATAAAATGTCTGCACTACTACTTTTGAATGGATTAATTCTTTGTGAAAACTAAAAACTATGAAAAAGTAAGTATTAGAAGCCTATATAGGTGGAAGATTTAGTGTTTCATCAATTTTTTATCATTGCAAAAAGGGACCATCTTCAAAAATGGAGCTCACCTTTCACCAGTTACTTCATTAACCTGACACTCCTTCTTGGAGAAGGAGGAATTTCCTTTGGCACAATAGGCTTCTCCCCTTTAGCAGTGGAAGGATTCTTCACTGAACCTATGCTCTCTTTGGTTGTTGGTTTCTCCTTTCCAATAGAAGCTTCAACCAATACATGCAAGTTTCTTTGAGCCATTTCATCTTTCAAATGTTGCAACTCTACTTTGATCTTTATATTCTGAGACTGAAAGTATTTCTTCTGCCTATAAAGGTTTTTGAGCTTACTATGGAGAGGTTGGGCCTTCTTTGCTACAAACCTTTCTAGGTCAAGAGTGTGGCTTTATCCATCCATGAGTTATTTCATTTTAACCCTGTCAGACATGGCTTCTGCTTTCAACTGAGCCACCTCCTTCCTAGCATCCCTGAGTTGCCTAATTAATCTTTTAAACATCTGGCTGCTAGGTGGAGTAGTGATGTGAATAGTCTCAATAGGATTTTTCATGGTTCCCTCTTCCTGCTACATAGGAATTACTTTTACTATCTCATCAGGATTCTTGATGTATTTGCCTTTATCTTTCTTCTTCTATACAGGAATTTCTTCTTTTATCTTCACAATCTTTCCAATGCCTTGGCCCTTATCTTTCTTCTTCTGCAGGATAGAAGCTTTTGGTGGGGACTGTTATTCAACAACCTCTTTTAGAGATGATGATATTGTGAAATGATTTCTGACCTTGATGCTGGCTACTGAAGGAGATGAGGAGAAGTGTAGCTTCTTCCCTTTCTTTGTTATAGTTTTAGTAGAAGAAGGGGCTTCTTCTAGATCTAGTGGAGGAGGGGGTGAAAGGTCTCTCTATGGAGAATGATAAGCCTNAAAGTTTAAAGACACTAAAGAAACATCATAATAATATTATAATCAAACATACATCATAATATCACCACAACAATTCATGTGAATCATTCAAGCATGAACACTTCAACATCAGAGGAAAATAAGATGGAACAAGAAAGTTGATTTTTATTAACCAAGATGTCTCAAATCAAGTACATAACCAGATCACGGTAACTTCATCAAAATATTACAGTATAAGGGAGCCTAGCTCAACCATTCGAACCTACTAAAGCATTTCCTCTATCTATTTATAACAAAAAGGGAGGCAACATCTGGAGGTGTGAGCTAGCCTCCTTCCAATGAAAATCTCTAAGAAATTATTCCATCTAAAAACTTAACTAACAACTTATGCTATAAAATGGGAAAATGTTGGTCATTGATCCAACCAATATTTGAACTGAATTGATCTCCCTTTGGTGCGCAACTCCTTGCTTGCCAAGTGTCCTTCAGGGGCATGTATCTATCATCATGCTACCAGCTGATGTCTCTGCAATTCTCTCCATCATCAGCTATTCATAAAGATGCTAGCTCGACTGTCCTTGATTCATGGTATCAGTTGGTAGCATCATTTGGTAGCACTTTGAGAAGCGCACTTTGTAGCACCTTCACCAAATTTCATGTGATTTTGTAGTGAAACCTAAAAATTAGGAAAGTAGAAAAGGTAGCGCCAAGCCTTCATGTCTTCTGTGAAAAACTCAGTCTCTGCCAAACTTTCGGTAGTGAATTTTTGGTAGTTCCATCCTGGTGTGTCTCTATGTAGAATTCGGTCTTTGCCAAAATTTCGGTAGAGCCCACTTGTGTATCTTGTCAAAACTTCGGTAGCACCATCATAATTTGCAGCACCTTCACTTGAACATGTGTAGAATGGGTAGCAACCTTGGGTATTAGCAGTTCCATTAGTCTTAGACGATTCAACAACGTTGTAGGTAGAAAAATGGTGGAAGATTAAAAATAGACTATTCCGTAGCGCCATAGCACTATAAAATGTCTGCACTACTACTTTTGAATGGATTAATTCTTTGTGAAAACTAAAAACTATGAAAAAGTAAGTATTAGAAGCCTATATAGGTGGAAGATTTAGTGTTTCATCAATTTTTTATCATTGCAAAAAGGGACCATCTTCAAAAATGGAGCTCACCTTTCACCAGTTACTTCATTAACCTGACACTCCTTCTTGGAGAAGGAGGAATTTCCTTTGGCACAATAGGATTCTCCCCTTTAGCAGTGGCAGGCTTCTTCACTGGAGCTATGCTCTCTTTGGTTGTTGGTTTCTCCTTTTCAATAGAAGCTTCAACCAATACATGCAAGTTTCTTTGAGCCATTTCATCTTTCAAATGTTGCAACTCTACTTTGATCTTTATATTCTGAGACTGAAAGTCTTTCTTCTGCCTATAAAGGTTTTTGAGCTTCCTATGGAGAGGTTGGGCCTTCTTTGCTACAAACCTTTCTAGGTCAAGAGTGTGGCTTTATCCATCCATGAGTTATTTCATTTTAACCCTGTCAGACATGGATTCTGCTTTCAACTAAGCCACCTCCTTCCTAGCATCCCTGAGTTGCCTAATTAATCTTTTAAACATCTGGCTGCTAGGTGGAGTAGTGATGTGAATAGTCTCAATAGGATTTTTCACGGTTCCCTCTTCCTGCTACATAGGAATTACTTTTACTATCTCATCAGGCTTCTTGATGTATTTGCCTTTATCTTTCTTCTTCTATACATGAATTTCTTCTTTTATCTTCACAAGCTTTCCAATGCCTTGGCCCTTATCTTTCTTCTTCTGCAGGATAGAAGCTTTTGGTAGGGACTCTTATTCAACAACCTCTTTAAGAGATGATGATATTGTGAAAGGATTTCTGACCTTGATGCTGGCTACTGAAGGAGATGAGGAGAAGTGTAGCTTCTTCCCTTTCTTTGTTATAGTTTTAGTAGAAGAAGGGGCTTCTTCTAGCTCTAGTGGAGGAGGGGGTGAAAGGTCTCTCTATGGAGAATGATAAGCCTCCTCCTCATTTCTTGCAACCTCCTTGATGGCCTCTTGATCTTGAACAAGAACTCTACTCTTTCTCTTCTTGCTAATACCTGCTTTAGCGGCACCGGTGGATGGTATAGTGCTTGTTGTCTACGACTAAGGGGTAGTTGTTATATCAAACTTAAAGTGAGAAGCAATAATGAAATGTTCCCATGAGATATCCTTCTCACCCATCTCTTCAGAAACCAACATTCTAATCACTCCAGAATGAAAGATGCTAGTATCCACAACCTTAGACTTGGATTGAACCTTGTCTGACATCTTACCTATGCTCAGCAAATAGTAGGGAATGTTAATTTCAATTTTGCCAGTAAAATGCAGTAGAAGCCTTATATGGTACTGGTATAGTGTATTGAACCTCCCTTCATGTAAAGTACCTCTGAATGATCCTCAATATCTTGTCAAACTGCTCAATTAGATGATTCCTTGGAACACCTTTAGAAATATTATTAGCTTGATGTTAAGGCTTAAGGAAATCTTTGTCATAGGCTACATCTAATTCCATGGATTTAATACATCTTTCATCTATGATAGGGATTCTTGCAGCACCTGAAATAGAGGTCTTAGACACCTCGAATTATAGGTCCCCTACCTTGGTCTTCAGGCCATCAAAATGTAAGTCAAATTTCCTTGTCACCTTAGGATGACCTCTTTCCATATTTTGGCAGAAAGAGAGGCATCCCACCCTTTGAAAATGTTCTCTGGCCATGGGATCTGCCTCAAATAGATACATGTATACAAGCTCAATTCTAACCACCTTACCTCCCTTGTGTGACTTCTTCATCTAAGGAGTCTCCATTGTTTAAGATGAGAGATTTTAGGGCTATGGAGTGGTAATAAATAGGAGGATTGAAGAGTCAAAGCTCAAGTGGACAAGGCTGCACCTTTACAAGAATTTCATTTAAATCAAACTGGTTGCTAGCTAGCTAAAAGTGGTTGTAGAAATCCATCCCTTGAATGTGTGTAGGTATGAACACTAGGAAAAATATATGATGAAAGGATACCCTGTAATGGTCTTTGAAAACTGGGTTGAAACAACTTGAATTAACTGTCAGAGGAGGTAGGGAAGAAACAATGTAGTTTGAGTACCGTCTCTAGGTAGCACACCACACATGCAAAGGATAATACCTTCTTGGATATTGCAACTTCAGTCACAATGGTGACAAGGTGTATCAGAATTAATAGACAAATGGTGAGTTCTGTAGGTTTGGATGGAGGGAAAAACTGATAGGATGGTGTGAAGAAAGATCTCCTCCAATTATGCAGGCATGATAATTACCAAGATTTTGAGCTTTAATTATCCTTCAAATTAATGTGAAGAGGAGGAAAACATGGAATACCTATGGAATAAATACAGTTCAAGGCCTCAACAATATCTTAGGAAAGAGTCACAAGAAACTCAGCCTCCGAATCCACCTCAGCATCAGACCTGGTAGCATTGTTTCCAACTGGTCGGAACTGGTAGTTTGCCCAGTGCGGCAATTTGAGTTTTTTCAAAATCCAAAAACTATTATCAGATCTCATAAATATGAAAACTTGAAAGAATCTTCTAACCACCCCTGGCACTGAAAACAAGTAAGAGATGACATCAACGTCGTACCCACAAATCATGGTAGAATATGATGGATAGAGAGTGCACTACGAAAACTCCTGATGAGTTGGCAATGCTCCAATTCAAAAAATGATTGGGTAGTAAACAAAGGATAAAATGGATAGAAAAGAAAGGCTATGAGGGCATGAGTGAGGAATATGGCATGTCAAATCAAATTGATCGTGAGGGTGAGTCGATCCTAGTGTCAATTCATGAAAGGAATCAAAAGATAATTCATGAAAAAATGGTCCTAAGTCAAAAATTTGTGTGAGGATCAAAGTATAAGTCCTGACATAAACTTTATTTATCAAGGGGACCTAAACAAACACAATTTCAAAAGGGGACAAAGTAAAAAATTAAAATCAAAGGGTTTAGGAAAAGATGAAACTAAGGGCTAAAGACACAAGGCAATTTAGTGTGATAACAGAAACCCGACACCATTTTTTAATTTTGGGCACAAATCCCATTGTACACGGGTTGTAATGGTGCAACCTACGTATACACATGTTGTAATATAGGAAGGGAATGTATATGTGGAAAAATCATGTTTTTAGCTCTGGAATTTGCAAAATGGAACTTCTAGTCTACATAGGGAAATGGAAAAAGGCCCTCTGTGCAAGATTGCATAGGGTGAGGAAAATCTTGCTATAACAGATGCCCCCTAATGTGTGAGGTTAGAGGAGTATATGTGATGGCTGAAATACATTATAAAACCCATAAGTGGAGTAATGGGGACCAACCTGGAAGAACTAGTTACTCATTACAATGTGTACTGACTTTGCATACATGGATGCCAATTTGAATTACACTGCAAATCCATGTGAAAATATACCAAACAACTGTCCATGGCCATGAATAGGCAATAAAAAGGGGCTATATGCCAAAGTCTTTCATAGTCATGAAAAAGGCCCAGTAACACCAGTATCAAAACCAATATGAAGATATCTGTATACAATGGAGTACAATCTTATCTCCCGTGATCACTAAAGTCACATAGGTAGTGGTCCAATGAAAGGTAGTAACATCTCAGGAAAGATGTAACTATAAATTGATGTCTTCAAGTCTTCTACACAATCCGCCAAAGGTGCAAGTCTACATTGTGTGAATAAAGGAGTTGAGGTGGAACACAATGAGACATCACTTGATTACCGGTCACTGGGGTATACCATTAACAAATGTGAGACTACCTACCGATGATGAAAGTAGGTATCAAGGCACTGAGTACATTCTTACAAGTGTGAATAAAGTAGTTGGGGTCGAACACTCAAAGAATCCATTGATAAGGAGACATTGATGTATTCCCAACTATCAATGACGAGAGAACCTGCCACTAATGACTGCAAGCTTATAGGTACTCATAGGACTCTAGGTCTCATCTCTAGAATAGATGAGTTGATGTCGATAAAGGGAGACCCACTAAAAGGAGAAAATTAAGGAATATCTCATCATTCGGCACGAGGTACAAAGTAGGAGCTTGATGATTTGGAGGAAATCGAATGAAGAACATGTTCACTAACCAACGACCCTGTGCATCTTTTGCATGTGCCAGGTGCAAGTAGTACATGAAAAAGTTTCTCTGAATAGAAGTCAATGAGGAAAAATGTTGACAAAGGAGGGGAAACCACCAATAGGGATAATGGCATCCAAGACACTACACGAATCCCAATGTGTGAATAGATGTCTTTCCGTCGAATACAAGGGAAACCACCCAGTCAATGACAAAGGATGAAATGTCGAATGTTGGGTTCAAGGTTACCTAGCAATGAGGAAAGTAGGACCAAGGTGTGCAATATGACTACAACTTCATGTGATTCTGAGACAAACTAAGGGTATGGCCAACATGTAAATTCAAGAGTTCTTAGGAATGGCCAACATAGGTTGATAGACATCCTTTGAAAAAGAGCATGAGACATATGGAAGACTCTGAAAACATCGACTCAATAATGAAACCTTGAGATGCAGGAGGCATCAATCAAAATCTCCATAGGGACTAGAAGAGTAACCATTCGGGGGAGTAAACTCTCTGTAACGAGATCAACTTCCTAAGGTCAAGGTAAACCCAAAATTATGATGACAAGTGGACTCAATAATTTTGTTCTCTGTTAAAAGGTGACACGACTCTTGCCAGTATAAGATAATACTCCCTTCCCGCCCATATTTTTTTTTCATAGTCAAATGAATGCTATGATACAGAGGAGGAAACGAGTGTCGCAAGTAAGAAAAACTAGTTCCAGCAGTGGAACATACCTATGCTCAATGGAAGGAGGTGCATTCAGGAGATGGACACTTGGGGGAATGTTCCCTCCTAGGTATAGGGTGTCAAGCTGCGAAGCATATAAACAAGGCTCTCCTTGGTTGAGGATGAAAAAATGTTGAGGTAAATGGTTTATAACCCAAAAGAGAGAACTAGAAATAGGATCAATACGACAAGCAAGGGCATGAGATGCAAGTACAACTTAACACCAAAAAAGTTCCTTTTTCATAATCTTAGTCTAATTGGTTTGAAAAAGGGATAAACTTGCACAAAATAAATGCCCTTTAAAATCTAATTTACGAGTGTGAAAGAGACAAGTTCACTCGAAAATATTTTATCTGTCTGAAATGAGTTAGAAAAGAGATTAAATCAGGATCATGACCTTTCAAATCCAATTAATGAGTGTGAAAGAGACAAATTCACTCGACAATCTTTTCGCTTTTCAGATGAGTCGGAAAAGAGCTTAAATCAGACTCCTTGGGGAATTTCTAGGTGGCATGTCATGGGGGAGGCCAAGGCTCCCATGCAAGATTTATGTGAAAGGTTAACAACTCATAGGTAGCTGACACAAGCTTGGGAAAACCCAAATCTTTCCAAGTCGAGGAGGATGCAATACTTGTAGATGTTACCTTATCTACAATATATCGAAGAATGCCCCTTATCTAGAAGGGTGTAGAAGAATTAAGTTGAGGCTCTACAAGATCATTCCAATCAAAAGAAGCCACCCTAGGACTTGGAGGGAGTGTACTTGAAGAGAGTGGAATGCTCCCTTGTGTAGAAGGTATAGAACTAGAAATTCTAAGGACATGGTATAGAAGGTATAGAACTAGAACTAGAAGAGAGGGATCGATCGAAAATTCCATCGACCTAGCCACATATTCAACCATTGGTTGAATAGGATGTGAGATAAAAAGTTCAAGAGATGCATCACCCCCAAAAATAGGAGTGGTTTCGGTCGAAGATTGCATCGACACAACTGCTGGTTGAACATGATACAAGAAAACAAGCTCAAGAGATGCATTAGCCCCTAAAGGAATAGGGGTCTCAGCTGAAGATTGCATTGTCATGACCACTATATCAACCAAAGAAGGTTGGGAAGCCAAAGATGACTCAAAACCCAAAGGTCCCCCTAGTAAGGACCACACTTCTGGTACCATAGCAGTAGCAGGGCACAAACGAGTAAGGTGATATTCTTTGAAAATCCTACAAAGGAACTTGGGCTTACGTCTTACACATATAGGCTTCTCAATCGTATGAATTCCACCAGCATGAATTTTAGTGGNGGGAAAGACTATTTTTCAGAAATTGCAGGCCAAGAAGGGTTATGGTATACACCATGGCCCTTTCTGAAAATATAGTTTCATCCACCATACTGATTCATAAAGGGGTGTAAAGGCATTGACATTGAGGAAGTCGCTTGTGCAGAGAAAGAGACATGACAAGGGTTACTCATGAAGGGGGTTTCCCATACTATAAGAATGACTCCACCAGATAGAACACCAGAGGACATACAGAGCTCCTTCATGGGAAAATAATTCATAGGATCTGTCATAGCAGAAGAAGGATAGGTGGACAGAGTGTAATAAGTAGAATGACTGCCCATTTCAGTGCTTTCTCATGGAAAAGTGGATTTGTAGGAAGGAATATTCCAACCTCCTTACATAAGATTTGTTTGAGGGATATGACTCCCACCAAATTAAAATGGAGAATAAGGAGGCATCATGCCCCCAGACCCAAAACTAGGATTCACAAAGGATGGAAAGTGCGAAGACATGTCTGGCATACCATGAGAAAAATGATTATAGACCCAAGGCAATGACTGAGTGTCATAATTCTGCATACCATTATGAAACGTGGATGGATTCGTCCCCATGAAATGAGTGAATGTCATGGGGGAGGTAGCAGTAAATGACGGAACCAAAGGAACTCCACTATCCATGATAATGACAACTCAAGACACGATATAAAATCCTGAGGTCAACTAATAATCAATGAGCACACCAAAATAAAATCGAAAGGCCAATATGCACACAAACATCATAAAGTGGTTGAAAGGGGCCTCCCTCCCTAAAGTAGGTATGCCTCACCCAAGAGGGCTCTGAGACTCCCTGCTAAAGATCGGAGGTATCAAAATCAGTTATAAAGGCCCTCGTGGGCTTAACAACTAGTCGGACAGATACCCCCGAAGTGGTAATCCTCCATAAAGGTTGTCTGTTGTCCAACCCTTATCTGACCCAGGGTACCCTCTGAATAACCCTTGCAAGTAACCTATGTGGTACCTAATTCAAGAAACTAAGAAACCACAAAATAATTGATGCATAGGCAAACACTCATAAGTCAAGTCCACTATATGGGCAGGGTAACAAAGCCCAAAATCTTGAAAGCATCGCCTCTCACAAAGGTAAAGGTACTAGCAAGATCCCCATATATGAATAGATCCTCAAAAATATATCTGACGCTAAGAAGGTATCGGGGGGATATCCCTTCAACCAACCTCATGCGACCTCCTGCTTAACTTTGGTGTAAGTGGAGATTCCTGATATTACCAATTATACAATGGATTTCTCAACTCCCTTAGTCAGACACATATGTTGATTTAATAGCCTTCAAGTAGTTTACTCTCAAAATCCTATTCCAAGGCTCTAAATGCTAAGCTAGTTTGTGCACCCTAGAAAGATAAAATCGTTACTAATCAATTTTAAATTATAGCATTACTTTTAATGGTCGCGTTTACTCAAAAAGGTGCGATCGTGAAACTAGTGATGTTATGACTCAACAAGTAAAATAAATGGATATGAATACAATGCAAAGTCCTAACTTGAATTTTCAATAAATGATATGCTTTTCAATAATGAAATTCCCAATTTAGTTCTGCAATTCTAAATAAAATGAAATCTTTCTTTACATGCACTAAGATAAATGATAAAGACTCAAAAGATCAAAATGCCAACAATGTAAAATGCCTAATATTTTTGTATTTTAAATATAAGATAATGAAAATGCAAGGACTGAAAAATATCTTGATATAAAAAATCTACTGTGTGTAAACATAGAAAAACCAAGTAGGATATCAAGAAGCAAAACACCCTGCCCAAGATGCAAGGACAATCAAATGAAAAAGATGAGAAAGGCACTGCCCAATAATTCAACCAAATAAAGGTTTCTTGTCATTCCACATAAACTTAAGAGTCAAAAAAGAGACCCAAGAATAATAAAAAATCATCAAAACCTACCCAGCAGCCATCAAACACAGAAACCAATCAACAATCTTGCGGAAAGACAACACGCGTATGTATGCGACTGTCAGGAAAAAACCTGTGTATATGTGTCAAAACGCAGCCAGGATAAGGACAAGGCTAAGAAACTTAGACTCAGAGTGAACATGGGATGTCAAGCAATCATATGACAAGAAACTCAATATAAATGAGAGTAATCTAAGGAGAAAAAAACTCCAAACCCTGAAAAAGAAGATTCTATGCCCAGTATGGTCACCAATTTTGTTACGAGGAAAATTTCTCTATGGCTAGGGGTAAACCACAACATATGGAAATGACTGCAGAAATCAACTCTAATATCAAGTATGCTATATAAACAAATATGCTATCAATACAAGATAAAAGGCCTACCTCGTCTAGATGTACGATGAAGTCCACCGTTGAGCACTTGACCCAAAGCAATACACCTGCAACTAGTCCTCAAAAACTAAGAAACATGAGCATATGGTGATAATATATATTGTTATCACATTTGATAGCATAATCCATTAATATTCATAACAAATATGGCCATGGAATAACAATTCAAATATTCATAAGATATTAATTGGATAAGAAAATATTATTTCTATTCAAATGTAACCAGCAAAAGTGAATGAATTACAAACTTATGTGTCAGCACGGTTCAAAACCGAGAACCTAAGTTCCTTCCAGTTGGGCCTCCACCACTTCAATACTCTACCAAAGGAAAGCTCATATAATAGAGAAAATGAGGTTCTCAATCAAAGGGAAGAGCTTGGGGTTGAACAATGTGTTCAGACTTAAAGGACAAAGGGTTGCAGACTCAATGTGAAGTGAATAATTTCTCTAGAGTAACTTTTCTCTCAAAGTTGAATTCTTCTCCTCTTTTCCATAGCTCATATTTGGACCATTTGTAGCCTTCAAGTGGAATTGAAGGGTTGATTCAGAATGTTTCCAGTATATGGAAGGCCAAGGATAATATATCTCGTGACATGACATGGAAACCCGACACCATGTTTTAATTTTGGGCAAAAATCTCAATGTACAGGGGTTGTAGTGGTGCAACCTGTGTATACGCATGTTGTAATATAGGAAGGGCATGTATATATGGAAAAATCATGTTTTTAGCTCTAGAATTTGCAAAAGGGGACTTCTAGTCTGCATAGGGAAATGGAAAAATGATTTCTTTATCTGATCAAAATAATTATGGGACTCAACAGTCCATTTGGTTTCATTACCCTTTCTCAACATGGTTATAATATACTTGACCAACTCAGCAAAATTTGACAGAAACCTTCTCAAAAAATTAATTTTTCCCAAAAAAGATTGAGCCTCCTTTTTGGATCTAGGAAGTGACAAGGTTTGGATATATTCAACCCTGTTGGAATCAATCCTTACCCCTTCAGCTGACACAATATGCCCCAATAATTTTCCCTCCTTCATGGCAAATAATGATTTTTTTGAATTCAAAGAGAGACCAAATTTTTTGCATTTCAAGAAAACCTTTTTTAAATGATCATAGTGTTCTTTATTAGATTTACAGAACACTGTTATGTCATATAAATAGATAACAACAAACTTGTCCTTCTCTCCAATAAATGTTATGTCCATAGCTCGCTGAAAGGTCGCCCCTACGTTCATCAAACCAAAGGTCATCTTGGAGTATATGAATGTACCCCAAGGAGTGGTAAAGGTCATCTTCTCTCTATATTCTGGCAAAACAGAAATCTGATTGTAGCCAAAAAAACCATCGATCATGGACATCTTGGTTGCACCTGTCACCCTCTCTAATATGTTCTCCATCTTGGGTAAAGGGTAATTATCCTTTTTAGAACTTCTATTCAGATTCCAGAAATTGACACAAAGTCTAATTTCTCCATTCTTTTTTCTCACCGGGACCAAGTTGGCCACCCATTCAGAATACCTCAAAGGAATAATAATTTTAGCATCTAAAATCTTTTTTACCTCTTTTTCCATGACAGACAACAACATAGGATTGATTTTCCTCAAGTTTTGCCTGAAGGGTTTAGTCTCTTCCTTTAATGGGATCATGTGCTCTATAATGCTTGTTTCATAAGTTCTTAGATCTTCATAAGTCCAAGCAAATACATCAAAAAATTCCTTTAACAACTCAGTATATTATGCCCTCTTCTCTCTTGATAGGCTGCTTGACAAATTGACATATTTTGGATTCTTTTTTTTACCCACATTGCACTCGATTATATCAGCATCATCAGTGTACACTTTCCCCTTTATTGCCACATCATTTCCGTCAAATAATATTTCCAAAGGAAATAGTCCTTTCGGAATGTGGTTGCTAGGTAGCTACATAATATGATGATTAGGAATTTTGTTAAGGAAAACATTAGCATGAGGATTAATTTCAAAATCATGATCCTGATCAATGTGTAATGCAGAAAACTCATCAACAGTCTCGAGGAATTTTTTAAGTTCAAGATCATCTTCAAACACCTTCCAATATTTGACATTGTCTGGTATAGAAGGCTTGTATTTGAATTCTACATCATACTTGAGTTTATGTGGTAAGGGTACCCTAAAATTGCTTTTTGATACAGCCAAAGAATTAGCCATGGAATTCTCTTCTCGTGGAATAAATGAAATGTTGAATTCTTAGAAAAACTTTTCCACTATGTCCCATACTTCGTTCCTATAAGATCTAATCCTAGGGTTCTTAGTTTGGAAAATATTTTTTTATCTAATGGACGATGAATTCAGCATCCCAAAACACTGATAACATTTTAATCCCCATGTCTTTTGCTGCCCTCAATCCCAAGACAAGAGCTTCATACTCTGCCACATTATTAGTAGTTTCAAATTCTAGTTTGTATGACAAAGATATAGTCTCTTGAGTTGGTGAGACAAAGATGACTCCAGCACCAGAACCTTCTCTAGAAGAGGCTCCATCAAAGAACATCTTCCAAACAGAGGTGGTTAGAGGAGGCTCCTCACAAAAGGTAACAGACTATTTTCTGATTTCAAGAGGAGTTTCAGGAGAATCAGTGAGCTACAAAATACTAGATCCCAAATCA
>JZKD02S1928279.1:413690-430485 GCA_000966675.3 Picea glauca | reverse complement strand
ATATGAGTAAAGCCTTTAATGAGTTTGAAGATTCTATCTTTCCATTCCAGGGAAATAACTTGTAACTTTCCTTTGTTGTTAAGCTAGTCTATAATAATTTTGGAATCACCCAGTACTTGAAGATCCAGAATATTAAGTATGGTAGACAGAGTAAGAGTAGCCCAGACACCAAGAAGCTCTTCTTTGGTGTTAGTACCCTCACCATAGTTGTAGGTCCAAGTAAATTTTGTGTGATCTGTGAGCTTGATCATACCACCTACTCCACATTGTAGACCAGTGTTTTGTGAGGCTCCATCAAACTAGGCATTGTTCCTTCCTTGTTGGTAGGTAGGTTGTAAAAAGCACAGAGAAGGATCCTTCCTTGACGTTGATAACTCCAGACCCCCCAGATTCTTGTAGCAGATAGTATTAATAGTAGGAGGAATCTGTTCAAATATAGCCCTGTTGCGCACCAACCAAATGTGCCAGATGACCAAGGTAGGAAGATGAGGATAGCGAGCCTCCTCCTTTTCCCAGTCCCCCAAACTAATCGTCGGTGAGGAGCCCGACCAGAAAGACTAGAGCTTAAGGGAAATAAAGGGTTTGTGCCATCCTTTTTGTTTAAATGTACAATATATCAAAAAATGTGTAATAGATTCATAATTAAAATGACACAGAAGGAAAATATTAGGTCCCTCCCAGGCCTGGTGTAAAATATTATCCCAGGTCAATATCTTATTGGTTGCAACTAGCCAAATAAAAATTTTTCTTTTCAAAGGAATATTCCAATGCCAAAATTGCTTCCTCCAGCCGGTACACTTCTGGATCCATATGGTAGAAGCGATTGCATTATAGAGATTCTTGGCTGATATGTTACCAGAACAATTGCCTCCACTCCAGATCAATGTATCCTCCTATTCCCTTAATTGTAACCCTGCTCCAAGTATAGCCTTACAATATCACTGCCATTCAATAGCCAAGTCCCCCAAAATATCCAATTCTATGCAATTTTTCCACCAGGAATTGAGAGCCCCCTGGTCTGTGAGACCCTTGGCTTGGAAGAGATAATAAATATGTTGTTCATGTAATTTGTTCAAGATCTCCAGTGATAAAAAAGAAAAAGTCCCCAATCCCAGAATTGCATCCCGACCAATATGAATTAGGTCGGCCGATCCAGGTTTCCAACATAACCAATGTTGGATGATATGTATAAATTTCAGTAGTGATCTCTAGATCGGAGAAGCATTTTTCATACTTGTAGTAGTATGTCTCAGCCAACTTGAGACTGAAAGATGTAAGATATATTTAAAAATAATAACCCGATGCCAAATCTCATCTTGTGACAGCACACGCAATAGTGAATTGGACACTGTTAGCGCTGGAAGTCACTCCTGGATTGCTTGCAGGAGCAGAGCCCAACACCCATCATTTTAATGTCATGATTTGATAAATGGGCGATCAAATGGGTAGAGACTCAAGGAGATATCACTCTAACTTGGGGACTGGATCTGGCACGTAAAGAACAAAGGAGGTATGGAATCCTAACTTCATCCAGCGGGTCGATTAAAAGATGAGCAGGTGGAAGACTTAGTAAGAAAGGTGAACAAACAACTCTGGGCAACAGGCTTACAACGGTTTGTAGGGGAAAAACTCTGAATGCAGGATCCTCCTAGTTCAGAGCTTCAAGAAACTGAAGAGAAGACTTGATTGGATCCTCCAATTCCAAGTCATTCAGCGTTAAAGAAAACACTGGAACTGGTTAGAGACTCTGTAACCATTACAGTGATCCATTACAACATCATCCTATAATAGCTACAGCTCGACTGGACCCTCCAATTCTGAGCTGCTCTAACACAGTATAACAAAGATGTAAAGAAACTGGGATTCATGAGGCAAGAAGTCTCAAAAGTCTAGAAATAACCAGAAAACAGTGCTTTATTAAAGTGTTACAACCGGGAGCTCTTCTCAACCATCGATGCCCGCCCAAAATGTGAGAAAACTCCTCTAAATGATTAGAGAAAAACACTAGAAGCCAATTCGAGACATCGAATTGAAGACATTACGTCTGTATGTTTACTGCACATGCAGTCTTCTGGACGGTCGTGAACTTCAGTCAGATGCAATCATGCTCCAAAGGGCCTGTGAATGAATTGACAAGCTTACAGTCATTTTCTGGACTTTCCATTTATGGTGGAAACAATGTCCAACCACCATCAAATGCTGCAATAACTACTTCATTGGGATCAGGAAAGGCCCCAGTCAATTCTGTACCTACAGGTCATGGAGGCCTTCTCATTTTTCCATTTGGATCTGTTAGGAGAATTCATGGTAAGACTAGTGGGTAGACGCGGAGGCCGTCGTGATGACTGGAGGACTTAACACGAAGTGGTGGATGGATGGTGATCAGGCAGGGGTGACTTGACGTGCTCAGTGTGGATATGGGATGAGGAGAGGCCATGTGGAGGGATTTGGCAGAGGGAAAGTGATAGGGAAAATGCAAGTGGAAGAATTCGTGGGCTTTGAAGTGTACGAGCCAGGTGGAGGAGACACAGGGGCCAGGAAGAAATTATGAGTTGGCATGACACGGGAATAGGACGTGGCGGGAAGGGATAGATAATGGAAGGATGTGGGGAGGGTTTGGGGGTTTTGGGGTTTGCGGTACCGAGGTGCACATGTGCCCAAAACTCCCAACCCTCCGATCCCTGATTTGCGATGAGATCCACTTCTATAAGCTAACCCCTACCGGCTAGAACATGAACCATATGACCACTGCCTCCGCATGACCGTGGTCAAACCCTCCATCGTAGTTTCAGCGTTCACGATGACACGATGCCTGTGTCCACAGGACTCATGATTTTCTGATTGCCCATGCGCCTTCCGTGTTAGCCCTTTGACTAGGCCCTGGTCCAAGCGACCACTACCATATGCCCTCGACCATTCTCTCCATCGGGATTTCACGGTTTACGATGTCAATGAGAAAGAATCCTTCGGACTCGCAATTCCTCGATCCCCGATGGCTCTTGGTCGTTGGCCTGTCAATGGTCCGCTCCCCGTTGCGAAAGCCTGCCACCTGTCCTCCACGATTAACAGTTGTTCCCCACCGATCGGGAAATTGAGTATCGTGATTCTGCAATGCACAAAACTCTCTCTCCTGGGATCTTCGATATCCCAATTCCCGATGAAACCCTCCTGTGGAGCTTTCGTTGCTTCTCATGTTCATGATCAGGCTCGCTTGCTTGAATCGGGCCCCAAACAGATTTCTTCTGTGTGCCGCGCTCGGGCACTTATCGGCGCAATCCTGCAGACCTGTGTACCTTTTTTCCTCGATACCATAATTGTTTCTAACATTAGGCTCCATGGGGGATAGAGTCATCCCCGTGATGCTCCAAGAACTTATTTGCAGTTCCAGTGCCTTGTTGTTGGGCTATGGAGTCACTTACTAAGCCGAAAAAGAAAATCAAAGAACAGAAAAGGAAATATTTACAAAACATAGGAGCCACTGGAGGCTCAGACAAAATATTTTTTAAGAAAGTGCCCATTTACTGGGCTGCTAAAAACTCCTTCACCCTCCAAATCTTGCAACATGTACATGTTATTTGAGAAAGCCTCGGAGATTCTGAAAGGCCCAATCCACAGGGCTTCAAATTTGCTGTGTTTGCCCTTATCTTGTTTTGGAGCATCCCATTTCAACACCAAGTCTCCTATTTGGAACCGCTCCTTCTTGGCCTTCCTATCGAAGACTTGCTTGATTTTTTGCTGATGGTCCTAAATCCTATCCACTGTCTGCTCCCTAGCCTGCTGGACCTCTACTAATTGATGAATCCTTCTGATCATGTCATTGGGCTCTTCTTGATAATCCTGGAAGAACTTCGCTATGGGAATGGCCAGCTAGGAAGGGAAGACAGCTTCGGCTCCGTAGACTAACTGGAAAGGGGAGAGACCTTTAGATCTCTTTGTAGTCACCCGATCAGCCCATAGGGAGAATTTCAACTTTGAACTCCAAGCCCTTTTGTTTTCTTCCAACAACCTTTTCATGATCCTTATTAGGATTTTGTTGGAGGATTCCGCTAGACCGTTGCCCTGTGGATAATATGGGGTGGAGTGAATCAATTTGATCCCGAACTATTCACAGAACTTGGCTAGTGGTTCATCCCCGAAAGTGGCTGCATTATTAGTGACAATCTTATTTGGGCAACCGAACCTTGTGATGAGGTCCTCCAAGAATCCAATGATTACCTTGTGGGAAGCACTCCTAGTGGGGATAGCTTCAATCCACTTGGTAAAGAAATCTATAGCAGTCAAGATCCACCTGTGCTGCCCACTGGAGGCAGGGTGAATTTCCCCAATGAAATCTAGGCCCCACTACTGGAAAGGCCCTGAAACCACCACCGGATTTAACGGCAGAGACCTGAGCTACTGCTTTCCTGCAAATTTTTGACACTTGATGTAGGCTCTGACCCTTTTGCAGACATCAGTGAACACAGTAGGCCAGTAGTACCCAGCCCTGAGGATTTTGTGGGCTATGGCTCTCCAGAAATGGTGCCCTCCACACAGGCCGCTGTGAAATTCAACCATGATCATCTCGGCCTCTGGTGGACTCATTCATTTTAAAAGCACCCCCAGGGGGTCTTTCCAATATAACACTTGATCGATCAGGCAGTACCTGACTGCTTTGAGCTTTAGAGCTCTTGCTTTGCTTCTTTGCAGGCCATCTGGAGGCCGCAGCTCCTGCAAAAAGTATATGACATCCTTATACCAAGGACATCGAGCCAATGGGGGATCCCTTTGATGGTCTACGTCAGGCAGTCGATCTTGCTGAATACCTGAGCATTCATTGATGAAACTTATCCCCAATGATTGGCAGTTTGCTTCAGCCAATAGCTTGGCTAAACCTTTCCCTTTGATCAATTTGGTAGGCCTTATTTTCAGGTCGAAATCCAGGATTTTGGCTATCCATTTACTCCTTCTCCCATCTATTTCAGGCTGGATAAGAATGTCTTTAACAGCAGCCGAGGGGACATAGGCGATGATCTTTGACTGCAAGATATAGGTTCTAAAAGATTTGAGAGATTTTACTAGAGCATAGGCCTGCTTCTCCATAGTGTCATACCTGACTTCGACATCCCTCAATGCTTGGCTGAAATAAGCAATAGGTTGTTCTAGCCCACTGTCATTTGTTTGTAATAGAACAACAACCACTGTGTCAGGTGAGGCAAAGGAGAAAATCAAGAAATCCTTTGAGTAGTCAGGACTGATAAGCACAGGAGCTTCAGTTAGGGCCTTCTTGATTTGTTCAAAGGAATGTCGTGATTGAGAGGTCCACCTTACTTCATTCTCTTTATTCAACATGGCTATTATAAGCTTTACCCCCTCAACAAAGTTAGGCACAAACCTCCTCAGAAAATTAATTTTACTGAGGAAAGATTGGACCTCCTTCTTGGACCTTGGGATTGATAAGGCTTGTATCGCCTCAACTCTTCTGGGGTCAATTCTGACTCCTTCTACCGATACTATGTGGCCTAGTAACTTTCCCTCCTGCATGGTGAACAGAGATTTCTTAGGTTTAATGAAATGCCAAATTTTCTGCATTTTAGGAAAACTTTCCTGAGATGACAACAGTGCTCTTTATCAGATTTTGAAAACACTGTGATGTCATCCAGATAAATGACCACGAATTTATCCTTTTCCCCGATGAAAGTTATATCCATAGCGCGCTGGAATGTCGCCCCTGCATTCATTAATCCAAACGACATCTTGGCATACATGAATGTGCCCCATGGAGTGGTGAATGTTGTCTTTTCCCTGTCTTCAGGCATAACAGAGACCTGATTGTAGCCAGAGAAACCATCAATCATGGACATCCTGGAAGCTCCTGTCACCCTCTGCAGTATATGTTCCATCTTCGGGAAGGGGTAGTTATCCTTCTGTGAGCTCATGTTCAGGTTTCTGAAGTCTACACAGAGTCGGATCTCTCCATTCTTCTTCCTCACTGGCACCAAGTTGGCCACCCACTCTGAATATCTCAGTGGTACAATGATCTGAGCTTGAACCAGCTTCTTCACTTCCTTCTCCATGATAGGCAACAACATGGGATTGATCTGTCTCAGTTTCTGCCTGAATGGCTTTGCCTCCTCCTTTAATGGAATTTTATGCTCGATGACAGAAATGCCGTATGTTTTGAGGTCTTCGTAGGTCCAGGCAAACACATCAGTGAATTCCTTCAAAATTCCAATGTATTCGGACCTCTGCTCCTCTGTCAGACTTCTTGACAATTTGACATACTTGGGCTCACTCTCAGTTCCAATGTTGCACTGAATAGTACCAGCGTCCTCCTCCAAGACTTCTCCTTTTACCGACACATCGTTTCTATCAAAAATCATTTCCAAAGGAACCAGTCCTCTGGGAATATGGTTGCTGGGCAGCTGTACAATCTCACGCCCTGCAATCTTATTCAGAAAATTACCCCCATCGAGCTCTTCCTCTGAGACGGTGTCTTGGTCTATGTGCATTTCTGAAAATTCCTCGACAGTCTCCAAGAACCTCTTGACCTCGAGGTCATCCTTGAACACCTTCCAATGTTTGACGTTGTCAGGTATGCAGGGCCTGTACTTTACCTCTACATCATACCTGAATTTGGGTGGCAGAGGTACTTTGAAATTGCTAGCCGTTGTAGCCAAGGAATCTGCCAAGGTGTTCTCCTCTCTTGGGATGAAAGAAATATTAAACGCTGAGAAGAAACTGTCAATAAGGTCCCAAACCTCATTCTTGTAACTCCTGAGTCGAGGATGCTTAGCCTGATAAGCGTTCCTGACCTGCTGGACCACCAACTCTGCATCTCCAAAAACTACTACTTCCTGAATTCCCATTTCCTTCGCAGCTCTTAATCCCAGAACAAGAGCCTCATACTCTGCCACATTGTTGGTAGCTTCAAATTCTAATTTGTATGACAGAGATATGGTTTCTCGAGCAGGTGACACAAAAACCACCCCAGCTCCAGCGCCTTCCCTGTAAGAGGCTCCATCAAAGAATAGTTTCCATATGGGGGTGATGGAGGGAGGGAGTTTGGGGGACCTGGTGGGCTGCTTTTTGAGTTTGAGAGGAGGCTCGAGGGCATGGGTGAGTTGTAGTAAAATGGAGCCTAAGTCAGTGTCTAAGGAAAAGATGGGGTGGTTGGTAGGGTTGGCCTCATTGCTGATTATATAGGCCATTTGGGCCTCCCTGTATAATCTTCTATGCTCTCCTCCAAACACTGGGATAGTAGCATATGTGAGGTCCATATGCAAGGTTCCCCCTAGTCTTTTTATCCAAGATCTTCATAATAGCATACCGAACTTGGGGGGGACATCAGCTACTACAACATCCATGACTACACTCTTCATGGGCAGTTGAAACAAGGTCATAACCAGGTCTTTGATAACTCCAAGACACTGAACTCTCCTGGAGTCAAAGGAGTAGAGGTCATGATAGGCTCGGGTGACTTCTAGTCCTAACTCTTCCATGACAGTTTTGGGCATGAGGTTGTGAGAAGCCCCTGAATCCATCAAGCAGTTGTGCAACACTTTATCATGTACGTTTAGGGATGTGTAGAAAGGGGGGAACGAGTCATCTCTATTCTCTACCATGGGGCCCAGGACAACTGCTGGCTTTTCATCTTGGAGTTTTATGGAGTTTGAGGGAAGGCATGAGGCTTCAGACTGTAAAAGTTCAGAGAAGCACTTTTTGAATTCGTCATGTTTAATCAGCTTAGTGAGGGGCACAGGGATCCTGATCTTTTGGATTTCATGCTCGAAGTTAAAAGAAGATGTAGGCTTTGGGATTTCTTTTATTTTAGGAACATGATTGTGGACAGTGGGAGAGAGGGGTTGGGCCTTCTTACCTCTGTGACTGTCGGCTATTTCATTAGCAGGCTTTTCTAATCTAATGGACTGCTCGGGAATATCAGGTGCTGCAGTCCTTTTGTTGGACCTCAGGTTGTACCTGCCTTGATCGCCGCCAGCCTTTTCTCCCTTGCTCAATTCATTTAGCTAACTGTCCATGAGAGACTCCTCGTATGCTGATTGAGTCAGATGAGGAAAAGGAGGAGTGTCTTCTCAGCAGTGGATTTCAGGGTCCAGCTCATCTATCTCTCTTTCTTCCTCATCGGCCACCAAATGGTTTTGAAAAGGGGCCTGAATTTTTTGGTCTTCTCTATCTCTTCCTCTCTCTCTTTGCATACTAGGGAGAGTAAAATTATTTGACCTCCTGAAACCTCCTTTATTTTCGGTGATCTAAGGGCCTTTATATTCTTTCCTCCCTTCCACCCTCATTCTCTCCATCTCTGTAGACAGAGACTTCACCATCCTAGTCAGTTCATCCACTTGAGGGTGGGGCACCGATGGGATGGAAGTCGAGGCTTCCGACCTTCCTTTTCTCCTATTTGCATCGGTCTTGTTCCTCAGTTTGTCAGCTGCTAACACATTGGATTCCACCTCTATGGCCGCATCTTGCATTTGAACTAAAGTGGTGGCTCTTCTTTCTCTCAACAGAAGGCAGAAATCGGGGCCGAACGTGCTAGCATACGAAATCTTAGCTGAGGCTTCTGAAGGCTTTCTCTTTGTCGGGATCTTGTTATACATCTTATTGAATCTTTTGGAGAAGTCGGAGACGGACTCTCCTTCCATTTTCTTCAGAGACCCGAACTCTGTCATGTAATACATGAAATCTTTCCTATCGCCCCATTGCCTCAGGAAAGCATTATCCAGGGCTTCAATCCCAGCAATAGATCCTGGAGCCAATTCTCTAAACCATTTCCTCACCTCGCCATCCAGGCTCTGGATGAAGACCCTCATCCAGACATCTTCATTCTCAATGTTGAGGTTATCTGCATAACTGTAGAAAGCAGCCAGGTGCTCTTCGGTAGTTATGTCTCCTTCCCCAGTGAACTTGGGCATATATTTCAAATAATCTCCAGTAGGGAAAGGATTCATAGGATTAGGTAAGATCAAGGGAGCATACCTAGCAGCAACTATGGCATTCATTCTATTCAGAGGGGGATTAGCACCAGCCATAGGAATATTAGGTGAAGGAGAGCTTGGAGGAGAAGGAGTTCGCGAAGGGATTGCTGAGAATGAGCCTCTAATGAGAGTGGGGAACAAGAGGTGATTTAAGGAGAAGGCTATCGAGCTTAAGTCAGCAGGTGCTCCTCTTTGTACAGGAGTGGTTAAGCTGGGCGTAGGGAAATCTTCTATGGTCCTAGGTCTACACCAGGGTACAGCTTCAGGGGAGAGGGGAGTGACAAAGTCTTGTCCCTCTGGTCCTAGACCAGGAGAGGAAAAATCAACAGGAACACTCCCAAAATTTAGGAAACGGGAAACTGTAGAGACAGGCCTGTCAAATAACTGAGGAGGAGAAAAAGGAGCTCCAACAGAAGGATATGGTGGATTACCTGGTTCGGTGATGGACGCTTCTTCTTCAGAGGCCTTTCCCTCTCTGAGCACCGCCTCTGGATCTGTTTCAGGTGTAGCTAGAGGCAGTTGTGGATGAGACCGTGTATGCCTGCCTCTGAAAGCCACAATTAACAGAGCAGGTTCTCCCCAGCGGAGTCATCACATTGGAGTCGCCAGGTGAAAATTAGCAATCTTGAAAGGCTCCGATAATCCGATGCACCTTCAGATTTAGAGGCTCAATGTCGTTCTACCCAGAGAAAATCTTCAATTTCATCCCCGGCAACAGCGCCATAAATGTTAGCGCTGGATGTCACTCTTGGATTTCTTGCAGGAGCAGAGACCAACGCCCATCAGTTTAATGTCACGATTTGATAAATGGGCGATCAAATGGGTAGAGACTCGAGGAGATATCACTCTAACTTGGGGACTAGATCTGGTACGTAAAGAACAAAGGAGGTTTGGAATCCTAACTTCAGCTAGCGGGTCGATTAAAAGATGAGCAGGTGGAAGACTTAGTAAGAAAGGTGAACAAACAGCTCTGGGCAACAAGCTTACAGCGGTTTGTAGGGGGAAAACTCTGAATGCAGGATCCTCCTGGTTCAGAGCTTCAAGAAACTGAAGAGAAGACTTGACTGGATCCTCCAATTCCAAGTCATTCAGCATTAAAGAAAACACCGAAACCGATTAGAGACTCTGTAACCATTACAGTGATCCATTACAACATCATCCTATAACAGCTACAACTCGACTAGACCCTCCAATTCCGAGCTACTCTAACACAGTATAACAAAGATGTAAAGAAACTGGCATTCATGAGGCAAGAAGTCTCAGAAGTCTAGAAATAACCAAAAAACAGTGCTTTATTAAAGTGTTACAATCGGGAGCTCTGCTCAACCATCGATGCCCGCCCAAAATGTGAGAAAACTCCTCTAAATACTTAGAGAAAAACACTAGAAGCCAATTCGAGACATCACATTGAAGACATTACATCTGCATGTTTACTACGCATGCAGTCTTCTGGACGGTTGTGAACTTCAGTCAGACGCAATCGCGCTCCAAAGGGCCTATGAATGAATTGACAAGCTTACAGTCATTTTCTGGACTTTCCATTTATGGTGGAAATGATGTCCAACCACCATCAACTGCTGCAATAAATTCTTCATTGGGATCGGGAAAGGCCCCGATCAATTTTGTACCTACAGGTCATGGAGGCCTTCTCATTTTTCCATTTGGATCTGTTAGGAGAATTCATGGTAAGACTAGTGGGTAGACGTGGAGCCCGTCGTGATTACTGGAGGACTTAACACGAAGTGGTGAATGGACGGTGATTAGGCAGGGGTGACTTGACGTGCTCGGTGTGGATATGGGATGAGGAGAGGCTATGTGGAGGGATGTGGCAGAGGGAAAGCGATAGGGAAAATGCAAGTGGCAGAATTCATGGGCTTTGAAGTGTACGAGCCAGGTGGAGGAGACACAGGGGCCGAGAAGAAATTATGAGTTGGCATGACATGAGAATAGGATGTGGTGGCAAGGGATAGATAGCGGAAGTATGTGGTGAGGTTTTGGGGTTTCAGGGTTTCGGGGTTTGCGGTACCGAGGTGCACATGTGCCTGGAATTCCCCACCCTCCGATCCCCGATTTGCGATGAGCTCCACTTCTATAAGCTAACCCCTACCGGTTAGAACATGAACCATATGATCACTACCTCCGCTTGACCGTGGTCAAACCCTCCATCGGAGTTTCAGCATTCACGATGACACGATGTCTGTGTCCACGGGACTTGCGATTTTTCGATTGCCGATGTGCCTTCTGTGCTAGCCCTTTGACTAGGCCCTGGTCCAAGCGACCACTACCATATGCCCTCGACCATACTCTCCATCGAGATTTTGCGGTTTGTGATGTCAACGAGCAAGCATCCTTCAGACTCGCGATTCCCCAATCCCCGATGGCTCTTGGTCGTTGGCCTGTCAACGGTCCTCTCCCTGTCACGAAAGCCTGCCACCTGTCCTCCACAATTAATAGTTGTTCCCCACCGATCAGGAAATCGCGTATCGTGATTTTGGAATGCACAAAACTCTCGCTCTCGGGATCTCCGATATCTCGATTCCCAATGAAACCCTCCTGTGGAGCTTTCGTCGCTTCTCATGTTCATCATCAGGCTCGCTTGCTTGAATCGGGCCCCAAACAGATTTCTTCTGTGTGCCACGCTCGGGCACTTATCGCGCAATCCTGCAGACCTATGTACCTTTGTTCCTCGATACCACAATTGTTGCTAACAGACACCAAATCTTTATTAAACAGGAAAATGTTTCTCATCCCCCAACCACCCACCAATTTAGGTTTAGCAATGGAATCCAAGTGACAAAGATGAAGATGCTAATTTTCACTACCACTCGTCCAGAGAAAATTAGAAATCAGATGTCGAATCATTTTTAATACAATAACAGGGATAGTAGTCAGCGCCATCCAGAAGACTGCCTGGCTATCCAAAACTGATTTAATAAGAACAAATCTCCCTCCAAGCGTTAGCCACCTATTGCACCAGTGTGCAATCATTTTCTCAAATTTTATGAGTAACCGACACCAATCAGCCACTTTATAGTAGTATGGTTTGAGAAAATAACCAAGATATCTCAGACCAACCAAGATCTCTAGAAATTTGTACGAGAAGATGTTCTTGTATGTGTCTAAGTCCACCTCTGTAAGCCCCGAGTAGTGTAAGGTATACTTTGTCACATTGCTCTGGAGCCCCGAAGCTTGACATAAGAATCTAAGAATAGATTCAATCTCCATCCATTCTTGTGAATCAGCTCTGGTCACAATACGAACATAATCCATGAAAAAAAATGCATAATATTGACCAGCCTTGAAACCTTAATGCATGTGAGTCTCCCTACTTGTTGAATAATTTTGAGTAGAATGCTCAGTCCTTCCATAGCCAAGATGAAAAATAGGGGTGAGTGGGAAACCCTGCCTCAGGCCTCTCTCATTATGGAAGAATGGGGTTGCCTCCCCATTCACCAGAATGACTATGGTGGCACTAGAAACACAACCCATGATCCATCTCGTGAAATGATGACCAAAACTAGATTGTAGAAGTATTAATCACAGGAAGTCCCAATTAATACAATCAAAAGATTTTTTGAGATCTAACTTTAAAATCATTTCCTAGAGCTTTTCCTGTTTGATGTTGTGTAAAACTTCCTATGAAGTTCCTATGGCATCCAAAATTTGTCGTCCTTTAAGGAAACCCAATTGTTCTCCAGAGATAATGCCAGACAAGTAAGGTTTTATCCTATTAGAAAGAATTTTGGTAATGACATTATAACAAAGGTTGCATAGAGAAATAGGCATGTAGTCGCTAAGGGATGTCAGAAGGTTGGTATTAGGAATAAGATTCAAGAAGTTGGAGTTTAATGCCTGATTGACCACTCCTTTGATCCTAGTATCCTCAACCAGTTCCCAAAAATCATCACCAACAAGTTCAAAGAAGTGAAGGTAAAACTCAACAATCCAACCATCGGGTCTAGGGATTTTATCCCTTTTGAAAGTATTTAGAACTTTCCAAGTATCCTCTTTTGTACATGCACCAATAATTTGTTCAACCTCCCTCTCACTAATAAGTCTAAGAAAGAGTCCAGTGATGGTAGCTTAGTTAATAATATTTGTAAGTCCCACATCACTATAAGAATTTTTGAAATAATGGTAAGCTGCTGGAATCAGCTTGTCCTGTCTTGTAATAATGTCTGTTGTATCCATATTTAATTCCCAAATATGCTTGTGATTCCTCCTGTAGCTGGAAAAGTGATGAAAAAACTTAGTATTTCGATCTCCGCACTTGATCCAAATAGCTCTGCTCTTCTAGTGCCAAAGTGCTTCCTCGGCCATCAAGAGCCTATTTTTCTCCTCCTCTAGAGTCTTTAATTATTTTTCAAGTTTGGTTGATCTAGTTCCCACAAAATGTTCCAAGATCAAAGACTGTATAATATCTTCTAGCTGTGAGATTCTATGAGTATTTTTTATTTTCTATTGATGTGCCCAAACTTTAACTTTCAATTTTAAGTGTTTCAGCTTCCACACACGACATCTTTGTAAGTCAACTTCTTATAGAAAAGACTGGTCAGTCCAAACCTCAGTGACTAGTCGCGCAAAATCCAGGTCCTCTAACCACACCAGGTTGAATTTAAATGGATAAGTCAACCGATGAGAGGATGAATCTAGTTGTAGGAAGATAGGAGCATGGTCCGAGAGGAATGGATATTCAACCCAAGATCTATATCATTCTAAAAGTTGAAGAAATTTTTCAAAAATAAAAACAAGGTCCAGTCTCTTAGAGATGCCCTCCGAACCAGTTCTACCATTCCTCTAAGTAGGAACCGTAGCAGCTGACAATAAATCCACAAGTTTGTTGTTTATGAAGATTTATTTTAACTGTAAGGTTGTCGGATCTTGTAAAGAAGAGTCCTCCACAGCTAAACAACTGATAAGGTAAAATTAAAATCACTCGCGACTATAAGATTAGGTTTAGCCAGAAGGCCAAAAGTAGAGACTTTTGTCCAAAATGTAATCCTGTCAGTACAAGGACCATAAACATTGAGAAGATTAACCTGTCTTTTGTTTGCACAACGGGTACTTGTCATCAAGATATCGCCACAACATAAGAAAGGTTCCAGCTCAAAATTAACGGGATCCCAAGCAACAAGTCACCCACCCGATCTTCCCACTGAGCTTACAACACTAACAAACCACTATGGTCTTATGCTATTGAAGAATGCCCGAGCACGCTTCTCGTTGACTAGAGTTGCTTGTAAAAAAATGATGCTGGCAAGAGTTTTGTCAATAAGTCTCCTGAGGGAGGCATTTTTTAGGGTGCCACCCACCCCTATGATATTAAGGGAGAGAAGTATCATGGGTAGGACCTAGCTAGGGCTTTAATGCCTCTAAGCACCCCAAGGTGAGATGAGTCTATTGAGTAATTATTCATAAGAGTAAAAGAAGTAGTTGCCTTTCTCCGAGCACTGCAGGTTTTAATAGGTGAAGTTTCAAGTCCCAAACCATGAGACGAAGAGTAGTCTATCCCAGTTGTGTCACCAGTCTTAACACGGGGTGAAGAAATAGGTGAG
Source organism: Picea glauca (assembly GCA_000966675.3). Taxonomy (NCBI): domain Eukaryota; kingdom Viridiplantae; phylum Streptophyta; class Pinopsida; order Pinales; family Pinaceae; genus Picea; species Picea glauca. Next base: position 415,958 of record JZKD02S1928279.1, on the reverse strand, counting down.
TCTGAACTTTCTCGGATGATCGGAGACCTACCCTGAAAAGTAGGAATCGGAACCGATAGCAACGTCCCAACTGTGGTAGGAGCCGAAGTAGTAAGTAAGTTCCCGAGGGTAGAGTGACCAGATGTCAAAATTATAGAAGTCGTAGGAGAAACCCCAACAAGCTCAGATTCAGTGGTAGGAAGAACCACAGTAGTAATATGGTCAGGAATAGTCAAATGAAAAGGAGTCGAAGATAAGGAAACCCCATCGAGAGCCAAAGGACTAGTGGGAGCCCTTTCGTCTCTAGAAGGTGACAACAACTATGGGGTACAAAAATCTCGAGGGGACTCTCACACCGCAAAGGGTGAAGGAGTAAAAGACAGAGTCTTCAAAGGATCATACATGGGTGGTCTTAAGGGCCCCATCCCCGGGATAATAGATGAGTCCATTAAATTCCTTTCCCAAGCAGTAAGGGTATAATAAAAAGTAGGACAGTTTTTCTTGAGCTTACCGGTGAGAGTGTCCAGAGGCGAAGACGGGCAATCTCCTATGTCTGTATAATCATCATTCACCGCAAGAAATGAATCAATGCCTAGTGAGTCCTCCTGCGATAGCTTGTGAAGGTAAGAAGCTTCTAATTCATCCTCTTCCGGTTCTTCAATACAATTACTCCTAAGGTGTCCAATCCTGTGGCAGCTTGTACAACGAAATGGGATGCAAAGGTAATATAGGCACTGAGTCACCGTGCAACCTAGCCAAATAATATCCAGTGTCTTGGATAACTCCACATGTACATCCAACTCAACCAATATCCTGACCATCTTTCTATCAGAACCCTTTAAAATATTGTCATCCAAACAGATAAAACATCTGAGCTCATTGCCTATGGTTGCAAGAGATTTTTCCATCCAATACAGAAGTGGTAGGCTGGGAAGAAAAACCCACAAGTGACGAAGTCTAAAGTAATCAGTGGCTGGATCAAAGCTTACCCGCCATCTCTTAAGAATTAGGATACAACCATTAATAGTCCAGAGAGAATCTAGAATGGGTTGTGCATCCTCCGGTGAGTTAAAAAGAAGACCAAACCAGCCATGCGAGAGAGAGACAATCTTCTAAACATATCCCATCAAAGGAAACCAGGCACCTGAAATCCAATCCAAGAGAGAACACTTACACAGAGTGCGATAGGAAATCCTACCAACAAGTCCACAAAGAAAAAGGCAGACACTCTCCTCCAGACCTACGTCTGAACCCATGATTAAGAGGCGTTTAGTCTTGTTAGGTTTCCATGCTCGTTTTCACCCAGAACTCTTAGGTTTCCACCTTTTCACAGAAGGACAACGTTCACGAAAACCCACACTCCGGTGCAAACTAGAACGCCCAAACGAGGAGACTAGTCCTAGAAGGGAAGAAAAAGGTGACAAGGGAGCGGATGCCAGAGGCTCAAAGGTATCAAAGGAAGAGGATAACAAGTGGTCTGCCAAGTTCAAGGAAGAAGGTGGTAAGATAGCTTCCATTGTTTGCACGTTCATCGAGGCAAAGAGTCTGACACTCTTTGAGAGGGCCTTGCCAGCCGCACTCATGAGTGCGTTGACCTTAGCCTCCATCAAGAAGGTGTTGGAGGAGTCCACCAGTGACTTCCACCTCACACAGCCTAAGTTACAACAAACTATGATAAGACCTCCGTAGAAAAAAATAAAGATATGTAAGATTTTCCATTAATTTCTTCTGAGTTGTAAGCCCACCCCATTAATTGTTGTCTCGCACCACCAAAGAGAAGACAGGCTTAGATATGACCTCCACTTAGGTAGTTAATAAAATTTAAGTACAAGAATACAAAGAAGTTAAGGAATGGATTTAAGGCTCTGCTTCTGTTTGTAGAAAGGACGAATCCTCCAAGTCCCAAGTAATCTAGTAGTCCTAAATATAGAACAGACCTAAACTAGTAGAAAGTAGACAGAAACTGCCCGATATGGTTCCAACATCTAGGTATGTGCAATAAACCTACTGCCAAGTGGAATCAAACCAACAGGTCAACCATTAATTTCTTCTCGAACTCTACTGCTTCACCATATCTGGTCGTATGACATGTACTTGAATATCAAAAGGTTGGTAACATACATACATGGTACGAGAAAAGTGGAAAAAATGTAGACAGTCAAAGAAGACGATAAAGAGTCTAGAATCTAGACAAATGAAAATGTTGGAGACAAGAACACGTGTACCAATACAAAAGGGAGATTTATCAAGAAATAAAGTCTAAGTTGTAGAATTTTCTACAGCTAAAGA
>JZKD02S1928279.1:376149-391838 GCA_000966675.3 Picea glauca | reverse complement strand
CATGTTGTATGATAAGTCTAGATTTAATAAGTTCATGCATTTCCCTAGACTTGCAGGTATATTACCTGATAACTGGTTGTGATCAAGATATAGATATCTCAACTGTTGGAGGTGGACAATAGAATCAGGGATCCTTCCAGAAAAACTATTTACATCCATAGCTAGGAGCCCTAAGCTTTTGAGTTGCCCGACTTCCATTGGGATCTTTCCTTCTAAATTGTTGCCACCTATATATAGCCTCTCTAGCTTGTGAAGCATTTTGATTGAAGACGGGACCGCCCCTGCGAAGGAATTGCCGGCTAGAGAAAGGACTGATAAACTAGTGAGGTTTCCAATCTGTGGTGGTATTTCTCCTGCTAAACCATTCAAGGCCAACCTTATGAGATACATTTTTGTAGAGAGGCGGCCTATAGAAAAGGGTAAACGTCCCATGAGATTATTCTCGCCTAAGTCTATTTCACTTAGGGTGGAACAGTTAGTAAGAGCAGTAAGAATGGGCAAGCTCGTGGTGCTGCCACTAACCAGTTGATTCGTGGCTAAATAAAGCCTCCAGAGCTGCGTCATCTTACCGAACTCCTCAGGCACTACTCCGTTGAGCTGGTTATAGGATAAGGAGAGGTATTGAAGATTCGTACAATTGAGGAGGGAAGCAGGAATGCTACCACTCAACTGATTATTTCCCAGATAGAGACCCGTTAATGGGTTTTTCTTGCTACACAACTCCGTGGGAATGTGACCAGTTAGCTGGTTTTGAACTATACCCAATTCTTGAAGACTGGTACAGTTAGACAAGGAAGATGGAATCTGTCCCGAGAGTTGGTTTACATCCAGAGATATATATGTCACATGGGTTAGCATGCCCAACTCGGAAGGAACACTCCCGTGAAGGTTGTTGCTGTCCAAGAATATGGTGGCCAAAGAGGATATATTTCCCAAGCAGGCCGGGACTGTACCCGTCAAATTGTTTATTCCTAAGTCAATGAATTGTAAGTTGGGCAGAATGCATAGATCTTCGGGAATGTTTCCTTTGAGATTGTTAGTGTACATAGATAAGAATGTTAAACTACGGCAACCACCGAGAGTGGGCGGAATAGAGTCCTGGAGCTGATTCGTATGCAAGTAAAGCTTCTTTAACCTAAACAAATTTCCCAATTGATAGGGGATGGAACCATGAAATTTGTTATCAGAAAGGTCGAGTATTCTAAGAAAGGAGAGATTGCCGAGAAGGGGAGAGATTATACCTTGTAATCCCATGCCTGAAACATTCAGCGAGACCACTCTTTGTCTACGCCGACTGCAAATGACACGCGTCCAGTCGCAGAAGGAAACATTTAGTTTCCAGGTAGCGGATAGAGATAGAGTTGGATCATAAGTGATTGCAGAGATGAATCCAATGAGAGCCTCTTGATCAGAAGCGTTGGTGAAATGGGGATGGGCACGATTAGATAGTGGAAGTGTGGAAACCAGAAAAGGAGTGAAATAAAAGAAAAAGAAAAGAATTCCCGTAATAGACCAGAAAAGAGAACGAACGTAACAGATCTCCATCTTCACCTCCTTAGACAGAATGGGAATGGTTGGAGTTTCTTCGGTTATTTATATAAATTTAGTGCGGGCTAGCGACGGCACTTCCATTAGATTAATCAAAAGAAATTTCGAATTTGATTCAAAAATTTATTCAATCAACTATTCTCGCGGTGATCACGCAGTTAATCATGGTTTTATATAAATTTGTGTTTAAACTCCAAATTTATTACGCGCCGGGTAGTATTGATAACGAAGAATTTATTACTTATTCAATTAACTCTAAATTTATTACGCGCCGAGTAGTATTGATAAATTCAAACGTAACGCTGCCGGGTAAACGTAAAATCCTCCGGCACCAATGAAATCTAAACACCGCAGTCTAACTCATCATTCTTTCAGTCCCACACTCCACTCAATGAAGAGTCTAAAGGCAAGATCATGAAAATCTTTTAAGGCAAGATGATGGAAATTCCAAACAGAATTGACAAGTTTCCACAAACTTCTTTATCGTTATGTACGTGTCAATGAAAATCTCCATCTTCATCTTCGGTTATTTATATAAATTCGACATAACACTGCGAGCTAAACGTACATTGACTTCAAATGGCCTGTGACTATCAAACTTTACAAGAAAAATTTTGTAAAGATATTCGGACGGGCTAAGAGCAACCTCATTAATAAATTAAATCTAAGTTCGATTTCTGAGAAATGTGTGCACGTCATAAAAAAATCTGCATCCGTTGAATGGTCCGTAGTCGGCAATTATCAATGCCCTTGCCCCGAGTCCCGACTACACGACAAAAGGGTCACAGATGGTCCAAAGAGCCTGCATTACACGGCATTTATCAATCCCCTGCCCCAAAAGGGCCTTGGATAATCCAAACTAAGCCTCTCATAGTTTTTTCAAGTTGCATTTATCAATCCCGTGCTCCAACTATATGGCAAAAGGGCCTCGCATGATCCAAATTAAACATCAGATTTATCAATCCCCTGCCCCATCCCGTGCCCCAACTATATGGCATTTTCTGGTTGCTTGCATTGCACGGCATTTTCTGGTTGCTTGCATTGCACGGCAAAAAGGCCTCGCATGATCCAAACTAAGCCTCGCATTGCCTGCATTGCACGGCATTTATCAATCGCCTCTCATTGCCTGCATTACACGACAAAAGGGTCACAGATGGTCCAAAGAGCCTCGCATTGCCTGCATTACACGACATTTATCGGGCCTCGCATGACCCAAATTAAACCTCAGATTTATCAATCCCCTGCCCCATCTACACGGCCTACGAAGAATGTTGAGCTTATGATAACCCTTATACCTCAGCGTGAAGACAACGATAATCATACCTATTTCAAGCTTAGCAGTAATGCTTTTACTTGTGGGCATTCATCATTGACTAAGATAACAATTGTAGAAAGGAAAACACATAGGTAACAAATATGAGTGTAAAAAAATTAGTTCTCTTAGCTATACTATTAATCACATATCAACACATTGATTTATTTTCATCATCTAGAACAAAAGAGCTATTATAATATTGAAATATAACTTAACAATAGATACATCAAGTCTTACTCAATACAACAACACTATCAAACTCGAAGACGGAAACAATCCCTCCTCAATCCAATCAAGTTGATGCTTTAGATGAAAAAATTGTCTTTGGTTCTAAACATAACTTGTTAATTAAAGTTGCACAAAAATAATTCTATTACAATTCTAAAATAAAGGGTCTTTCCCAAAACCATCAACCTTCAGTACTAGGTCAATCTCCCTATTTATAAAGGATCACTAAGCTAAAAATAACTGTTAAAAGTTGTGTTAAGTAAAACAAAAATGACACGTGGCATAATTTGTCTCCTTGTTCTCTTGAGATCATCCGATTTTTTACTACAGTGGATGATTTCTCTCATACTCCGCCCACTTGAAGAAAAGGTCTTTGCATGTGTTTGCATAGGGAAACCTATGTTGATCCATCGGTGCAGAGAACACTTCCTTTATCTCCACTGCTCGTTCTCTATACCTGATGAGCTTGACACTTAGGCATTGTAGAACTGTGAGGGATTTGATTGGGTGTTCCACGAACTTCTTTACTTTACCTAGAGTCATACTTGAAAGCTGTGAGATCTCTGCCTCCCATGCCAAGTCTTTCTTTGCATGCTATTTGACCATGTCATGAAAATTGACAAAATTTTCTGCTGGGCCGAATTCTGGTAGGTCAATGTTTTTCATCTTCCAATTGATCTTCTCCTAACTTTTCTCTCACTCTCTCCACCTTTCCTGTATATTCCGTTGAAGTTCTTGGACCATTCTCACCCAGTATTCAACTACCTTCCTGATTCAGGATATGATGCTATCCATCAGTACTCGGATGTCGTGCTCTTTCGAGTTTTGACCCTTCTGTACCGCACTGATATAGTCAATACGATCTAAGGAGTGATGTGCCTTTTCATACCATCTTTGCATGTCTTTACAAGCTGCCATCCCCATGAGAGAATCCTCTTGAAAATCGGCTATGCATGTGGTGAAGAGATTTCTTTTGTTTGTGAATTGTGCATATGTTTCTCTGAACTCACTCCTCATGAATACTACTTCTTGTGTCAAATCCTGATAATACTTCACTAGATGGCACAGAAGATCCAACTCCTTCTTTGCAGCTACTAATTCCTTTTCATCCCTTTTTTCTCTGTCCAGTGTTGCATTAGTGATAGCCATTCCCACCTCGATCAACTCAGTTGTCTTAGCATTTTCTATGTTGAGAAGCGTTTCTTCTGTGGTGATTAGGAGTGTGCTATCAAGCGTGAGCCTCCTTTTCTTGTTTGTCATTCTCAGCACAACTTTCCTCTTTCTATCATAAGCGATTTCATTTATGTCCATGACCTCATTTACCGGCTCCAGAATCTGTTGATCTCCCCAGGTCAGATTGTTTCCTAGGCTCCCTGCCGTATATATGTGTTCTATGACCAGTTCTTGTATTTATTTAGTAGGGGGAACTTCTGTATGTCTTGGTGACTCGACCTCCTTCTAGGGTTCGTCCGTTGATGGAGTCTCAACTTTATATGGGGAGAGGGGAAAAGGAACAATGTTTACTGGAAGATCGACTGTTGAGATGTCGATTTTTTTATCGTTGTGTTTCTTCTTCCTGTTCACTAGAGCCCAACTCCTCCTTGGAGCCGTCCATCTTAGGATGAATTCCCAATTGGTAGAGAAATTTAGTGTCTATCATGCTTCTAGCCTTGTCGTCTCCTTCTTGGGGAATTGAGGTCACAACTTCGGGAGTTACAGAAGATGCTTCCCCTGGTTCTCCCTCCTCTGTGATTGGTACTAGGGTTATGAGTGAAATCTCTAAGATTTCCTCATCGTCGTATATGGTAATTAGGTCTATGAGGACATTGGACATATCTATCCCACTTGATGTTCTCGTTTCCCCCAGCTGCACTGTAGTAGCAACCGATGACCTTGTCTGTTGTGTCATAATGCTTGGGTTTTCTAGATGAGTAGTCTCCTCTAATGGAATTGTCTTTGAGCCATTTAGCTCTTCTCTGAGATTGATTGTGTTGAACGGGATGAACCTTAAGGGTTTCATCAAAGGGTCAAGTGGGGGGTCATTGTCAATCCTTTGTATGAATCTTTGGGCTTCTTCTAGCAACAACATCCCTCTCCTCTATGCCTTTGTGGATTCAACTGCTCTATTTTATTCCCTGACCCTGAGGGCTTCCTGATTTCATATTCAAACTTATCATCGGCATACTTCCAACAGGAAGATACCTGTGACTTATGCTGGGGTACTAGGCCCTTTGGGTCATGTTTGCGAAATCTTTCTATGGGGAATCTATACTCCAATTGGCTAAAACCCTCTTTTTTTGTTTGTGCAATATATTTCACCATGTAAAACCCTACATGAAAGTCATAGGGTATGAATTCTCTCTTTTTGTCTTTTACCAGAGTGGCATTATAGCCTTGCAAAATGGTTTGATAATAGATTTCTCCCACAATGAGCCAGTCTGGGACATGAGTGGGGAGTAAATGTGGAGCGCTAGTGGCCCCAAACACTCTGATGTAGGTGGTGGCTTCTTCTAGGTACCAATGGCCTACTTTTGAAATCATTTTCTTAGCTTCTGCCGTAAGACTTGGACATTCTTTCTTAAAAAGAATGAAATAGACTCGAGCTATAAATTCATCACATATGAGGGTGTAATATTTGTAATGTTCCCAAGCCATTATGCCAGGAACATCATGGTTTTTGGTGTCTTTTAAAAATTATCTGGTTGTCACATTTTGTCAAACACTTAGTTGATCTACTTGTTTACATGTGTTTACTTGCAGGATGGCCTCTTGATTTCAGCCTTAGGGTTTACTGATGTGTTATATATGTGTTTTGCAACAATAAACAAGAATATATAACCATGGAACATGCCTCAACCATATGAAATATGATAGACAAGCCAAAACATCTCAAATATGCTTTTATTCATGAAATAGAAGAACCTGCTACAATGAAGATGCTAATCTGGAATTCTCAACAGATGGCTAAGAAGATAGACAATAGAGATGCTACAAAAAGCTCTCAATAATACAAAATAAGCCTCCAAAGGATGAATAAGAGATGAAGACCAATGCTAAGGTAGATTTGGGCCATATGAAGTGACAAGCCCCTACTGGAAGATGCCACGATCTGCTGGAACCCTGAATAGCCTCAATAATTCGACCCTGTTGTCAATGATGCCAAATCACCTCAAGAAATATGCCAAACAGTAGATCAGGAGATGGAAATAACAACCCAGGTGTATGAATCTCCAAGATCCCTCTCATACCTTATGGATCTGAACCTCCTCCACTGAATGGTGCACCCCCCTAGATGCCTGAAACCCTAGATAAATCGACCTCACTCCTAGGGACCTCAAATGGCTCCTCAAACTAGCTAGACTGATAGATCGGGATGCTGCAATGAAAACCCAAGTGCTCAAATCATCAAAGGACCTGCTAGACCCTTGGATCTAGCTACCCTCCAACAAATGGTGCACCCTCCTCTTGGGAAATCGGCCCACTCTCAATAAGAATGAATCCACCACTAAAACACCTCCGAAGTCCACCAAGAATAATGCTATGACACATGCAAAGGAAACCCAATACCTGGAATCCTCAAAATCACTTCTCCTAAGTTAGGACAAATCCTCCCTCAATGGATGGTGTGCCCCTCTTGTTGGAAACCCTAACCGGTGCGCCCCCTCTCTCTCTGCCCGTGCAACTAGTGTAGAATCCTCCTGCAACTGAGTAGATCTGGAACTAGAATGGCGTGGAAGGGTATTGCATCTCCGAGACCAAGCTTGGGACAATCTAGGTGGAATATTTCACCACCGAATCATCCTCTAGGGTTTGTTAAGTCAAAACCCTCAAAACCCCCAATGCTGGGCTCACTAGCTAAAAGCTAGATATCAAAAGATGATCATACATGAATGAATGAGTAGAGGCCCTTGCCTTTCCTTTATACTTTTTGGCTCACCTAGTTCCTCCAAAGTGACTTTCATTTTATTAATATTTAATTAATTAATTAAATCACTTTAATTAATTAATTAACCTTTTTACCTCTAAAAAGCGCCTTATCTCTCCTTGTGGCTTCCCTGGCCACTGAAAGTCACTTCTAGCCATCCCATCCTATAGTTTTTCTCCCCCCGATTCCAATGAGCTATTACACTGAGAGATTCCTCCAAGTAATGTGACCAAAATGACCTCTTCAGTGAATTTAATTGACTTATAGCTCAAAATAGTCAAAATCATGGAAATCATCAGAATGCAACAAAGCCAAAGCCAACCTATGTGGAATGGCTCATAATGATGAGATATGATGAGAAATGCAAGCTAGACCTCACAATTCTTCTCAATATCCCCTGTACTTACTATAACATCCATTTGGCTACTCTGGTCATCATAAACCTCTGCACTGTGATGATGTCCAAAAGTGGGGACATTATAGTCCTCCCTACTAGAAAATTGCTTGTCCTCAAGCAATAACCAAATCCCTCCAAGTAAAATACCAGGATCCCATGTCCACCTATGAGATACATAGTAGAACCCATACAAAGATGAACACTCATACACTCTGTCCCTTGGGTCCCATAACAAGTCATGAACTACCAGCCCCTGGGAAACATGATCCTGAAATAAACCAACTCTGTGAGTCTCCTGCATATGACACATGGACTCATCTTGGAATGAGTCCATCCTCCAAGTCTCTACCAATATCCACATAGCCTTCATCAACTGCACATGTTGATGCCATAATGAGATATTGCGAGACCTCCGTGAGACACTCTCAAGCGAAGTGTTCCCCCCAACACTGAAGCTCCGTGGAAGGTCAGAACGACTTTCCCCTGCAAAGGTCCACTCGTCCTTGTTAGTCAGTGAAATGATCAACCCTGGAATACCTGGGTCCCATAATAATCTCTATCAAAGATCACCATGTTGGACCTGCTCTACTATGATTATGACTGTCTACCCCCTGCATACGTACTGTATCCTCCTCTTCTGGATCTTCATGTTGAAATACCTATGACCATTGGACCTGCTGTCCAAAAACTGTACCTGTAGAAGTAGTACCTTCCCAACCATCTCCATGCCCAATCATAATGATCAAGATAGAGAGATTGCCTCGCTCCATAGGGAAATTTCCTGTAGGCCCACTCCAAACCAACCCTTGGAATCCCAACATGAACGTCCTGCTAACAAAATGGACTCCCAGATCCGATAGCAAACTTGGAAGTTTATCACTTCTAATCTCCTCTAATTCCTCCTGTGTGAGACTAATCACTGTCAGAATCCCTCTATGCTCATCTACTATCACCTGGCCCATGATGCTCTCTATCACACACCAAGTCTCAACTGGCTGCCTATGAGGATCCATCTCTATCCGACTGGATACCGTAAGGATACTCATGTCAGGTGGCCTCGGCCTAGGCACTCCTCGTGCCCTCTACCACTGTCTATCTCTCCTCATGCTATTGTCCGTGATAAAAGTGTCGGGAAAAGGTAACAAAGATATATGTAGCTGATTGGAGGGATGAAAAATACCACCTGCCTCGGTCAATCCCAAGGACTCGACCAAGAGAACATCTACCTATACCCTTGATAACTACTCGCCTATTGCCATCACTAAATCCCAATCATTAGGTACAACCAGAAGTAAATCCTCCAACTGCTGGTAAACCAATATCCATCTACTATCACCCACGCAACTACTGAAACGCTGAAGGTGATATCTCATAACCATATGCTGCTGCAAAGGAGTGGCCTCTGCATGCTCCCCTAAGTGTGTGTCCTCTATGTAAGGCAGTACACCCCTTTGAATCCCACCATACATCTCAGCATGTACCTGTGAGCTATCACTAATCACTTTATGCTCCATCATACTCATGTCGTCTCTCGTATACTCATGCTGCATCATAGATCCTGGGCATACTGCTGGATTAACCTCTACATGGAGGTCAACTGCTCTCAAAACACAAATGGAAGTGTCCTCCATCAACTAGTGCTCCTCTACTAGATCACCAACATCCTCTATCAACGTGAATGACTGATACATATGAGTGTCCACTAAGATAGATGAAGCGGGTCTCTGACGAATCTCCTCAAGAGACTCATCTAATCTAGACTCTGATTCTTGAAGGGTTGTATGTGTGCTTCTCAAGAATCCTCAAGTGATCTCCAACTCTTGAGTGAGTCGGTCCATATCTAAATCCTTCTCCCTTAGAGCCTCATGATACATCTCACCAACCCTCAACAGGTAATCTTTGTTAGTCAATAACTGCTGGTAGTCGGTCCTCATCACATATACTCTCTCCTTGAGAGTATGAAAATCATCTATGGAAATTCCCTCATCTGAACTACCATGTGCCACTGGCGCTCTCCAACAGTAATCTGCCATCAATGCATGCATGTCATCACTGCACCTGGTGGCTTCCATGATCATATCCTCACTGAGTCTTAACTGTGCTGCTAAGTGGTGTGACTCCTGATCATGGTCATGCTGAGGTGCCACCTCATATCCCTCACTACTCCTGTTAGTCTTGCTAGTGTCAACTCTTGAGTCCCCAAAAACACTCTCTGTATAAGATAACGTGTTGAATTGCCCACTGTCTACTATGCTGCTGAGTACTCCTATATGCCACTGCACCCTATCACTAGGTGCTATCTCTCTTTGAATCACACTATATCCTGTATGAGCAGTTGTATCCTCCTGTGAACTCAACCTGCTACTATCATCTACTCCTGGATCCCATATAGATGTATCCAGACATGTGCTATGGTCGTCCTGACCAATAAAGAGTGCATCCTCCTCACTGCAAGTCGATCTTGGAAGTAAGTGCTCCATCAACCTGTCAGTCTCCATAATCCTCTCAACTAAGGGAGTCTCCAAAAGTGGTGACTCAGTCTCCTCATGTGGGTCTGTGTGTGTAAGGTCCACTATCTCCAAGTCATGTATCTCCTACTGGGTCTGTGGATCCCTATGTCCATGGTGTGCATCCCTCACCCTAGGATCATCAACCCTATATGACGTGCCACTGACCTCTTCATGTGATGTGGCTCTCAGGGGTGTCTGGAAGGATGACATATGTGTTACAACCATCATAGGGAGCTCATCATTTCTAGGTGCTAACACGTGTGACTCCTCACTAGTGTCACAACTCTGTTGAGGCGTAAGGTCATCAATGGTATGTGATTTGTCTGCTGAGACATTGGTGCTATCATCCTTTCCATCCAGCTACCTATCCACTACACAAGGTTCATCATCCTCCTCAAGCGTGCTAGTAGCATCATCCTCTGTACCAGAGTCACTATCACTAGTCTATGTGCAAGAGTCACTATCATCATCAGACTATCCCAAATCATCATCTGTTTCTCTATCCTCACTCATCTCATCATCACTATCATAGTGTGCCTCAATAGTGTGCTTTTGTTCCTTATCCCTGCACCTATGATCTGGTTCCCATGACCCCTTGCAACTGTAGCAAGGTTGCATGCTCCTAATGGGTGTGGGGCTCCTTTGTTCTTACAACCATATAGCTACTTCTTTTTTATTTTTATCTGCTATGGTGATTCCATGTAAGATATCCTCTTCACTCCAACTAGGATTTCTAAAGGCTACATACTGAGGAAAGGTTGTTATAGCCTTAGTTTCCTCATTAAGGTTGTGATAAATTATCTCCAAGCATGATATCTCAAAGGATATCCTATCCATTTCCTTCCAAATATCCATTTATCCCTACGAGAGACCCCTCGGGTTGGCAGGATTTAAGCTTTGATACCAATATAATGTTCCCAAGCCATTATGCCAGGAACATCACGGTTTTGGGTGTCTTTTAAAACTTTTCTGGTTGTGGAATTTCATCAAACACTTAGTTGATCTACTTGTTTACATGTGTTTACTTGCAGGATGGCCTATTGATTTCGGCCTTAGGGTTTACAAATGTGTTATATATGTGTGTTTCAGTAATAAACAAGAAGATATAACCATGGAACATACCTCAACCATATGAAATATGATAGACAAGCCAAAACATCTCAAATCTGCTTTTATTCATGAAATAGAAGAACCTGCTACAATGAAGATGCCAATTTGGAATGCTCAACAGATGGCTAAGAAGATAGACAATAGAGCTTCTACAAAAAGCTCCCGATAATACAAAATAAGCCTCCAAAGGCTAAATAAGAGATGAAGACCAATGCCAAGGTAGATCTAGGTTGTATGATGTGCCAAGCCCCTACTAGAAGATGCCACGCCCTGTTGGAACCCTGAATAGCCTTAATAATTCAACTCTGCTGTCAATGATACCCAATCACCTCAAGAAATATGCCAAACTGTAGATCAGGTGATGGAAAGAACAACCCAGGTGTCTGAATCTCCAATATCCCTCTCAAACCCTATGGATCTAAACCTCCTCCATTGAATGGTGAGCCTCCCTCGATTCCTGAAACCCTAGATAAATCAGACTCATTCCTAGGGACCTCAAATGGCTCCTCAAACCAGCTAGACTAATAGATCGAGATGATGCAATGAAAACCTAAGTGTTCAAATCATCAAAGGACCTACTAGACCCTTGGATCTAGCCACCCTCTAATAAATGGTGCACCCTCCTCTTGGGAAATCGTCCCACTCTCAATAAGAATGAATCCACCGCTAAAACACCTCTAGAGTCCACCAAGAATAATGCTATGACACATGCAAAGGAAATCCAATACTTGGAATCCTCAAAATCACTTCTCCTCAGCTAGGACGAGTCGTCCCTTAATGGATGGTGTGCCCCTCTTGCTAGAAACCCTAACTGGTGCACCTCCTCTCTCTCTGCTCCTACAACTGGTGTAGAATCCTCCTACAACTGAGTAGATATGGAACTAGAATGGTGTGGGAGAGTATTTCATCTCCGAGACCAATCTTGGGACAACATAAGTGGAATCTTTCACCATCGAATTGTCCTCTAGGGTTTGTTAAGTCAAAACCCTCAAAACCCCCAATGCTAGGCTCACTAGCTAAAAGACAGATATCAAAAGATGATCATACATGAATGAATGAGTAGAGGCCCTTGCCTTTCCTTTATAATTTTTAGCTCACCTATTTCCTCCAAGGTGACTTTCATTTTATTAATATTTAATTAATTAATTAAATCACTTTAATTAATTAATTAACCTTTTTACCTCTAAAAAGTGCCTTATCTCTCCTTGTGGATTCCCTGGACACTAAAATTCACTTATAGCCATCCCATCCTGTAGTGTTTCTCCTACCGATTCCAATGAGATATTACACTGAGAGGTTCCTCCAAGTAATGTCCACAAAATGACCTCTTCAGTGAATTTAATTGACTTATAGCTCAAAATAGTCAAAATCATAAAAATCATTAGAATGCAATGGAACCAAAGCCAACCTGTGTGGAATGGATCATAATGATGAGATATGATGAGCAATGAAATATGGACCTCACAATGCCTCTCAATAGCCCCTGTACTCGCTATAACACCCATCTGGCTACTTTGGTCATCATAGACCTCTACACTGTGATGATGTCCCAAAGTGGGGACATTACAAGATCTCTTGTACCTGTTCTCCCAGAGAATGTTGAAATAGACAAGCATGGGTAGCTCAACAATATGCCAACTCAGATTCATGCCTGTGAAGACGTTCCTTGCACATATAAGGTCCAGTAAGTATGACACCATGTGGAAAGATGGAATTTCTCCATCCTTTGGCATCTGGGCTTGTAGTATGTTGGTTCTTAGTTGTTTCAAAATGATCTATCCCTAGTTGAAGATGCTACTGGAGATTTCCACAGTGTATGCCAGGCGCATCCAAGCTTTTGAAAGCTTGGTGCAATCCCTTTCCCTGTATAATCGGTAGATCAAAGCCATCAGATAAATATATGGCTCTCTAATATTGGTTGTACCATACCAGTCATTGCTCCTGTTTGTAAACTTCTTATCCTCTTTCCACCATGAGGCCATCAACCTGCTGGTGTCATGGAACTCATAGAATTTTACCACAAAATAGATATTTAACCTTTCCTCCGGGTCTCTGATATTTTAGTATTTTTGGACCTCTATTGGGAGAAAACCCCCAACACATCCTCCATTGTCATCATTTACCACTCATTTTGTCACATCTATGTGGTCGATTATCCACCCTAGAGTTTCAATGCAAGGAAAGACTAGGGTTCGAAAGGCTACCATGCATAGGTAGGATCACTGAATGTTCGGGAATACTTTGTCATCGAGCATTTTAACATCCCAGTCACTATGTGGTATAAACTCTGGGTAATATTCCCGGATGATTTTGTTAAACAAATATCCCCACTGTGGGAGAACCACTCTCAATCCAGTACTTGCCTCTATGTCACCGAATGCAAAAGGCTAGGAAAACTAGATGTTCAAATGACTGGCTCGAATTTAGTGGAAAAATCGATTTGTCTAGCAATGCTGGGAGAAGTTCCTTCACCGACCTCCGCTTCTTTAAGTTTTGATGCTCTCGGCGAGCGCCTGGTCGTTGGCTTCCTTAGAGGCATTTTCCTGCAAAAAGAACGTAATGAGATATTGACTTGCAGAAATGATATTGAAAAATAAACAATTGCGACTGTCGAAGTAATACAGATGGTTCATACCTCTTCTTCGAAGTTTGCACAACTTAACTTGGTTTAGAATTCTGAAAATCGACTGTGATCTCTTGAAACGTTTTCTCCCTCCTTCGACTACTCCGATAATGGAAGACTTGGGTACTGAATGCTACATTCAAATTTGTATTTATAATTTAAACATGGAGCATACTTAACTTGTTGCGCTAGTTCTTGAATTTAGGATGTAAATGCAGTCTGCACAATCCATCACCAAGATCTAAATCATGCTCTGGATTAAATGAAATCGTAGGTTGGCGGTGCAGGAGCGGGGTACTACGTAGTTCATTGGTAGTTTCAATCTCATATTATTTGGTCGGCGTGAAGGTTAGTAACATGTGTTAATCAATGCATTGATTGGCCTATTAAATAGAAAAATTTGATCTTATTTTTTTCCAAATATGTCTCATCCTATCGTCGATGTCCTATCAGTCCACCGGTTTAAACAAGTGGATCAGTGTCGGTGATTTTCTTACACAACGTTCATTAATACCTCTTTAGAGAAATCTCCGATGCCAACCCAGACTGTCGTACAATGCTGACGTGGAAATGTTGATCTGGAAGGGCGATCATGACACATGGCGTTTGATTTTGGCTCCTCCGTTAAAAGTTTCTTCGGAATCGGGGATTTTCTTTAGACACGTCTCTAGGAACCTCAGCCTATCCTGTCGATGTCGATGACATGTCGAGGATCATAGATCAGTGAGTATCTATGTTTATTACTTTGTGATTTCATCTCTCGGAGTTCGTCGATGCTAAAAACCTATTACCGACCGACGCTCGGTGTTGTGTCAAAGTAAAAATTGTCGTAGTTTAAGGTTTTCTTCGAATATCATCGACCCCGAATGTATCGACGATCGATGATCGGAGGTTCGTTATGTGTGTCGATATTAAAATTTTCCTTTTCGTACTTTCTCGATGCCAAAGATACATCGATGATTGACGCTCGTCACTTGTTATTATCATATGGTTGATTTTACTGCATAGATCACACCGATGCTGATAATTCGTGCATGACTCTAATTTTTTTTTTTTTTAACGAAAACGGTTATAGTTTTTATTAGAGGGGTGGCAAAGCCACAAATTCAGTTACAAATTGTGATGCATCACTATTTCAGCATAAGATTCATCGCTGTTTCAGCATAATTTCCAACACTGTGTTTCAGCATCTGTTCCAACGCTTTGTTTCAGCATATGTAACATAACTGTGTTTCAACATATGTGACAAAACTGTGTTTCAGCATATGTAGCAAACTGTGTTTCAGCAACTGTTCCAGCACTGTGTTTCAGCATATGTAACAACACTTTATTTCAGCTGCTGCAGCACCGTGTTTCAACATAAGGTCCAGCACTATTTCAGCACTGTGTTTCAGCTTCTGTGTCCCAGCATCTATGTTCTAGCATCTGTGTTCTAGCATCTGTGTTTCAGCACTATGTTTCAGCTTCTGTTCCAGCTGACTTTCTCAAGCATTTGCTGCCTTCTACATTCTTTTGCAAGCTGCTGTCCTTTTCAAGGAATACATTTTTTAATTGGGTCCCCACCATTTATGCTGAGTTCTCCTTGGGGCAAAAGGCATCCTTCATTGGCTAGTTTGTCTGCTTCTTTATTTGAGTCTCTGAGAATATGGTAGCACTTGAAGGAGGTGAAATCATTTAGAATGTTTCTTAACCTTTGCAGATTCTTGTTTAGCCCAACATCTTTAAACTGTCCTCTTGAGTGTATTATTTTGATCAAGATCTCAGAGTCTCCAAATGCTTGTAGCTCCCGGTGTCCTCTTTCCCTTACTATCTGACAAATTTTGATCAAACTCAGAATTTCTACTTGATTATTGGTTCGCTGTCCAAGACCCCAACAAAAGGTTGCTAGTTTCTCCCCGTTGTTGGAATAAATGATTCGTCCTGCTCCCGCTGTCCCGGGGTTTCCTTTGGAGGCACCGTCAAAAAAGGCTGAAGTTTTGCCTTGTTTTTGCCACCAACTCTGAAATATGTCATGGCTGTCCCTTAACCTCCAT
>JZKD02S1928279.1:357379-373443 GCA_000966675.3 Picea glauca | reverse complement strand
ACTGCTCTGCCTTCCACAGTGTTGCTATGCCTCCGGAAGTACCCCTTGCGCTAATTGCCTTCCCTATGTTTTTCTGCCATTTGTGTTTGCTGATCTCTAGGAGGGCTTCCCCTTCAATTTTTGTTTCTTGGAGCATGAGGATATCTGCTGGTTCCACTTTCATCAGGTCCTTGACCGCTTCTATTTTTTCCGGGGTCCCCAGTCCTCTACAGTTCCAAGAGACAATTTTCATTACTTACTATTGGGGGTGATTGGGCCTCCTCCTTTTAGAGACCTTATTCTTGTGTTTCTGACAATTGACATTTCAATGGTGGGTTGGCTTCCTTGGGTCTTTTGTCTTTCTGCCTCTTCCTCCCTTACTTCTTTACGAGATTTCCTCCCTGCTCTTTTGGCTGGCCTTTCTAGGATCTCGTCCTCCGAGGAGCTTGATGGATCTATTACTTTCTTTCTGGCTATGTCAGCATATGTTGGAGAGGGGACTACTTCCAAGGTTCCTTCCGCTTGCCCAGGTGCCCCTGTGTCTTTCCCATTTGGAGGGGGGCTTGAATGTGTCCTACTGTCCATAATTTCTGGTTCTTCTGTGTCATTGTTGACCTTTTCTATTTGAGGTTCTGCATGCGGTGGGGGGTTAGAGATCCCTTCGATTTTCTCTAGCTCTAATTGCCCGGAGTTGCCATTCTTGGTTGCTCCTTTGGATCTGGATTTTGCTGTCTCTGTTTTCTGTACTGCAGTCCACTGATTTTCTTTCTCGTTTTCACTTTCTTCTGCATTCTTTTTCTTGCAGTGCCTTGTGAAGTGACCGTAGCCGTGGCAGTGCCGGCATTTGAAGGGAAGCTGCTCATAGTCAAGCTCCTAAATGTGCGTCTAGTCTGCAGCCATAAGCTTAATTGCCTCCGGTAATCCCACTTCCAGATCAACCTCCACGCAGATACGTGCGCATGAGTACTGATCTTTTCTTACTTCTTGATCTATATACCTTCCGAGCGTGTTCCCGATTGAAAGCAAAGATTTTTGGTTCCAGCAGTGTAAGGGGAGGTGAGGTAAACAGACCCACACTGGGACGACCGAGGGCACATCCTGGGATGGGTCGAAGTCCGGGGTCCATTTGTTCAGGTATAACCCATGAGGCCCCATGAAGTACGACCCATTTCTGAAGATGAGATTTTTGTCTTTAGGATTGTCGAAGACGAATACAAAATATCCTTTCCCTACGAAGTGGCTCTTTATTCCTTCTGTTATAAGCGGATTCCAGTTCCTCTGCACCCATGCGTCTACGGATTTGGGAGAGGGACAGAGGCCGGTAAATTGCCCAATAAGTCCCCTGTCTGATAAGTTGACTGTCGTTCTGCAAGTTTCTTCCAAAGGCAATTCAACACTGGGAATGTTGTCCAGTTTCTTCACGAATTTCTGTTGCACTGCTGACGGGGGTCTCTTGGAGGCTGCAGCGACCAGCTTCCTGAATGCTTCCAGTTCTGGTAATGGGGGAGGGTTAGGGTTGGCGCCCCCACCAGCATCCATGGCTAGGGGTGCCCTAAACGTTGCAGAGAGACCGAATTGGATCGCGTCCTCACGCCCCTGCGTGCTAGGTCACGATTTTTGTGAAGCCTAACTCAAATATTACAAAAAAGTTGTTTATGCATGACTCTAAATTTTAGCTGTGTATACTTAGTTAAAAAAAAAAAAAAAAAAGTCTACTTTTTAGAAGAGAAGTCAATCTATTCAACAAATCCAAAACAATCCAAATGTGATCGATGATAAAACAAAGCAACAAAAAACTTATTGATCCCCACACAGCTGACTCAATTCAGAAAGAGAGAAACAAAAAACAAAGTGGTATCCAAAAGAGAAATTTTTTACAAAACTTTTAGGGTGTGTTGAGTGCTCAACAAATGGAGATTCTTTGGGTGAAAACATAATCTCTACTCCTTCCTTTGGGCTTAGCTTGCGTAGAGGCTAGTTTAGAAACAATCTGGCTTTGCATTCAATGGAGTATTTCCTATCAATACATACACATCTTCTGAGGTTTGTGAATATGGATCCGCCTATGGGGTTCATCGCTTTTTCCACCTTCATTCCTCTTGATCATGACCGACAACCTTCTTTGACAAGAGATGGGTAAGGCATCCACTGGCTTGAGGCCATTTTTATTTATTATTATTCCCTCGCTACAGTTTGATCTGCTGCCAACGATCATCCATAGCCCCGATGAGGTCACCAGACATCACAGACCTTGCTCCACTTCCAGCGAGCATCCATAGCCCCGACAGATTTATCTGCATACCCTCTTAGACTTTGCACTCCTTTTAATATAGCTCATTTTCTTCTGGTAGAAATTCCATGAGTGAGTCATAGAGGAGGACGTCTGTTATTTGCAAGGCGAACTATTAAGGTGAAACCCTTCCTAGCTCTGTCTAGAGGTACATGTGATCCTTTCCAACTAGCCATCTTTACCTTTGGGCTTTACCATACCACCAAGCGAATATTTCATCACTTACCAAGGTAGTATGCTTTGAAAAGACAAGATATAGATCTCCTTTGAAAATTTGTATTTTCCCAAAGTCTCTTATGTTGCAAGTAAGTGTAAGTTAGGAGCGTATTCTGCTTCACCATATTTATTAAATTCAACCACTGCTTTATAGAACGCAACATAATAAATACCAAGAAAAAGAAAAAAAAAAGAAAAATAAAGAGGAGTTTGAAATCGGCCTACCCTAAACCTACACACTTATGTTGATCGAAATATATGCTAAAACAAAACATAAAAATAAACTTTTTTTTTGTTGTTTTTAAGAGAAGTAGTGTTTTAAGGCTTGGCCATTCACCGGGAGGGTGTCGGGTTCCCCCCTCATATTTTGCATCTCATATTTGCTTTCCCCAATTTTCTCGGATACCTGGAAAGTTCCGAGCCCGAGATTTTGAAATTTCGAGTGTTTTCCTTTAGAGTCGTTTTCTTTATCCCATTTCAAAATTAGATACCTTACTTCAAATTTTTTTTCTTTGGCCTTATGTTTCCCAAACCATATTTTAACTGTCTTCTGATGAGCGGTGAAATTAGCTTTAGATTTTTCTCTTTCTTCCTCTAGCATGAGAAGGGTATCAATCCTTTGTTGTAGAGCGGATGAGGGCTGACCTCTTTATCCCTCGATGATTTGTAAAGATGGAAGATACAATCCATTTGGCAGAATAGATTATTTCCCATATACCAGAAAGAACAAAGAGTTTCCTATGGCTTCTTTAAGTGTTACTCTATCATCCCATAGGGGGTTATGAAGAGAATTATGCCAATTTTTCTAATTTTCAACAATCGTCTTTTTTAAGATTCTTACCAGGTTTTTGTTAGTTGACTCTGCTATCCCATTCCCTCATGGATAATAGTTTGCATAGTATCTTATTATGATCCCCTTGTCAAGAGCAAATTCGGTCAAGCGCATGGAAGAAAAGTAGGCAACATTGTAAAAAACGAGGACAGAGGGTAGTCCAAACCTCGTTATTAGTTGTTGTTCTAGAAATTGTATTACTACCTTTTCATTAATGTGCGTGAGAGGGATAGCCTCTATCCACTTGTACAATAGTATGTAGTAGTCAAGATATATTTATGTTGTTTCAAATAATTGGGAGTAATTTCTCCTATGATGTCTATTCTCGCCTGCTTGAATGGTCTGGATATAGTCACCGGATGGAGTGAAATGGTTTCTCTCTTTTCCCTATCGATGCTCACTTGACAAGTTTTACATTTACGAGCATATGCATGAGCGTCCTTGAACATAGTGGGCCAATAATAGCTAGCCCTTAGTATTTTATTAGTTGTGGTTTCTCCTGCAAAATTCCCACCTGCCGGGCCGTCGTGGAGTTCTCTCAACACCTTTTCTGCATCATCCTGTTTAATACATCTAAGTAGTACTCAATCATAGTTTACGTGGAAAAGCACATAATTTATGAGGCAATATTCAACGGATTTTAACCCGAGGGCTCTCCTTTCTCTAGGGTTTAGATTTTTGGGACAAGTCCCATTATGTAGTAGATAAAATAGGTTTCCATACTAGGATTCTCGCCTGATAGGTATGTATAGGGCTTCACTGCACCATAATGATAGCTCATTTTCCCAACCGGGGTCTTTTGCGTTAATCAGATCTTGGGCCTCAACAACTATTTTACACAATCCTTGTCCTTTGACTATTTTGGCAGGTTTTATGTCTAGATCAAATTTCTGAATGACTGCCATCCTATTTCCTCTCCTTTCTCCCATTTCCTATTGGGTGAATAAATATTTGACTACGGGGTGAGGGACTATGACTTTGGTATGATTCTTAGGATATAAGCTATGAAATGCTTGACTGCTTTATATACTGCGTAAGCCTATTTATCTATAGCAGGGTAGTTTAGTTCATCTCCTTGGAGATTGGTGCTCATAAAGGATATTGGTGCCTCATCTTTTTCATCATCCTTTTGGGTAAGTAATGTAGCCAAGGATTGGTCATAAGCAAAGGTATAAAGGAAAAAATCCTTGCTAAAGTCAGGGCTTCACAACACTGGTGCTTGGGATATTGAATTAATGATGTTATTAAAATCTCCTCTCCTTTCTTCATCCTATTTAAAATCTACATCCTTGCGAATCATTTTTTGTAAAGGTTTAACAGTTTCAATGAAGTCAAGAGTAAAATTTCTGACAAAATTGATCTTCCTAAAAAAAGATGGCATGGCCCTTTTATTGTGAGGCAAAGGAAGTTGAGCTATTGCTTTTATTCACTTAGGGTCAATGCTTATTCCTCCTTGAGATATGATGTGACCTATTAATTTTCCTTCCTCGACACCAAAGATGGTTTTCTTGGGGTTCAAAGATATTACATATTTCCTACACCTTTCAAAAATCTGAGTCAAATGTTGAATGTGGTCTTCCTTGTTTTTTGAGTATACTATTACATCATCTAAATAGACTACCACACACTTGTTAATCAATCCCTTAAAATCTACATCCATGGCCCTATGGAAGGTTTCTCCTATGTTAATAGACTCGAAGGGCATGCGTTTATAAGCAAAGGTTCCCCACTTGGTTCAGAAGGTAGTTTTTAATCGATCATATTCTGAAACCAGGACCTTGTTATACCCCGAGAAACTATCTAGGAGGGAAACAATTTCAGAGTCATATATTGTTTGTAGGAGTTGTTTCATGGGTGGTACTGGATAATTATATTTTACTGATGCTCTGTTAAGGTTTCTAAAATCGACACAAAGGAGGATCTCCCCATATTTCTTCCTATTAGGCACCAAATTCGCTACCCAGGCAGAGTGTCTAACCTAAAAAATAATCTTGGCATCTAACAATTTCTTCAACTCTTCATACATCAAAGGTTCTAGAGAGGGGTGATGCTTCCTATGTTTTTGTTGGAAGGGTTTTACTCTATATTTTAATGGTATTGTGTGCTAAATAATGCGAGTGTCATAAGTTTTTAATTCTTGGTAGGACCACACAAAGACATATTTATATTCTTTAAAAAGTTTGAGATAAACTTTCTTGTCTTCTTTGGACACTGTTTTACCTAGATTTACATTCTTGGGGTTTTCAAGGGTTCCTAGGTTTATAGTCTTGTATATAGGATATGAGTTCCCTAGTTTTTCATTCTTTGACCCTCTAAATATTTCCCTTAGGTCAAAACGGTTCTCCAAATTGGCCACCCCTTTCGATATTGTGTGAAACTTTGGTTTATTATTAGAGTGATTTGTTCCCTTCTTCTGTTCGTGGTGATCTGATTCTATGAGTAGTTCTTGGAATATTTCTTCATCAATGGCCAAATCCTTAAAATTCTCCTGGTTAGTTAGGAAATATACAATCTATTCATCTCCTTCAAATACTTTCCAGTTAGAAATGTTATTAGGCATCGACTGTTTGTAGAGAAGTTCCACTATGAACCTAGAGGATTCATAATCTTCTAAAGGAGATAATATCGAGGCTGCGGTGGCAAAGGAATCAACAAGAGTATTTTTTTCCCTGGGAATAGCAGTGATGTTGAATGCCTCAAAATTGTCTATTAGCCTGTGTACCTCTTGCTGGTAATTCCTCAAGTGAGGTGAATTGCAATGGATAGTATTTTTAACTTGACTAATGATAATTCCAGAGTCTCCAAAAACTTTCAATTCCTTAATGTTTAAGTCTATGGCTTTCTTCAGTCCCTGAACTAAAACTTCACATTCAACATTGTTATTGGTGCATTCAAATTCTAATCTACTGGATAAGAAGTTCGGCTTCCCCTTTGGTTCAATGAGAATACATCCTTCTCTCAACCCTTCTTTTGACTTAGACCCATCAAAATACAATGTCCAAACTTGTGAGAAGAATTTAGTAACTTCTTCATGCTTAGTTATTTTCTCACCTTCATCTTCCTTGTCTACTGCTCCCGATAGAGGATCCTGACAGAAGATTCTTTCTTCTACGGTTTCCAGTAGATTTACTTGAAAGGTCATTTTAGAGTTTTGAGTGGGAGGTACATCCAACGAGAGAGGGGTGAAATTGCCGAAATCAAAGTCACATGAGTAGTTTCCTAACACAGGGAAATCTTCCAACGAGGGTTCGTTGAGAGCTTCAAAATCGGTAACAATGTGTTTGAGATATATTTCACTATCGATCCTAATCATGTTTGTATGTCCTTTTAATGGAAGCCAAAGGTGAGCCCAGTTCGTACTAAAGTATACATTTAATATCTGGGACCAATCACGACTAAGTAGCAATCCATAGGCCTCTGGGATGTCTACTATGATGATGTCAATCCCTTGAACAAATTTTGGGTGTGTAGCCATTCTGATCATGCCATATTTAAGTTCCCCAATAACCTTCACCTAAGTCCTATCTAGTTGTATAACATGTTTATCACTCTTGAGCGGGGTTGCATTCAATTTCTTGTAGATTGACAATGGCATGACGTTGGAGGATGCCCCTGAATCGACTAAACAATTATGCAGGTTTCTGTTAAAGACTTCAAACGTTAAAAGGAAAGGAGGAATAAAAGGATTTCCTCTTTTGTATAAAGAGAGTGAATTCACACTCGATTTATTCTTTAAATCTGTGGGGGATGGGACATCACCTAGGTTGGTTCTTGTCATAGGGGCTTCTATTGATTTTAAGGCCTGAAACAGAAAATCCTTTTGTTGGGGAATCCTACACATGTCCATGACAGACACATTAGCCTTCATATTCTTCAAGTCCTCCACTACATTATAGTCTATCTTAGGGGATTCCTATGTGTGTATGTTAGTGGGATTATTTTGAGAAGAAAATAGGGGTTTTGGATGATCGACCGCTTGATTCCCTCTAGATAACTAAGTAGTGGTTGGATTAGTTTGGACCAGTTGACTTCTACCTCACATCTTCATAAATAGGACTTCAACGGGAGGTTATTTCACTTTAGCAACGTCGTTGAAAGGCATTAGGTGGTTGGAATCTCATAATAGCATGTCTGTCTCTTCCGATGGCTCATGACTTTCTTGATCAATGGCATTTATTGCCAAGCCACTGGGTTGTTTGGTTAGGGAGAATTCATCTAGGAATAAGTTAGCCATTCAATTCATAGCATGCATCCATTGAGGGTAGTCCCTTTCTAAATGACTCTCTTGGTGGTACGTGCAGAAAGCGTCAGATGCTACAATTTATAAGTCAATGTTTAGGTTAGCTGGGGGAGGTTCTATAGCTTTGAAAGGTGGATTTATTTAAAAAAAGGGTTTATAAGGTCTCTGATTTTGGTTTCCCTCCCCAACACTCCTTTTCATATCTACGATCTCGTTGGAGAGTTTTTTGATCATCCATTACAAGCTTTCTAGATCTCCTCCTTCTTTATTAGGACCTAGTTATGTTTGTTTTACCAGGGGTCTTGTTAACAAAAGTACTCTCTTAGGTAGAGGTTGGGTTTATTTTTTCATCAGTAATATCTGACCTTCTTTGCATCCTTTCATTTGGAATTCAACTGTTTTAGCTTCCTCAAAATTTTTGGCTAGGGTATGTTTGGCAACCCTTTTTACGAACATGGAGATGGAAGCAGGGAGAGCGTTAGCGTATACCTCAATTTGCAACACCTAGGTAGGTTTAGCTTTAGGTTGAAATTTGTTCAGGATAGTGGTAAACCATTGGTTGAAATATTTAACCTTCTCTTTTGGACTCATGGTGGCGGAAAAAATTTCATCCATTAAAGTTCATGTGGTGGTTTCTTCTACAAATTTGTCTAAGAAATATTTTTGAAACTTCGTCCAACTAGTTATAGATCCATTGGAAAGTTAAAATACCAAGTCGAGGCTGAATTCTCAAAGGTATAGGGAAATATCCTACACACTACATCCTCATGTTGTATGTTCATCAATATTATAGCTAATATGAACTTCTTGATATGGTCCTCAGGCAATCGAGAGGTTCCGAGGTCAAACTTGGGGAGTAATTTTTCTAGATGTCGGGGTAGGTTATGCACCCATCCTAGGATTTCCAGAGAATCTATGGCCAACCATGGTTGATTATCTTGAGGTTGATTTCCCATTTCTTCATTTTTGTCATTATTATCCTCCATGTCTTCTGATTTAGAAGTTGAGCGATCCAATTTAGACCCTTCCTCGTCAGATTCAAAATCGTCAGGTTTAAAGTAGTTACTAGCTAGTGTTTCGGGGATCATATTAAGGGGTTGTTCGATGTCGGTGAGTGAAAAATATATCAATTCTTCTACCGTGTGAACAAAATCCTGGTCAAGGGTGTCAACAATTGGTCTACTTTTTTTCTATGAGGAAGGAAAAGAGCTAAAGGTAATGCTCCAATTTGTCGGGCATAAGCTCTAGTGATTATTTTGAATTGGTAAAACTCCTCATTGGGTGGAGCGTAAGGTATTTCAGGGAATAGGTGTTCTACTTCCTCATGCTGAGGTGAGTTACTCGTTTTAGAAGTACTCTCTGTATGTGGTTTGTCTTGAGAATGAATAGCCATGCATGTTGGATGTTTTGAATCTACAGGCTATGCGGGATATATTATCAGAAATATTGTTAGCCATTCATTCATCCAGACCCTCCTTCTAGTGCCAATTCTTTTGAGGGGTCGGAAATCTATTAACTCAATAGTAGGAACCAAAGCCACTTAAGGGGCCCAATTAGACTCGTAAGCATTTGATGAGTGGAATGGTTCTCCAGATCTTTGACCTGGCCGATTTATCAATGGGATTTATAGGTAACTGACAGGTGTATCTTTCTATGAAAAGTTTATCCTTTAGGTTAAGAGGTTTTCTTTTTGTATTTTTGTACTCTTGAATAATCTAGGTAAAATAAAGATAATGGAATAATCCAACTGATAAAGGGAAATTACTAAATACTGAAGAATGTTGAGCTTAGGATAACCCTTATACCTCAACGTGAAGACAACGATAATCATACCTATTTCAATCTTAGCAATAATAATTTTACTTGTGGACATTCATCAGTGACTGATATAACAATTGTAGAAAGGAAAATAGATACGTAACAAATATGAGTGTAAGAAAATTAGTTCTCTTAGCTCTACTATCAATCACATATCAACACATCGATTTCTTTTCATCATCTAGAACAAAAGAACTGTTATAATATTGAAAGATAACTTAACAATAGATACAACAACTCTTACTCAATACAACATCACTATCAAACTCGAAGATAGAAACAATCCCTCCTCGATCCAATCAAGTTGACGCTTTAGATGAAAAATTTGTCTTTGGTTATAAAAAGAACTTCTTAATTAAAGTTGCACATAAATAATTCTTTTATAATTCTAAAAGAAAAGGTATTTACCAAAACCATTGACCCTCTACATGAGGTCAATCTCCCTACTTATAAAGAATTACTAAGGTAAAAATAACTACTAAATTTGTGTTAAGTAAAACAAAAATGACACGTGGCATACTTTCTCTCCTCGTTCTCTTGAGATCATCATATTTTTTACTACAGTGGATGATGTTTCTCATACTCTGCCCACTTGAAGAAAATGTCTTCGCATGTGTTTGCATATGGAAACCTATGCTGATCCATCGGTGCAGAGAAGACTTCCTTTATCTCCACTACTCGTTCTCTATACCTAATGAGATTGACACTTAAGAGATGTAGAACTGTGAGGGATTTCATTGGGTGTTCCATGAACTTATTTACTTGACCTGGAGTCATACTTGAAATCTGTGAGATATCTGCCTCCCATGTTGAGTCTTGGTCTGCATGTCATTTGACCATGTCATGCAAATTGGTGAAATTTTCTGATGGGACGAATTCTGGTAGGTCAATCTTTTCCATCTCCCGATTGATATTCTCCAAAATTTTATCGCACTCTCTCCACCTTTCCTATATCTTGCGCCGAGGTTCCTAGACCATGATCACCTAGTATTCAACTCACTTTTTGATTCAGGAGATGCTGCTATCCATCAATACTCGGATGCCATGTTCTTTTGAGTCTTGGCCCTTATGTACTGCACTGATATAGTCAATCCACTCTAAGGCCTGATGTTCCTTTTCATACCATATTTGCACATCTTTACAAGTTGCCAGCCCCATGAGAGTATCCTCTTGAAAATCAGCTATGCATGTGGTGAAGAGATTTATTTTGTTTGTGAATTGTGCATATGTTTCTTTGAACTCACTCCTCATGAATACTACTGCCTGTGTCGAATCTTGTTAATACTTTGGTAGATGGCACAGATGATCCAACCCCTTCTTTGTGGCTACTAATTCATTTTCATCCCTTTTGGCTCTATCCATTGTTTCATCAGTGATAGCCATTCCCACCCCAATCAACTAAGTTGTGTTAGAATTTTCTATGTTGAGAAGCGTTTCTTCTATGGTGATTAGGAGTGTGCTATCAAGTGTGATTCTCCTTTTCTTTGTTTTCCTTCTCAACAAAACTTTCATCTTTCTATGATAAGTGATTTCTTGTATGTCGGAGACCTCGTCTACCGGCTCCATAATCTGTTGATCTCCTAGGCCAGAGTGTTGCCTAGGCTCCCTGCCATATATATGTGTTCTATGATTGACTCTTGTAGTTCTTTAGTAGGGGGAACTTCTATATGTCTTGGTTACTTGATCTCCTTCTGGGGTTCATCGACTGATGGAGTCTCGACTTTAGATGGGGAGAGGGGCAAATGATCAAAATTTACTAAAGGATCAACTATTGAGATGATGATTTATGATCGTTGCATTTATTCTTCATGTTCACCAGAGCCCAACTCCTCCTTAGAGTTTTCCATCTTAGGATGAATTCCCGATTGGTCGAGAAATTCAGTGTCCATCATGCTTTTGAAATTTTCATCACCTTCTTGGGGAATTGAGGTCAAAGCTTTGGGAGTTAGAGCAGATGTTTCCCCTGGTTCTCTCTCCTCTATGATTGGTACTGGGGTTATGAGCGAAAGTTATGAGCTTTCCTCATCGTCATATATGGTAGTTAGGTCTGTAAGGAAATTGAACATATATGTCTTGATTGATGTTCTTATTTCCCCCAGCTGTGTTGTAGCAACAACCGATGACCTTGTTTGTTGTGTCATAATGCTTGGGTTTTTTAGATGAGTGGTCTCCTCTAGTGGAATTGTATCTGAGCCATTTAGCTCTTCTCTGAGATTGATTGTGTCGACCAGGATGACCCTTAAGGGTTCTGTCAAAGGGTCAAGAGGGGGGTCATTTTTAAACCTTTGTATGACTCTTTGGGCTTCTTCTAGCAACAACATCCCTCTCCTTTGTGCCTTTATGGCTTCTACTGCTCTATTTTATTCCCTCACCCTGAGGGATTCTTGAGTTGTTTGTTCTATAGTTTCCACCTTCTCATCCATTGTCATCACTTTAAATCTTGACATATTGTGATTAGCCTTTCTTTGGAGCACCTCCTTCCAATTCTGAGCACCCTATGTAAATATTTCATCTTGAAACTTATCATGGGCATACAAACAACGTCAAGATACCTGTGACACATGATGGGGTACTAGGCCCTTTGGGTCATGTTTGTGAAATATTCTTGTGGGGAATCTATAATCCAAATGGCTCAAACCCTCTTGTTTTGCTTGTGAAGTATCTTTCACGATGTAAAACCCTACATGAAAGCCATAGGGTATAAATGCTCTCTTTTTGTCTTTTACTGGAGTGGCATTATAGCCTTGCAGAATGGTTTGATAACAAATTTATCCCATAATGAGCCAGTCTGGGACATGAGTGGGGAGTAAATGTGGAGCGCCAATGGCCCCAAACACTTTGATGTAGGTGGTGGCTTCTTCCAAGTACCAATGGCCTACTTTTGAAATCATTTTCTTGCCTGCTGTCGTAAGCCTTGGGAATTTTTTATTAAAAATAATGAAATATACTCGAGCTATAAATTCATCACATATGAGGGCCTAAGATATCTTGTACTTGTTCTCCCACAAAATGATGAAATAGAAATGCACAGGTAGCTCAACAACATGCTAGCTCAGATTCATTCTTGTAAAGACGTTCCTTGCATAGTTCACGTCCAATAAGTATGACGCCAAGTGGAAAGCTGGCATTTATCCATCCTTTGGCATCTGGGCTTGTAGTATGTTGGTGCTTAGTTGTTTCAAAATGATCGCTCCCTAGTTGAAGCTGCTAATGGATATTTCCACGGTGTATGTCAGGGGCATCCAAGCTTATGAAAACTTGGCACAATCCCTTTCCTCGTATAATCGACAGATTAGAGCCATCAGATAAATATATGGATATGTAAGATTGGTTGTACCATACCAGTCATTGCTCCTCTTTTTAAACTTCTTACCCTCTTTCCACCATGAGGCTATCAACCTACTGGTGTCATGGAACTCATAGAATTTTACCACAAAATCGGTATTTAACCTCTCCTTCGAGTCTCTGAGTTTTTCGTATTTCTAGACCTTTACTAGGAGAAAAAACCTAACACATCTACCATTGTCATCATTTACCACGCATTTTTTCGGATCTGTGTGGTCGATTATCCACCCCAGAGTTTTAATGCAAGAAAAGACCAGGGTTCGACAGGCTACCATGTGCAAGTAGGAACGTCGAATGTTCGGGAATACTTGGCCATCGAGCATTGTAACATCTGGGTCACTGTGTGGTATAAACTCCATGTAATCTTCTCGACTGATTATAATAAACAAACCTACCCACTGTGGGAGAACCACTCTTGATCTAGTACTTTCCTCTATGTCAATGAATGGAGGAGGTTGGGTAGATGTTTGGAGGATTAGCTCCACTTTAGTGGTCAAATCGCATTGTCTAGCAATGCCCGGAGAATATCCTTCACTGACCTCCACTTCTTTCATTTTTGGTGCTCTCAGCGAGCTCCTAGTTGTTGGCTTCCTTCGAGTCATTTTCCTGCAAAAAGAACATAATGAGATACTGAATTACAGAAATGATACTAAAAAATAAACAATTGCGACTATTTAAATTATATAGACAGTTCATACCTCTCCTTCACATAATCTTAACCTGGTTTAAAATTCTAAAATCCAACTATGAGCTCTTGAAATGCTTTCTCGCTCCTTCGACTGCTATGAGAATGGAAGACTTGGGTACTGAATGTTGCGTTCAAATTTATCTTTATAATTTAAACATGGAGCATACTTACCTTTTCATGTCAGTTCTTGAATTCAGGATGTAAATGCGGTCTACACAACCCATCACCAAGATCCAAATCATGCTCAGGATTAAATGCAATCATAGGCTGGCGGCGTAGGAGCAGGGTACTACATAGTTCATCGACAGTTTCAAAATCCTATTATTTGGTCAGCACAAAGGTTAGTAATGTGTGTTAATAAACCCATTGATTGGCCTATTAAATAGAAAAATCCGATCTTATTTTTCGCTGAATATGTCCCATCCTACCGTCAATGTCCTATCAATCCACTAGTTTAAACAAGTGGATCGACATCGACAATTTTCTTAGAAAACGTTCGTTAATACCTGTTTTAGTGAAATATATGATGCTGACCTAGACTACTGTACAATGTTGATGTGTAAATTCTAACCTGGAAGGGTGATCATGACA
Source organism: Picea glauca (assembly GCA_000966675.3). Lineage (NCBI taxonomy): Eukaryota > Viridiplantae > Streptophyta > Pinopsida > Pinales > Pinaceae > Picea > Picea glauca. The sequence continues at coordinate 359,444 of JZKD02S1928279.1, read as the reverse complement.
CATGGAATTTGATTTGTCTCCTCCGTTAAAAGTTTCTTCGGAATCAGGGATTTTCTTTAGACACAGCTCTAGGAACCTCATCCTATCTTGCCAATGCGGACAACATGTCGAGGATCAATGGTGGATGATTCTATATGTTTATTATTTCATTATTTCATCCCTAGGATTTCGTCGATGCCAAAAATGTATTACCGACTAGCGATCGATGCTCGACATTGTGTCGAAATAAAAATTATCATAGTTTAAGGTTTTCTTCAAACATCATCGACCTCGAATGTATCGATGATCAATGATTGAAGGTTCGTTAGGTGTGTCGATGTTAAAATTTTCCTTTTCATACTTTCCCTATCCCGACGATACATCGACGATCGATGATCGACACTTGTCATTGTCGTATGGTCGATTTTACTATGCAGACCAGGTCGATGTCGATAATAGGTGCACGACTTGAAATTCTAGCTGTGTATATTCAGTTAAAAAAAAAATTCTAATTTTTAGAAGAGAAGTCAGTCTATTGAACAAATCCAAACCAATCTGAATGTGATTGATGATAAAAAAAAAGGAACAGAAAAATTATTGATCCCCACACAACTGAATCAATTCAGAAAGAGAGAAACAAAAAACAAAGTGGTACCCAAAAGAGAAAATTTTCACAAAATGTTTAGGGTGTGTTGAGTGCTCAACAGAGCCTTTCATAGGTTTTGGTAAACCCAAAATTCCTAGATATGAGGGAAACATAAAGCTCAGAAAGATCCATAGATTTAAGTTTCTATTTCTTGATTAAATACATATGACCTTTGTAGAAAATATTGTCATTGTGCCAAGAGTACCCTGAAGAAATTGGAGAATTGTCTTGCAATTGCTGGATCATGCAAGAAATTTTGGGGTCTTACAACCATTCCTAGAGAACATCTTTGAGACAATTTGGTACAATGAAGGAGAGAGAAAAGAGGGACCTTTCTTATTCATACTTATTGGAAAGAGCATTAGAAGCCACATTTTATTTTCCCTTCTTGTAAATGATCTCATAATTATAGCCAAAGATCTTAGTCACCCATTTTTGTTGCTTTGGGGATGAAATTCATTGTGCTATAAAATACTTGATGATTGTATGGCCTATTTTAATTTTGAAGCATTGCCCCAATAGATAAGGACACCAGAGATCCACGACATGCGGAATAGCTAACATTTCCTTCTCATAGATGGATTGGCCCAAATGTCACTTTGAAAGTTTTTTCTAGTGAAGGACAAAGGCCAACCATCTTGCATGAGGACTACTCCAATTCCTTTCCCAAAAGCATGACATTCTAGGAAAAAAGTCTTCTTGAATTCAAGAAGGGCCAGGATAGGAGTTTTGAACATAGCCTCTTTCAAGGCATGGAAGGATTGATCAGCTGTTGGAGTCCACGTGAAAGCATTCTTTTTAATGAGAGCAGTGAGAGGTGCTGCAATTTCACCATAATTTTGAACAAACTTGCAATAATAGCCCGTCAAATCTAGAAAACCATGAAATCTCTTGAGAGTTTTGGGTTGAGGCTGATCCTTCATAGCTTCAATTTTCTTAGGATCCACCCTAACACCAGCCTTGCCGACAATATGACCCAAGTACTCCATTTCCAAGGCTCCAAAGGAACATTTAGATTGTTTGAGGAAAAGTTGGTGTTGAGAGAGTAGATGGAAAATTTTATCCTCATGGGAAATATGGGTTGTCCATGTTTTACTATAGATGAGAATATCATCAAAGAAAACTATGACAAAATATTGTGTGAAACCCCTTTGGTTCCTAGCAAAATAGAGGGGAATCAAGTTTTGGGTGATTTTGAGCTAGAAATGGTGAGTAAGAGTCTTTGAATCAAGATGATAAATGGGGTTACTAATTATGGGTGTTTATCTGTGTAAAGCTAATTGTTGTGATTCCTCGAGTCAAGAGAAGGCCCCCTTGTTTGATGGGGTTGGAGATACATCTTTCTAATTTATGTTGGTGAAGGAGAGTGGCCTTCATCTTTTTACCTTTGTTATTGAGTGAGAAATTTTCCTTTATGGCATCATCTTTTGGCTAGGGGGT
>JZKD02S1928279.1:338714-356053 GCA_000966675.3 Picea glauca | reverse complement strand
AAGGGCCAATATAAGGATAATGTAAATTAATTTAACAAACCCCCAATGCTTAATTGATTAAAATATTATTATCAATTTCCCACCGAAATACCAAGGCTTGCGAAATGATAAAAATGAATGTTTGGAAAGAAATACAACCAGGGTAAAGTAAACCCTTAGTATTTACTGCTCCAATAAATTAGACTAATATTTTTTTTTTATTACATTTGGTATTAAATTAATGAGGATTAATTAACATTAATGTGGATTTAATAAATAGAATACTAAGGCACGAGATTATAATATAATGATTAATTAACCTAATAATATTATTAGGCGTGAATGTTACACATTATTTTGGTCACCTCAGTGATCACGTGACAACATGTGTTTATGTTCCTTGAAAATATTAAAAGAAGAATTTCTCCATGGAAAAAGTGATTTTCTTTCCTCCTTCAAAAACCATGTCAAGGAAGGTCATGGCACCCTGCCATATGCATGGGGTGCGACGATGCCTGATCATCGCACTCTGTCCTAAACTTGGAATACGATATCGTTACATGTTGAAAATACATAGGGTGTGACGATGCTTAAAGGATAGGAAATGTCAAGTTTCATGAATGTTCTATAAGCGAATCTTCTAGAAGATGAGGTGGCCTCTGATCAGTTTCGATCTTACTCGCTTCTCTGATTTGGTGGGATCATCCTAATCTCCTCATACATATCTCTTTCACACTATATAAGGAGGGATCTCTCATGGAAAAGGCTAAGGTTGAATAGACTAAGATTTGTATGGAGATTTCTACTTCAGATTATGATTGAGAGCTTTGCTTTAGTTCTTAAAGATGGATTGTGGATATTCTTCATTCAAGACATTGGAGAAAAGGTGTATGTGTTGAAACAAAGTACCATCAAAAGGGTACCTTGCAACATCAAGGCATAGGTTGTATTCTCCACTTTCTATTCACTTAATACAGTAATACATTTCTTCCCTATATAAGCATCTTGTGTTATATTGTATAATTCCTTGATCATATACATAGACTTCATTAGAAAATACGTATCTTTGTTTTCCTTCGTTGTTGGTTTGTGATTCTTAGACAGGATTACTATTCTGCAAACTCAAGGAAGGAGATACAAGGATTACACTAGTGAGGATCAAGCATCGTTCAAAAGGTTTGTCACTTGTACCTCATTAAACTAGTTTATATGATGATGAAGTTTAAGGCAAAGTGTGTATTTTGTTTTGTTTTGTTCTAGTTTCTTGTGGAAGCTAGGGAGATCTGTTTGTGTCCACACTTACCGATTAATCCTATAAAACAATTGGCGACCATACTAGGGAAGGAATTCCTTTTGGTTTTTTACCTCTTATTTTCTTTTAGCCTACCTTCTTTTGGTCAAATTCATTCTTTGAGTTTGTGGGTGATCCATCTAGACTCCCTGGGTTTGAAAGTTCAGTGAAATTTTTTGTCTTTCGTTCCATTTTCCTTTAGTTTCAGAGATCGTTGCACTATACTCTATATATAGACTATGACGATCCTTTGATATCACAGTCTACTAGTTCATACCAGTGTGACGACGTCGCAATGTACCTTGTTGGCAACATGCGATGACCCTATATCGTCGCACTGTGCTCCACTACCGCTTGCGACGATTCCTGTAGGAATTGTTGGAGATAGCCATTTTTTTATTTTTTCCACCCAGTGTTTCCTCAATTTCCTGGGCTGAACTTCTGATACCATTGATTGATTGATTTATAAGTTTGACGCTTGAATTTGATTGATTTTCGGAAATTGAAAGTTTTTCTTTGTAAATTTTGCTAGTTTTGCTTTTGATTTTTGTCACAAGGGTATAATTTCTAGATCTTGGTCCTGAGTGCTTACTTGACAAAGAATCTTTGATTTATTTGAAGTGTTGGATTTTTTTTACTTTCTGGATTGTTCATTGATTGAGATTTTTTTTTTTTTCATTTGAAAAAAGGCTTTCCCATCATTTTATTTTTTTCTACATTATAAGTTTGATTTGGGAATAGTGTTGAGAGTGTGTTAATTTTCTTGGATTACATTTTCTTTCCTTTATTTCATCTCTGATCTGATTTGAGAAAGAAAGAATTGAATTCATTCTTCTTTTTATTTATCTTTCATAAGAAAATTGTTGCATTCAAAATATTTCTTAAAGGAGAAAATTGGAAAATTTTGTAGCTTTTGATTATTTGGAATTTTGTTCATTCAAAAATTGAGAAATTGTGTTTCATAGCTTTTGCATTTCAAAGAAAGATACCTTCTCCTTGCTATAATTAGAGTTCATCGAATTGAAAGATTTCATACTAATCTATTCTTTCATTTTATTGGGTCAAGGTCAATACATCATCAGTTTCATTTCCATCTCCCTTTTGAGTAAACGACAACCTTTAAAATACAACGTAATTTTAAAATTTATTAGCAACTTTTATTTTCTAGAAATTCTTTTCACCAACATTAGCTAGGATAGCGCTTTGGAATAGGTTGTAAGGCACACTCTCCAAAGCATCAAAACACATAATAGTATCTTGTGATAGGGAGAGTTCAAATCCACTTGCTACATTTTGTCTTGGGAAGCCCTTCTAACACAATGGTCAATCATGAGGTCGCATTAGGACTGGCAGAATTACTCATCCTACTTTTTTTTTCTTAGTGTAGAGATTGTGCATATTACTGGGGGTCATTTGAGAAGAAAATCCTGTGGGGACCTTCTTGAGTTGATTTCGGGCTAGATACTCTACCATTGTGTGTGAATCAGACTGTCGAATGTTTCCCCAGGCATTATTGTCCTAATTGGTAACCATAGTATCCTATCTCTTTAGGGTATTTCACGAGGTGACTATGGAGGGGAAAGTCTTCATGGTACTTGGAATCAACGTTGGCCCAAATCACTCGGACTCCTTGGAGGGTATACCCACAATTATGTGTGGGAGCTTGCACCAAGGTGTAAGTCCGTTAAGCAGGTCATCACCATAACTTTTCCACCTGCTTTATACCAACCCCTTCTTGTCTTGATTTCATGATGTTGGATTTCATCACCAACTAGTGACTTTGAAATAAGAAGGTTTGTTTGATTGTTTTGATTTTTAGATATTATTAGTGAATGTTGTTTATTTCTCTAGTTGGACATAGATTTGTTTCATTCTTTATTTGGTGTGGCCAACATCGGCCCTCTCCATTCATGTAGGATGCAAGGGCTACCTCCAGAAGATCCAGAATATTATGTCCCTTTACTTCCTAACTCACCAGAGGGTTTTCCTGAAGGAGCATTCAATAGCGACATAGCCTCTGAAATTGGAAGTTCTACTCCGTTGGAGGAATCAATACTTCCCGTAAACCCATTATTGAGTGTTTCACAAGATCCACATTTTCTCTAGATTAATTCATCGAGAGACTTTGTTGCTAAAGAATACATTGAAACACTTATTGGAACTCACACAGATTCTGGTGTAGACGATCCATTCTTTCAAAGTGAGTCATTTATAACTCTAGTTCACACTGTTAGGAATTTTGATCCTAGCACTCCTGGTCCTAGTTGTACTCTTTGGAGGACCTCTTCAGGACAAGATATTTTTGATAAACTAGGAATGAATGATTTACACTTGAGATCTCCTAATAAACCTATGGCATCGAAAATGCCTATGACTTACACTACTTATATCGTACATTTAGATCATTTTACTGGCACAACCAGTAATGTCATCATAGTTTCAGAACAATTGTTGGTTGGGTCTCACTCAATTCTTCCTCTCCATCTCACTAGCTCTACCATGGTCTCACAATCTACGCCTCTTTCCACTGGAAATACGATGATCACCCAAACTCCTATTGGAACACCGATTTCACTTAGATAAATTCCATCACTTCCCCTTGGGTATCATTATTTGAATACTTCCATTGCTATTCCCACCCAGAATCCATCTAGAGGTTTTACTCTTTTTGTCCCTCCTGGGTATAATGTTGCCAGTCATTTTGTTCCAACCCCTACCCAGGTTCTCTCCGGAGGGCCTTATGTTCCTCCTCCACCTTCGCCTGGAGTATCTAATCATCCTGGCCTTAGTAGCTCCAATCCAGTTGGACGCACCAGTCATTCTGTCGCTTGTGGTTTTCAGATTCCTGTTGGAGGCCTATCACAAGTTGGGGGGCAACCTTAAATTCGGGGACAACCTCACCTTGGGGGGAAACCTCAAGTTGGAAACCATAAACCAGTTTATGGGAAAAGTATACATGCGTTACAATCTCAACCTTGGAGTCTTCCTTTCCAAGTGAATCAACAACCATCTGGGAGAAACATCCTCAAATTAATTCTTTTACACCCCCTAATCTCGGACAACCGTTTCTAGGTTCTATGAATCCTACTTGGAGTTAAACTTTTCAAACTAATGCTCCTTTCCAAAGGAGGTTACTTAATCAAAACCCCCCACAACTGAATTTTTGAGGACTATCTAACTATCTACAGACTGCTTATGGTCCTATTGGTATACTTACAAGACTACCTCCTCAAAACTACCAGTTTCCTCAAGTGAACAGACAATTTTCATTTCTTGCTACTTTGGATTTACTGGATTTATCTAGGATTTTGAATGATCCTATTTTTCATTCTCCTTATTGGCCTGTCATACCAGCCAAATTACCATGTGACATTCCTAATTTTGACGATTGATCAGGAGAAGACCCAAATAATCACGTCATGACTTTCCATCTTTGGTGTTCGTCCAACTCGTTGATGGATGACTCTATAAGATTATGACTTTTCCAACGAACTCTTATGGGTTCAACATCCAAATGGTATGTTGAGTTACCACGAGGATTATTTAATGACTTCAATACCCTAGCCATGGCCTTCTTATCGCATTACCAATTGCCAATTCAATATGAGACAGGAACTAAAATTTTGAGTTCATTTAAACAATCCTCTTCCACTCATATTTATAATCATATTCATGAGTGGAGGAGGAGAAGACACTTAATTAAAGTTCCCCTTCCTGATCAACTATTGGCTGAGTGGTTTACCAAATCACTCATTGGGCCTATAGTCCATGATGTTTCCATGGGTGGTGTTGTCACTGAAGAGAAGGCGATTAGTCATGCTCAATATTTGGATCTCATTTATTCACAAATGGACACAATATATGACTTGATTCCTGATGCTCCTCATCCTTCTACGAATCCTAACCGAACACCTCTAGTAGCTTCTCATGATGTTGATGGCGTTATTGACACTTTTCATGCTGAGACTCAGTCTACATAAGCCATTCATACCAATCCAAATTCTACTAGTTCTAATGTACAAAATACTCCTAACCCAACTCCTTCCCCTGGTAAAACCTCTAAAGTCAACTCGGTTCAGTTTGGACCTACCGGTAAAAATAAAAATAAAAATAAAGGGAAGGGTAGGAATAAGGAAGACAAAACTAATAATCAACAATCTGAGAAACCCAAAACACAACTTACTGATGAAAAAGACAAATGTAAACCACATTATCTTTTCCTTATTTGTGGTGATGATCATTATACGATAGATTGTCCATGACGTGTTGAGGTTACTAAGTTCCTGCATGGGACCAAGAAACCTCCTACACCCGTCATCTTGTCACAACCTTTTCCTTCTCAGCTGTAGGCCCAATTGGTCATTCATGACCAACCTTCCCCCTCTACCACATCTTATGTACTTATGTGTACTAGTGACTCCAAGAAGAGCGAAGTTGCAGTCACAACTCGAGCCAAAGATTATAGTCCTTGGAAAGAGAAAGTTGATGATTTCCCACATCCGTTGGTTCAACCTTCTCCACCAACTTCACCTCCAAATGCTCCTCTTCATATCGAATGACTGGTCCTAGATACAGTTCTTCATCCTCCTCCCAAGGGTGTTGTTCGAAACTATTCATTTAATCCTCACACACATGTTGCCCAAAACTATAGTATTGTAGAAGACCTTGCGCAAGCACCCTTTGTGATGTCGGCTATAAAATTCCTTCAAATGTTTCCTACTCAACGGAAGGCGTTGTTAAAGGATATTGGTGGAATTGATCCTACCGATACTAATTTGATAATGTTTGACTTGGAAGATCATATTCCAAGGCTTCCTCCTCAATTAGCGTTTCAAGTCCAAGTTGTTGTGGAAAATAAAAATATCTACCAAACCGTTATTGATGAAGGAGCCTCGACTTGCGATATGTCTGTTACTTGTTGGAAATCTATTGGCTCTCTTTCCCTTATCGAGTCCCAGAATACTCTTAAGGCCTTCAATGGTACAGGGTTTAAACCTTACGATGTTCTTCCTTCATTGTCTATTATGTTAGAAGGTAAAGAGGTTAATGTCAAGGTGGAGGTATTTGATGCACCTATTGATTACAACCTTCTACTTGGCCATAGCTAGATTGACTCCAAGCGCATAGTTGTTTCTACTATTTTTCTTGTGTTACGTTTCCCACACCAAGGAAAATTTATTATTGTTGATCAACTGCCCTTCTATAATTCTGATTCACATACTAGCAACATAACTTTTATTCCGAAAACACCTCTTGGGTAGGAGAATGTCAACGTGAGTCTTATAAAAGATTCAACCTTGATGGGTACTTTTCCTATTCCACCACTTGATATTCCTCCTTCTTTTGTCACCTCGATTAACATGATATCAAACTCTGGTCATGAAACCCATGAGTCCTATGACCCATGGATTGTACCTATATCTGTTGACTATATTCGTTACGATGAAAAAATACCTCTAAGTCCAGTGGAGTTAGTTTATCAAGCTATTCAATCGAAAATGCCTTATCCTCCTTCTCTCGGTGATACATCTCCTGATTCATTCCACGTGATCTTTCCTACTGATGAGATGATAATGAAAGTCATGTCTATGGAATATACTCCATGGGATGATGGGCATCGTCGTTCTATTCTCTTCCTAGAAAAAAAGACCATAGAGATTTACCAACGTATTTCGACTTCGTCGACCGTTTTTGTTATTTCTTCCGTTCCTGAGTCGACACATGACATTTTGTATGAGGGGAAATTGAGTAATATTTCACCTATTGTTCCTCTTGACATATCAATTAAACCCAGAGTTGTGGAAAATGTTCATGTCGATGCCTCATGTTCTGTTGATGAGGTCCGCACCTATAAATCCCTTTTCCAAGAATTCAATTACGTTTTCACCTGGACATTTGAATATATGCCTAGTATTGATCCTGATATTGTTGTGCATGAGATTAAGACTTACCCGAATGCTAAACCCATTTGGTAGAGACTTCGCCCAGTACATCCACGTAAAGCCGCTGCTATTAAGCTTGAAGTTGAAAAACTTCTTAAAGATGGATTTTTCTATCGTCTAGCTTTGACTGATTGGGTTTCCAATCTTGTTTCGGTTAACAAGAAACAAGGCACGATCCACATTTGTGTAGATTATAGGGATATAAAAAAATCTTGTCCCAAAGACAATTATCTGACCCCTCTCATTGACCAGATTGTTGACGAATGTGCCGTGAGTGAAATCTTCTCCTTGATGGATGGTTTCTCTGGCTATAATCGGATCAATATTTTACCTGTGGATCAACATAAGACTGCTTTCATTTTCCCTCGGGGAACCTTCGCATACTAGAAACTACCTTTTGGTCTTAAAAAAGCTGGTGCAATTTTTTACCGCGCTATGTCTTACACTTTCCATGACATTAAGCACATCGTACAACTCTATCTAGATGATCTACCAATGCATTCCATGCATCGTCAAGATCACTCGACACATTTACGGGCCATTTTCCTACGCTGTCGTTATTATCGTATACATTTGAATCCACACAAATGTGTTTTTTGTGTGGAATCCAAACAACTTCTTGGTTTTATCATGTCTATACATGGGATTTGAGTAGACCCCTTGAAGGTTGAGGCTATTCTTAATTTACCTCCTCCTTCCACACTATGACAGCTCCAAAGTTTGCAAGGGAAGGAAAACTTTTACATCGATTCATTCCCAACTATGATGAATTAACGAAAGGATTTAAAAGGCTTCTCAAGAAAAGTTACGATTTTGTATGGGATGACATTGCAAAAAAATATTTTGAAGCTTTGAAACTCACCTTGACTCGTACACCACTGTTGTTTCCACCTGATTATAGTTGATATTATTTCATGTACTTAGGTTCTTCGGACTCTACCATTGCTATGGTTTTAGTCCAAGAGAATGATTCACAAGATGAACATGTTATATACTATTTGAGTCGGAGAAATATTTACATGTGGAGAAACTGACCTTAGTAGCTGTCAAGTTGTTCAAAGTTTTCATCACTACATCCTATTACGCACAACCACAGTGATTTGTGATTGCAACCCCATGAAACATATCCTTGACAATTGCTGGGGGGAAAATACTCTAAATGGATAGTTATTCTCTAGGAGTTTGATTTAGAGTTCAAACGCACCAAGTCAAAGAAGTCTTTGGTTTTTTCTAAATTGATATGTGATATTCCCTCTACTAAGACAAAAACTGTGGCCAAGGATTCTTTACCTAATGAATCCCTCTTTCTGATCAGTTTTGATGACATATTGTATGAATATATTATCATCTATCCCCAGACCCAAACTTTTCAGCATGATATTTCTAGTAGATATCGTCGTTGTATCTGGTATCAATCCCCTCAATACATTATCCTTGGTGATACCCTTTACCACCATGGCATTGATTCCATATTTCGACGATGTCTCACCTATGATGAAGATGAGAAAGATTTGAATGACTGTCACTCTGGAGCATGTGGCGGCCATATGTCTGGGTATTCCACTGCCCAAAAGATCTTACAAGCTGGTTATTTCTGGCCTTCATTGTTTAAGGATTCCATTACTGCCGTCCAAAAATGCCACGCTTGTCAAACCTACAACAATAAGATCAGATCTCACCCTGCTCCTTTTTACCATGTAGTTTATGTCGGTCCATTTTCTAAAAGGGAATTGACTTCATGACATGTAATGCTCACTCGGTCGGGGGGCATGGCTACATTATTTTAGTTGTGGATTATTTCAATAAGTGGGCTGAGGCAATGCCTACATTTGATAATACCGGGAAAACTACAACGTTATTCATATTCAATCATGTTATTACTAGATTTGGTGTCCCTCAATCCATCGTTACTAATCACGGTAGTCACTTTCAAAATTTTATGATGTTTGCACTTATTGAGGAGTTGGGTCTTCGACATGAAAACTCAACCCCCTATTATCCACAGGCCAATGGCCAGGTTGAAACAATCAATAAATTTCTCACTACTACGCTTCGATGGATGGTAGGAATCCATAAATCAAATTGGCACACAATGTTGTTCTCAGCATTGTGGGCCTATCAGACATCTGTTAAGTCTGCCACATGATTCACACCTTTATAGTTAGTATATGGTATTGACGTTGTTTTGTCGATTGAATGTGAAATCCCATCTTTGAAACTAGCTGTCGAAATTCTCCCTAACACCTCAACTGAGGAGGAAAGTCTTTTGTATTTGATGCAAGTAGAAGAAACCCATTGTGATGCTACCTTAGTCATTGAAACTCAAAAAAAGCATGTCAAAGCCCAATATGACAAGCATGTCAAACCACATGTTTTTTCTGAAGGTGATCTAGTTCTTCTTTACGAGCAAGATCATAATTTACTAGGGGTCGGTAAATTCGAGCCTATGTGGAGGGGTCCTTATATTGTGAATCGAGTGTTGGAAAAAGGGGCTTATGAGCTGGTAGATTATGATGGAATTCCTTTAAGTGAACCCAAAAATGGGCTTTACTTGAAGAAGTACTATGCTTAAGTCATTTTTGCATGAGTGTCGTGTTTTTTTATGTATCATACTCTTGTGTGCTTTTTCGTTTTTGGTTCCACCTTTCGACTACTTACCTTGCATTGTGCTTGGTTTTTAGATGTTAGTGTCTTCACTACCCTATATTGGCTTCGTTGATGGCGCTAGTTGCAGTACTCAAAACTTAGCGTCTGCTGCTTGAGAAATCTATGCACCTACGGATGAATTAATCAGTCTACATGGTGTTTTCCATGGTCGTGCAAGTAACAATATCATGGAATACAATGCAATTATTGAGTTGTTAACTGACGTTGTTTCACTTGGAATCCGTCATCTTGTTGTATGAATTGATTCATAGTTAGTGGTACTACAATTGAGTAATTTTTATTCTATCTGAAGTCCTACTCTGTTAAGGGTATATTTATGAACTCGCCTCTTGGAACGTCATTTCGATTACATTGAATATCAACACATTCCTAGATGTCTAAATACATTGATAGATGCATTGTCTAATTATGTGTTAGACATACATTTGAGACATTTATAAAAGCCAATCACACTTTATACATAAAACAAGAAAGAAGGTAGGAGCCTTATATATATAACGATAAAATTTTACAAAAAGTGTTTTTGTTCGAAGACCAAAATATAAAAAATGTGAAGCTCATAGATTCATGTACAAGAGAATCAAGGATGTTTCTTTCTATAAAAAGTGACTGCCCATGCTACTCTACGGAGAATTCAACCTATGGAGGCAGATACACCCACTGTGTGGCATTGGTAATGCCTCGGGAGCTCATCCACAATAGTGTCTAGAACATGCATGGTTAGTCCCTCCAGATTTTGTTCTATGACCTCGAGGTCCATGATAGACACTCCTACTATAGAACCTCTCTCTCCATGCCTCTATATGGGAGCTGATCCCGATGAATGATAAGGTCCCACATCTTCATTGATGAGAGCACTCAATTAGTCATCGGATAAATAATACAAAAAACATGTTATATCATTAAAATAACAAAATAATTATATAAACAAAATTTTCTTCTTACCTGTGTCTCCCCATTGGGACCCATCAGAAAGAGCCAAATATGTATCTCCACAGAAGTCTACTCCGACATACACATAATATTCAACCATGAGAAGCTGAGTCCTCAACCATTGGAAGAAGACATCGTCATATTTGACGATGGGAAAACCTCTATGTCAGGCCATGAGATATACCCACCTTCTCATACTAGGATCATGTGGAGAGGGTATACCCCACTCGACCTACATGCATAGGACTGGAACCCTCTCTAGGAGGAAGGAAAACAAAATAGACCCATATCCAAATTGTTTTAACCCACCATTTCGAAACTTGGTAAGTTGTTTCTTCATTCTTTTTAGGACCCCTTCGTACCAGTTGAAGACCCTGGGCTCCATACATTCTATGGAATATTGAAAATGGATCTGCAAAGCCATATGAGGAGCTCCACTCCCTCCCATGTGAGTAATCGTATAAAGGATAGTTTGTAAAGGAAAATCTTGGACATCCATGATAGTTACTTTGCCTCTATGTTTCTCAGCACCCGACACACAATGATGGCGGACGTAGTAGTCCATGGGCTCACCTCCACCCCTATTGACTGTAAGTGTCACATGTGAACCATGAAGAGATAGTCCTATTAGGAAATAGATATCCTCAATATCTATATTGAGTGTGTGGGAACCACATGAAATGCCTGCTCGTTCACATCCCACATGTGAACCAAGTACTCCAGTAGTCTCAACTGGGCTCTCATGCCCTCAATCTTGAAGAATTTTAGTAACCCACACCATATTAGAGACATAACTATTCTCGAGTCATTCTCGGTGAAGTAATCTTCTTATTCATGCTCTCGTTCGTGCCACTCCAACATTTTAACCAAGGAAAGCCTGCCAAGGAACCATAACATGAGATTAGACACATAAAATTCTTTTCTGGTTTTTTTTTCTAGTTAGGTTCATCTTTTTAATTTTTTGGCTATGGACGTTGCAAACCTGCACATTTGTACAGTGTTGACATAATCGCACCCTACCTATAGGGTCACCTATGATGATCCTATATCATCACAGTTCACGATATGGGCCACTTACGACAATCTCAAAACGTAGGTAACCCCTAAAAATTAACACAAAGACACAAATTTAACCAATGAAAATCAATTTTGAAACCATGAAAAGATGAAGGAGAAGGAAATTACCTCTTTGGTGGAGATGATTCATGAAATGATCTGTCGTACGCTCCACAATCAACAGTTGAAAATCGGGGTGAAAAAGGGCTTTCGAGCAATATTTGGATAAGGTTACAAATAAAATGGTAAAATGTGGGTTTTTACCTATTTTATTGACTTTTATCACTTTTCATTTGAAAATTATATTATTTTTATGCTTTATCCATGCCCTAGAGTCTTAACAATTTTACTAGTGTTGACTTTTGCAGATTGAAAAGTCTAGAGATGAGACGTTGGAACAAAGGTCAACCCTTTTTTTGGTTTATTTTTGTATATTTTTCGCATGTGCAGTTCCTTTTAGGGTTTTTCAGGAAAAAATCCAAGCAAAGTCTTAATTCTTTCTCACACTCACAAAACCATGAGAATGTAATCAATTAGTCTTTTGTCATTTTTTCAAACTCATATTGGCAACACAAAAAATGAAACCTATGGAGTATCCTTTAAGCTCTTTTCAAGCTCCCTAAACATGAAAAGATGGCCAAGCGACCTTGCTCTTTTCACACTCGTAAAATTATTTGAAGAAAACATATGATGAGTGTTGGGTTATTACTTTTTCAGTCTTGTTAGATTAATTTATGAAAAAGGATCTGATGGAGTTCTCTTTAAGTGTTTTTCAGACTCTCTAAAATTTAAAAACCCCTGATTTTTATTTCCTTCGACTCATTAAATAAACATCGAAATACCCATATGGGATCAAACCACTCCTTCTTAGGGTTCATTAAACATACTCTGAGGGACTCATCTGAAGGATGAAATTACATTTACAAGCATATGTTATCCTCCTCAATCTTGCATAAAAATAAAGAGGTACTTGCCATAAATGGTGAGGGAAAATTGGGAAGGAAATGTGTCTTTGCATTTGTGTTAGTGGCAGTAATAGTCTCTCTTGAACATGACACCCCCCTTCATCATTAAATCCAAGTTGGGAAATACATTTGTATCTCTTTTGACCATCCACAAGTTCATATGTTGGGTCCTCCTTGAGTCAATGCTGCCAAGACAACTTTCATGTCATTCATATGTTCAAGAGAAGTCCAACCTAAACGAGCCTTCTATCGAGTCGACCATCTGCAGTTATAAATTTCCTACCATGTCAGCCTTCCTTGAGTTAGTTCCGAATCACTTCATACTCTGATCTACTTCAAATCTATTACATATTTCATGTCATTGATGAGGGATACATCAAGGCCCTCTTGTGATGAGTCTTTTCCTATCGACTTCAACACATTATCCATGAACAAGACCTAGAAATCATTTAGTACCTTAGATCCTGCATGCCTCAATGACGTGTTTCTTTGCTTTCGACAATGGGTTCACATCATTGAATCATGAGTGGAAGATTCCATCGAGTGTTCAACTTCAAATCATTTATTCACATTCGTTGGATTGTACTAGGGTACCTTGGGCGTCATTGACATCAATGGTGATTTCCCTTGCACTTGTTAACTATTTTCATTAGTGACTGGTACTCAAGTGGTTTCTACCATATTCGACTTCGACACCTGTAATCACATGGCTAGATTCATACTTAGAGACGATGGAAATGAACACCCTGGGTCATTTCATTTTGATCCAGGATGAGAGGGGGTATTCATGAATTAGTAGTGACACATAGATCCACTATGTATCTCTCGTGGCTATGTCCGAATTTGAATTCTTTTAGAGCATAGATCCACAGTTTATTCCTGGTGGTTATACCGAATTATCATGACATGGATCCATAGTGTATGTTTAGTGGCCATGACTCACTTGAAATTTATGATTAGAGTCACATGTAGTATGAGCATGGGAATTCCTACCTTAGAAATGGTATGATATTATGCATATTCTTGTTTGTTTGCAGGTTCCTGATCGACACGCTCCTTGTTTTCGACACACACATTCTACAAAGTATTTCAGCTATCACAAGTTCTAGCTTCATACTTTGGGGGGAATTCTATTACAAATTATTTTGGTCACCTCATTGATCACCTGACAACATGTGTTTATGTTCCCTGAAAATATTAAAAGAAGACTTTCTCCATGGGAAAAGTGATTTTCTTTCTTCCTTCAAAAACCATGTTAAGGAAGGTCATCGCACCTTGCCATATGCATGGGGTGCGATGATGCCTGATTGTCACACTCTTACCTAAACCAGGACTGTGACGTCACCACATGCTTCTCATACATAGGGTGCGACGATGCTTAAAGCATAGGAAATGCCAAATTTCACGAATTTTCTAGAAGGGGATCTTTTAGAAGGGAATCTTCTAGAAGATGAGGTGGCCTCTGATCGGTTTGGATCTTACTCGCTTCTCTTATTTGGTGGGATCATCCTAATCTCCTCATCCATCTCTCTTTCACACTATATAAGGAGGGATCTCTCATGGAAAATGCTAAGGTTGAATAGGCTAGGGTTTGTATGGATATTTCTACTTCAGATTATGGTTGAAAGCTTTTCTTTACTTCTTCAAGATGGATTGTGGATCTTCTTCATTCAAGGCATTGGAGCAAAGGTGTGTGTGTTGAAACAAAGAGACATCGAAAGGGGACCTTGCAACATCAAGGCATAGGTTGTATTCTCCACTTTCTATTTACTTAATATAGTAATACATTTCTTTCCTATATAAGCATCTTGTCTTCTATTGTATAATTCCTTGATCATATACACATAATTCATTAGAATATACCTATCTTTGTTTTCCTTTGTTGTTGGCTTGTGATTATTATACAAGATTACTATTCTGTAAACTCAAGGAAGGAGATACAAGGAATACACTAGCGAGGATCAAGCATCGTTCAAAAGGTATATCACTTGTACCTCATTAAACTAGTTTATATGATGATGAAGTTTAAGGTGAAGTGTGTATTATGTTCTGTTTTGTTCTAGTTTCCTGTGGAAGCTAGGGATATCTATTTGTGTCAGCACTTACCGATTAATCCTATAACAATGAAGGGTGTGGTTTTACATGTACCACGTGTCAAGCTAGATGGTGGGTCCAAATTGGGCCATGTGTCCAAGGTGCCAACTAGACTATCGACATATCACTTATTGAGAGTTTGTGATGGTGTGGTGTCAAAATGGGAGGATACTTGATAGGCCGATATCGACATATTCGATATTGGTAGAAGGTAAGTCAAGTGATGTGGTGGTCATAATGGGACGATACTTAGTAGGATGATATAGACATGTCAGGTATCGACCGAATGCAAGTCAAGTGGCGTTGAGTGCAGAGGAGTTGAGGGATGATAGGATGATGGCCTAGATGGGTAAACTATCATGTGAGTGTTGTGTCATTAGCCATGATACTATCCATGTATGTGCCAGTTGGACCATGTGGATGCCACGTGGGTGCCATGTGGGCATGAGAGGGTTTTGGCAATAAGGTCTGAAATTTAGGAGGCCATAAATTTTGATCTAAGGCTCTGATATGAGCATGGTTATAGTCATTGGAAATCTCTTGATGAGTAGAATATTATGGTGCCCTCAAAAAGAGGATTCGATATGTTTATGGAAAAGTAAAAATTTGAAACCCCACCTCTTTAAGAGAACCTAAGGGGTGGGTAGGTTACAAAGATATACATAGAGGGAGTTCATGATTACAACATAGAGTAGATTGGAATAGTAGGAGAGAGTTCCATGTCCAATTTTGTCCCAGTTCTTTCATGAGTTTGTAATAGAGATATAAATTGTGTATGAAAGAAAGAGACTATAGTGCATGAAACATATCTATTGTTATGATTTTATATCTGAATGACTTGGGAGTTAATGAATGAAATATGAAGTTCTTCCTCTATGCATTCTCCCATGTCATGGATTTCATGGATATAAGTTTACTTTCTTATGCATAGTAATTTGTTACTTAGCTATAGATGAATGAGTGGGTTAATTATTCCCGAGAGGTTTTCCTGTATGTGTTGTCCCTTCTCATCCATCAGAAGACTAATGGTATTTGTGATTCTCATGGTATCTCGAGTGAGACCTTCTTCGATCCTTGACTGAAGATTGAATATACCGACACCTTGGGGTTTTGTTGGTAAATATTGATGAACCCTGGGTCTTTAAGCCCCCAGTGAACAAAGACGTGATGCCAACAATGATTAAGGAGTGTTCTTTTCTCATTTTAGATCTTGTTTAATTTGATTTGTTGGTAGGAAATAGGAAATTACAAGACCTTGTACAAGAATGGAGTTCAAAAATGGGAAGGATCCTAAGAATAGAGATAACCATGTAAACATAGCACATAATAGGGAATTTCATAAAATGGATAATATAGGGGTATTTTTCAGCCCAAGGAAAGAGAAAATTAAATATTATCTAGATGGCACTTGGGAGGATGATCAATTTTCTCATGAGTTTTTATGAGAAGGGTCAATCATGGGTGGGCATGCTAATGTTAAGTATTGATAGGGAGTGATTTTTAGTGGTTGTGATTGTTCCTGTGACCTTTGTGTGTTTTTGGATCCTTAATGTCATTCCTTATTCATTGCAATATTACTTGAAAAGTCCAAGTAGGACATCCCTATATTTCAATTTTCCCAAAAATCCCAAGTGACATATCCCTAGATTTTAGGCATCATTAAAAAAAAACAAGGTACATTATCTCTGGTTGAGGGTTTCTTTCAATTTAAATATATTGATCTATGTAACTATATCATCAAACCAAACATGTGTGGAAAGTGTTAGGCTCATCGTTTGAGAATAACTATGTGTGGATATCATTATATAGAATGTTTATTTGACAAATGGAATATGAAAACTTGAGACTTAGTTATCCTTTACAAGATTGTATGTATCTAAATTTCTTGTTGAAGTGATATATTTGTTCTATTTGTATTCATATTCCAATCACTTGTAGTCTAGTTAAAAAATTCAATCCAAAAGTTACTTTATTCGACCTGCAATCCTTACACACTTGTGATGTTTGTACTATTAAGGGTCATATCATGCTTACTTTGTTGTTTAAACAACCAAAAATTATTTATGTAATACAAATGGTTCAACAAAGATGTTGCAATAAGGGATATTGATCTGGATTGGATCACCATATAATTTGTCATCTATCTTGGTACTTTCTAGGTAGAAAAAATTGGAGGAATCGACTAGCAGGGCCATTTTAGTGATAGGTTCCAATTTAGAAAATTGGGGTCTGAAACCTTCCAGATCCATTTTGACGAGTTAAATGGAATTTTTAGGGGTCACAATGTCTATAACTTGTGCACACACCCTTGATGTTTATATACACACTGAAACCTTTTCAATGGTGTAAACATCACCTTAATCAGAGATCGTATGTGACAATTATGCATCCCACAAGTTGACCTACCTTGTT
>JZKD02S1928279.1:309143-323627 GCA_000966675.3 Picea glauca | reverse complement strand
TTCCTCCTATTTTCTTCCACCACGTGTCCTCCTCTGTCACCCTTCTCACATCTCGCCACTTCCTCCACGCCCTCATAGTTCGGCGCCACCATTCCTATCATGCGCCCCATCCTCCGCGTTGGCCTCCATACCCGTCATTCAAGCCATTCTGTTATTCCAGGTGGTAGCGCGAGAAGTCTTCCACATCCCAAAGTGCTGAGTTGGCCAGATCGTCTTCGATCCCAAGAAAGCAGTTATTGAAGCGGTTGGTGGTGGTTAGACATCGTCTCTGCCATAATGGGGACGTCCTGCAATAAATTAAAGGCACGTCGATTCGCCGATGAAACTGTCAGAAGATCAATCGCGTCTGCCATAAGTTGCACGACCATTCAAAGATTGCAGTTGCAGATTGTCAGAAGCCATGCAGACGCAAAGCTTTCAATGCAGTTTCTTGGTTCCGCTGCTGTTGTTGTATATGTAGGCATTTTTGCCATTTTTGTATCTATCGATGGTAGAGCTAAGCTCTCGACTGTAAAGTTTTAGCAAATATTCTGGTTTCCTGGTTATGCCTCTGTGTTTGAGATTTCTTGGTTTATAACAAACAATCCTCCCTTTTCCATCTATCTTTCATCTCATGCCAGAGAGTTCACAGTTGAATGATTCACGTGGATTGTTATAGTTATGTTATGATAAAGGATTTGTCGTGACATTTTTGTATTCCCTGGTTTTCTGTGTTTGAATATAAAGAGACTTTGTGTTTGAATGCTTTCTCCTCCAGTCTGTTACGAACTCGATGTCTGTGATAGACCTTTGCACTCTTCTTACGTAAGTCTTCCACCTACTCACCCTTTTACTGCAACTCACTGTTTGAAGTTTATCAAGACCTCACTCGTCATGCATGCCCGACCTAGCTTCTAAGTTGAGACGATATTGTTTTGAGTTCTCTTCCATTTGATCACCCCTTTTAAACAAATCGTGACATTAAATTGATGGGCGTCAGGCTCTGCTCCTGCTAGCAATCCAGGAGTGATCTCCGGCTCCAACAGGAGGAAACGAGTTTCCTTGATAGGAAAACAAGTTCTAAGTTCAAGGAGCATACCTATGCTCAATGCAAGGAACGCAAGTAGGATATTGAAACATGGGGGAATTTTTCCTCGAGGGATACATGTGTCAAGTCACAAAGGAAATAAATGCAAAGGCTAGAAATTGAAGAGAATGAATAAGCAACATGCTATACAACAACAAGTTGAAGCCAACATTAGGCTAAAAAATGCAAACAGGAAAATGCAATGTAGTATCAAAACTCAACACATAAAAGTGGGAGCCCCATGGGTATTGGCCAAAAAATGAATAAGGAGAAGTCATGAGGCTTCGTCACAAAGTGATGGTTGGACTAAGAGGGCTCCTGAGCCTATGAAAATAATTCATCATGGGTGCAAAAGTGCAATCAAGGTACTAACTAAGGAACCCATGAATTGTAGGCTCTACCATGTGAATTACAACACTTCTAAAAGGTAAAGAAAGCATTGTGTTGTAAATCAGTGTGGTTGATCCTAAGGAAAAATGAGCTAAGAAACAGATAATGCAAAATGCGGGGAGGGGAAAATATAACCTATATGTTAGTTTCAATATCAATACTTATTAAAACATATTGACATGATAAAAAGGTGCCAAAGAGAACATTTCCAAAGTCTTGTATATATGAACAACAACACTCATCCATATGTTAATAAATCCAATATATAAACCTATGATAACAACTTGTTCTTTGGAATACAAAAATTGAAACCTTAATAGTACAATATGGTACAAATAACGGGATAGATTGTGGCTTATGCATAGTACTTCGTTAGGTAGAACCTATCACTAGGCTGTGGCCAAGGGTTTCTTTGGTAGTCAACCTGTAAAGTTTTCAGTTCAGGAAGAAAGAAAAATATGTGATGCATGCCTTTCCACAGTAGACCATCCATAGTCATGGCTTCAAGGATAGCCTCATCTGAAGGCATTTCAACATCCATGAAAACACATGAATTGTGACTCGACGACTCACAAATTCTAGGGCTCGGGGTCTCACAAATAGTAAGATGATACTCAAAAGGAAACTCAATATCACTTGTTCCAATAGGAGAAATCAAGGGCTCTTGTGCTCCCATTGGATAAAACACATGATCAATTGTTAAGACCTTGTATAGAGAAGAAAAACATGACTGTAAAGTCTCCTTCCTAGAAGAAATTGAATACCGAGGATATAATGCCACTTAATTCAGTCATTGTAGGAAAGATTCTATTTGAATACGTTGACACAAGAAAAATTACCTTTGTCAATGACATGGGTTACCCCTGATAATAAGTCCTAATTATACCTCTCACCATTTGGAATAGAGAACCCATTCAGATTCTATCTTGACAACCATTTTTGGTTTAGGGATTTACCGGTTATGTCTAGGTCCACCGTGTTATATTTTCTTTATTTACAGAGAATTACAGTTACCATTGTTCTTTTACTTCATTACCATAAACATATATATCATGTACTGAGTTGTAGAAACATAAACAAGAGACAAAAATAACATAAGAGATTTATTCTGGGAAAACCCCAAATAGGGGAAAAACCCATGAACCTTTCTTAGATTGATTCCATTCACAAAATCCAACCATTCACTAGCTCTCAAGAGCCATAGACAATATATAAGCCCTAACACTAGGCTAGTGCACCTCTAGTGCTCATAGTTGCATCGACAATACAATACAAGAATAGTGCACCTCCTTAGAGATATAGTGCACAAGCCAAAGTAGCCACCAAGAATAACCAAAGACCCCATATTTGTGTCTCCTCTTCCTCCTCAAACTTGTGCACCTTTTTCTCTGTGAGAGAGTGTATTCTGAGTGTGTCCAAATGAGCTAGACATCCTCCCTATTTATAGTCTTCAAGTCCACTGCCTGGACCGACTTCTCCTCTAGGAATCTTATTTTTAATTTATTCTTTTCTGTGTGGGAAAACTTCTCTTTCAGGTATTATTCTTTCTATTTAATGGTCTTCTTGGACTTCTTGAATCTTCTCTTCATCTAAAAAATGTCTTCTAGAGAAAATTTCCTCTTGTATCTACCAAAACATCAACACTCCCTCTTAGATAGGGAGGCATCTTTCATGATGTCTTCATCTAGTAGTCCACCAACTACTCTACAATCAACTAGTAGCACACAACTCTATCACAATTCCATCAATAGCTTGAATCAACTGTCAAAGTCTCTACAATCAAGTAGCACTCAGCTACTCCCAATGTGAACTGGCAATCAACTAGTAGTGCACAACTACTACATTACCATCCAGTAGAACACTAATGTGTCGATCCATAGTAGTACAACACTACTATCCAGTGGTACATAACCACTCCAAGTAGCACACAACTACTACCCAGAGACAAAATGTATCCATCCTGCAATAAACTAGTAGCTACACAAGCTACCACCATGCAGTCTAACAGTCTCTATGATTATGCAACAATTAACTAGTAACACACAACTACTACCATGCCATCAACCATAATCATAGTCTGCAATCCCCATGACTATGCTACAATCAACTAGTAGCACACAACTACTACAATGCCATCATCCATAGTCATGGCCTCTATAACTATGCAACAATCAACTAGTAGCACACAACTACTACAATTCCATTAGCCATAGTCATAGTCTCTACAACTACACAGTAATCAACTAGTAACACACAAATACAGTACTACTACAATGCAATCAACCATAGTCGTAGTTGATGTCTCTATAACTATGCAGTAACCAGCTAGTACCACATAACTAATACAATGCCATCAGACATAGTTATAATCTCATCTAGTAGCATGAAGCTACTCACACAGTCCTCATAACTATGCATGTGATGTTTCTTCTCTCATCAGGTCGGATAATGCATTACCCCCTCAGTCACCTCATATGACTGATCTAGGAAACCCTTGGCCAGAGGAGTTATCCAGCATGAGAAAACAAAACACACCTCCCTCTCAACGATTGTGAACATTCTGCATCACGCTAAGCTTATTTATGAAGTACTCATATTTCACTATAGACATAGGCTTGGTGTGAATGTCCACTATCTTCTCATTTGTGGATATGTACTGGAGCTCTATAGCTCCTCTCTACACCATGTCTCATATGTAATGATATTTTATATCTATGTGCTTTGACTTGTCATGAAATACATGGTTCTCTGAAAGCCTCACACAACTTTAATTGTCACAATGTATCAAAGTTGGCTCCAATTCTAGATCAAATATTCCTGCAAGCAACTTTTGAAGAAACATTACTTCACGACTTGCAACACTAGTTGTGATATACTCTTCCTCTATTGTATTGAGTTCCACTAATGTCTTCTTCCTTCTCAACCATGATATCATAACTGATCCCATATTGAAGAAACATGTAGAAGTACTCTTCCGGTCCACTGCATTCCCTACCCAGTAAGAGTCCATATATCCCTGCATCTTCACATCACCACCTGAGACATATCTCAATCCATATCCAATTGTACCACATAGGTACCTCAACACATGTTTTGTTTCCATCCAATGTACATGTCTGGGTTCAACCATGTAATGACTCAAGGGATTCACTACAAAACATATGTCTGACATGGTGTTAACTAGGTACATCAAGGATCCAATTAGTTTTCTGTACATTTGGGATCCACCAAATCTGAAGATGAATCACTTAGTAGCTTCAGATTTATCATCATGGGTGTGGCCATGGACTTGCAGTCCATCATCCCAAATCTCTGTGGGATCTCAACAATACATTTTCCTTAGATAAGAAAAATATCATCTGATCTCTACCACACCTCCAATCCCAAGAAGTAATTCATTAGACATAGATCCTTCATCTCGAACTCTGAGGTGAGCTCCCTCTTGCACCCAACTATGAGATTCTCATCTCTTGTCAGAGATAGGTCATCCACGTATAAAACCAAGATCAATGGACATTCATTCTCAACCTTATATTAAAGGTTGGGATCCACATCACTCTTGGTAAATCCTAAGCTCATTAGGTAGATATCTATCCTAGCATACCATGCCTTGGGTACCTGCTTCAATCTGTACAAGGCCTTCTTCAATCTACAAAAATGGGACTCCTTCCCATGGATAAAAAAACCTTGTTGCTGCTCTATGTACACTTATTCCTCTATTACAACGTTCAAGAAAGCATTCTTGACATCCATATGGTGTAATTTCCATCCCATTGCGTAGGTAATCACAATAATCGATCTGATGAAAGTGTACTTTGCAACAAGAGAAAATGTCTCATTGTAGTCTTCTCCTTCTCTATGGGAGAATCTTATAGCCACAAATATTTCCTTTTACTTCTCTATGTTGTCGTCTGTAGCATGCTTGATCTTGTATATCCATTTGGAAGTCACTACTAACTTCCCTTCTGGTCTTAGAACCACTTCCCACACATCATTCTTCATGATGGACTGATACTCCTCCATCATGGCATCCTTCCATTCATGTTTCTCAAAAACTTCTTCAAAGGTGGAAGGATATGAATCAATGATATTTTTCATCAGTTCCACATATATGGAAAAATTATGTGGTCTCTTTCTCTCTTTAAAATATTCTTTGGGAGATGCATGTCCTTTAGCTTCCCGCCAAGCTGGTCTCTTCCTATTGACTGCAACTTCTCTAGATGGATCTACAGGTCTCTTTAACTCTACCATCTCATTCTGAACTTCTGGAATGCTTTCTTCTGGTGTAGAGTCTTCCATGATTTCTTCCTTCTCTTCTTGGTCCTCATCCATGTGAGACTCCCTTGATCTTTTGAAGACTTCATCTTCATCAAATGTTACAACACGACTGATCTCAATCTATCTCTTCTCGACAATGTGTATTTTTTAATCCTTCGAATTATCATTATATCCAACGAATGTGCCCTTCTTTCTTGAAGGTTCCAACTTTTTTCTCTTCTCCTTTGGAACATGTATAAATACCGAACAACCAAAAATACTCAAGTGATTGATTTCTGGTTTCTTTCCAGTGAACACCTCTTCAAGTGTATTGTTCACCAGTATCTTGTGAAGACTTCTATTCTGGACATACACAATTGTACTAGAAGCTTGTGCCCATAAGTGCATGGGTAGGCCCTGGTCATGGATAATTGCTTTTGTCGCTTCTACAATGGAACTGTTCTTTCTTTCTACAACCCCATTCTATTGGGGGTTGTAGGGAGTTGTTATCTCCTTCTAAATCCATGTTTCTCTGCAAAGTTATTTAAACTCCTTTTAGGTGTACTCACCTCCATTATCAAATCTCAAGACTTTAATCTTCCTTTCAGAGAGATTTTCAGCTAAAGCCTTGAAATCGTGAAACTTGTTCAAGACGTCATATTTTGTTTTCAAGAAGTAGATCCATGTCTTTCAAGAGTACTCATATATGAATAAGACATAGTATATACAGTTTCCTAAGGATGGCACCATCATCTGTCCACATAAATCATCATGTATGATATCTAAGATACCCTTGTATTTGCTTTCACTGCTAGTAAATATTCCGTTGACATTCCTGCAATGTGCACAACCTTTGTATACTCCATCATGTTCTACCTGAATTTCAGATAGACCTGTAACTATATTTCCAAATATAGTTAGTGATCTATAGTTTATGTGGGAAATTCTTCAGTTCCATAGCTCACTTCAGCTAACACTATTGTGTACAAGGGATTTTTCTTGGCGTCCCTTCAATTTGTATAGTCCTCCCTCTCAGACACAAATCATAGTAGCTTTATCAATGCTTGAACTCTTGGGCCATAGAAGAACTTGGCCATCCAAAAAATCTATCCTAAAGAATTTATCTTCTAAATCATAGATGAAAAGTAAATTCTTCTTTAAATTTTGTACAAACAAAATATATTTAATTAAAATGAGGCTACCTGAGTCAAGTTGAAGGGAGGCTTCTCCAATGCTTTTGAATGCATGCTTGGAATCATCTCCAATATCCACTTGAAGGGATCAAATCTTTTTTGTCATATTTGAAAGAGAGTTTCTAGATCCGATCATATGCTTGGAACTACCACTATTTATGATCCAAGTGTCACTCCCTTGAGTGATGGTTCATGTGAGTGCTGAAACAAATACAAACTCTTCATCCTTGTTCTCTTCAAATTCTGTTGTATGTGCATGGTGCTTCTTTTTCTTTCCATTTTCATGTTTATGAGGGAATTGGGAGGCATGGTTTCTTAGACTTCTTCAAGATTCCTTCTTCCCTTTCCTTTCTCTCCTTCACTTGGGTAGAAAGTGATTTATTTTCATCATCATTAGTCTTTTGTGATTTGGATATCAACCTGGATTCTTCTTCGATGCAGTCTTCCAATAGATTGTTGAAGTTGGGAAATTTTCTTTAGGCGCAAATCCAGTGAATAAATGGATCCCAAGAGGAGGGAAATCCATTGAGTGTAGTAGTCACAAGTTCATCGTCTTCAACTGGATCTCTAATGGCTACTAACTGGTACTTGATTTGTGAGATCCTCATGAAATAGTTGGCTACTACTCATGACTTGTTCATTGTCATGTTTTTGAGTTGATGCCTTAGAGTAAGCTTTCGACTGGTATTATTAATTTCATAAAGTCTAGTTACAACATCAAACATTTCCTTTAGTGTCTTCATTTATGATATAATAGGTATCATATGATCCTTTATTGAATATGCCAAGATCCTCTTAGCCTTGACCTCATTCTTCCTGAACTTTTCTTTTGTGTCTTCTTCTTCAGGTTCTCGAAGCATATACTTGATATGATCCAATAACTCATTCTATTCTAGAATGAGGATAACTCTGTTCTTCCAAGATATGAAGTTTTCTTCTCCATCCAATCTATCTTCAACTTTCATGTTGGTTGACATTTTTCGTTGGTAGAAACCCTAGTACTGAAAAACCTCAAATTTTCAAACTTCACCAAATTGCACACTTAGGGTTTCAAGGGGTGAACTAGGGTAGGGTGCACTACTCCATAAAATAATTATCCCCAACGTCCTTGGGATAGTGCTCAACGATCTTGATAAAGTATTGCAACTGCAAGGTGTTGTTGCAGTGATGTTCCTTCCAATGGTCAAATAGTTCTGAAGGTAACCAACTCTGATACCATGCTAGATTTTATTTATTTACAGAGAATTGGAGTTACCAATGTTATTTTACTTCATTACCATTAACATATATATCATTTACTGAGAAGTAGAAGCATAAACAAGAGACAAAAAGAATGCAAGAGATTTATCTCGGGAAAATCCCAAATGGAGGAAAAACCTAGCAAACTTTCTTAGATATATTTCTTTCACAAAGTCCAACCATTAACTATCTCTCAAGAGCCACATACAAGTTATAAACCCTATCACTAGGCTATCACACCTCTAGTGCTCACAGTTGCAGCAACAACACACTAAAATAATAACTCACCTCCTTATAGAGATAGCAAAAAAGATAAAGTAGCCACCAAGAATAACCAAAGGCCCCAACTTTACGTCTCCCCTTCCTCCTCAGAATTGCACACTTTTTCCTCAGTGAGAGAGTGTGTTTTGAGTGTGTCCAAATGAGCTAGAGGTCCTCCCTATTTATAGTCTTCAACTCAACTGCCTGGGCCGACTTTTCCTCTGGGAATCTTATTTTTATTTTATTCTTTTCTGTGTGGGCCGAATTCTCTTTTGGGTATTCTTCTTGCTGTTTAATTGTCTTCCTGGACTTCAAGAATATTCTCTTCATTTAAGAAAGGTCTTCTTGAGGAAATTTCCTCCCGTAGCTACCAAAACATCAACAAACCAATGAAGGTTTTTAATCTAAAGATTGAAATTTAACTAATATAAGATACATGTGTCCAGATGAAAAAGGAAACTAGAAATCAAATATAGAACCAAACATGCTCATGTCAATGTCCCAATAAATAGTTCACATAGAATGGAAACAAGAATACGACTAAATACCTGCAAACACATAATAGTCTAGCATTTAAACAATCATTTACAATTCTATTCCCACATATTTAGACAAATATTCCCTGAAGAACATGAATAAGAATGCATCCAACATACATGAGAATAGTATACAATATGAACTACATTGTTACACAACTTTAGTGATGAGAAAAACAGAAAGTAATAGTCCTAAGTCCAGAAACACAAGAATTAGAGTTCTTTAGAAAATAGCTTCTCCAAATAGACTTTTCCTCATTAAAAGTTTCAGTAATATTACATGAAAACTAAAAGATCCAAATTCCCTTACTCAGATACAATCCCCATATTTATTGAAGTCAAACTTGAACCTTTTCCTTCCTCCTTCCCCCCATGACATTTTATTTACAAATTTTTATCTTTATCCTCGTTGTAATGATGAGAGAACAAAAACAGTAGAAATGTTTGTAATTTAAAATATAATATGTATTTACATTTTGAATTTGTATTTTAGTGCTAGATGTCCATCATATATTTTGGCCATAGTGCACCTCACCCACCATGATTATTGGTCTAGACATTGAGAAACTCTTCTCTCTGCAAGTTTGATGTTTCACAGTCATGGGATTCAAAATTCTTCTTCAGCCATTTAAGTTTGATTCCCTTTCAATACTCCCTTCGTGTCACGACAACAATTGTTGTTGCTATATCATAATATTTTGAATTAGATCATATTTGCGATGGTACTGCTTCATACCGATAGATTTCCTTGATGTGTAGTAGTTGTGTTTTCATGGTCTACTTCCTTCACAAGCTTCCTATCTAGATTGCTTATTATGATCTTCCTATAGACTTGGTACCTATCACCATACAACACACAATAGATGAGTGACCATAAAATAATATTGAAATAAAATTTCAAAACCACACATTTTAAGCTATATAACTGAAACATTATCTAAGTGAGAGTTCACATCTACTTTCTTGAGTTCGGTTCCTAGTTCCTCTACTCTTGGTTGAAGTACTATGTTCTCCAAAGCTTTAACAAATATTCCAAATCTTAATCATAAAAATGTGAACAATTGTTGAGGAATATTTGAAATCATATAACTGTTAATTGGTAGATCTTCGAATAATCTTTCCAATAGTATAAGGACCACATGAAATGAGTATCAGAGTCAAAATTTACGACCAAAATATGAAAATACATTTTTCGAGGTCTTACTCCCATGTTAGCAAGTTAAGAACAAAATCTCCTCTGTACAGACAAGTTAAGCACAAACTCTTCTCTATATCGAGGATTTAAGCATGGAATTACCTCCATGTCATCAAGATAAGTGTGAACTCTCCTCTGTATCGACATATTAAGCATGAACTCTCCTTTGTATTGACATGATGAACATGAAATCTCCTTCCTATCTATAAGTTAAGAACAAACTCTCCTCCATGTCGAAAATTTAAGCATGAACTCTCCTCTGTACCAACAATTTAATTATGAACTCTCCTCTGTACTGGAAAGTTAAGAAAAAACTCTCTTCTGTATCAACACAATGAGCACAAAATCTCCTTCATGTTGGCAAGTTAAGCATGAACTCTCATATGTACCGACAAGTTAACAAAGAATCTCCTCCATATAGGAAAGTTAATAATGAACTCTCCTATATACCGACAAGTTAAGCATGAAATCTCCTCTGTATCGACACAATGAGCATGAACTCTCCTCTGTATCAACACAATGAGCATAGAATCTCTTTCATGTCAGTAAGTTAAACAAGAACTCTCCTTTGTTTCGACAATTTAAGCATCGAATATCTCCTGTATTGACACGATGAGCACAAACTCTCCTTTACACCGACAATTCAAGCATGAAATCTTCTATGTAGAAAGAAAAATAAAAAAAATTAAGTTTCCTTTTTATCGGTAGGGAACAACAAGAGCTTGAGTTCAAAATTCCATAACTTTCTCATACAATGTTCGATTGAGGCATCATTTTTTTCAACATAGAGACCACAAGGAGGGGATTCTAGTGAGAGACCTTGAAACTTCATTCAATCATTTGAGTAGATTCATGTTTAATGAAGATCATGGTTAAGGAGGCTTAACTCTTATTTTGATTCCCTTAGTGGCTTGGTATCATAATCTTGTAAAACATACATATATCCTATTTTAGGAGTGAAAAATCCACTTTTCCCAGTACCCAAAATTGCGAGGAAAGCAATTTTTTAATGAAAGTTCGAACCATGTTCTCGCTGTTTATTTTCACAAGTTTAGTTTCATCACTTCCTACAACATTTTTTTTATATAGGATCTTAATCCATCCATTAGAACTAAAGTCACATGTCAGTGGTTGAAGAATACTCTCCCGCAAAAGCAACCAAGTAACATTTGGAGTACTTGCCACTGAGTATGCGACAAGACTACCAATTATTCTCTAATATGCAATTCAAATCCAACCTGTGCCCTGCAGATGCTGCAACTAACCCACCTAATGATAAACAACACTTTCATGATCAAGGTTAATCATAAAATCAAGAAGGCACAAAACGTGGACGTTGTCATGGTATGCATAATGAAAGCTACTGACAACACACACAAACTTAATCACGACTGCAACATAATGTAAATTAATCAACATAGTTCATCACTCATTAGTTATCCAATCATGCATTGAAACATTAATTGTTGGAAATGATAGGAACCCAACTGACAACTGCAATGAAAAGGATTTGAGATGGAGGATAATAGTAGAGGATTCAATATGAAGGCGTCTAGCTGACAGGCTCTGTGTCGATGAGGGAAAGAATATCATTGTCTATACACTCAATGTCGATGATGGGTTGATGTCTTTTTTCTAGCATACCAGATACAAGAGGGGGAAATTTGCCAACAAATATTATTAGGTGGTCTTGTATATATATCTAGAAAGTTATGTTATTCTCCTTAGGAACTGTTCACCTAATTTCATAATTACATTTAACATAAATGTCATTTATGAAATACGACTTATTTTCACTTTATTACATTATTAATCGATACATTCATGAAATCATCATTACACTATCTGACACGAAAAATTATTTGATCATCAACGCATTCCTTTTATTTAACACAATAGTTTATTTAAATTGATACTTATTTTTTATAATTTTATATGAATCTCTGAAAGATTTGAAGCCAATTTTTTTTTCTTTTTTTTATATGAATGGTGTTATTTTCGATGCATTACACACAAAAGAAAAGGAAATTATGAATTGAGTTTTGGTCTCTTTCCTTAATTTTTTTCCTTGGTTGATTTTGTTTTTAATCTATTAAACCCCAATTTCCAAACTGGGCCCGATTCTCAAATTGTTCCCCCTCTTTCATGAGTCACCTGACTTGCCTCTTGATTTTTAAATCATCCCAATACTCAAATCATGCTCCATATTTACTTCCATCTATTTAGTTTTCTCTTGATCTATAAATTAGCCACTATTTCCAAATTAGGGCCCCGATTATTTACCTTTGAATTCAAGTTTTCTTTTGAAGCTTGAGTTCACATTTTCTGTCTTCTTTGTTGAGCGTTTCTTTTTCTAGTTCAAATTTGATTTATTTTTTTCTTTTTACTTTTAGAAACCTTAGAATTGCTTTGAATTTTTGTAATATTTTGAATCCTTTGTTTGAACATTGAACTAGTGTTCAAACTTTGGAAACTCCTCTTGAACTTTGAAATATTTCCCTGAATCATGATCAATCTAATTTTCTGATCAGACCTGATCTCCAGATAAGTCCCTCTTTCCATCCAATTTCCATTTTTATTATCTTAATTTGGAAATATCAATTAGGTATTTCCTCCCCAAAATTATGTGTGGAGGGGCTTGATCTCCAAATAGGGTCCTCCTAGCAAAACTATTTGATTCCCCCTCTTCTCCCCCCTGCTTGTTGAAACTCTTTTAACTCTAACTTTCTGTTGAATTCTCTTTTATTTACTTTTGAATTTGATTAAGTCATTCAAAAAAAATTTCTACACCCAATTTCAAATCAAGACCTCCTTTCACATGGTCACTTAGTCCCTTGGCCCGATTTGACAATTGGCCCTGATTACCCAATCAAGACCTCCCTCCTAAAAAGTAGAGTGTAATTCAAATTGTGGAAAGGTTATTTGTAATAACTAATTTGATATTAAAGTTAACCTATAATATATGTGGTTAGAAACTTCCTCAACAATGGTGCCAACATCACGTCATGCAAAGCATGAACATAATAAAATAACATGAAAAATCAAACATCAAAATGTAGGTATGTCACTTTGATTGTAGTTTTTGCAATCATGGTTACATAGACTCACATGTCACATATAATCTAACACTGAAATATCCATAATACTAAACCATCATTATCCCATCACCCAAATCATATCAATGTGGAAATTGAAACCTCAACTCGGGGGGGAAGTAACAAAGAGTTAGCATGAATGTAGTGATCATGAGATGACATGGTAAGCTAGTTATGAAAGAAAAAAGAAGGAAAATCATATCTAATCAACATAAGAAGAAACCATCAATTAAATTTTAATTGATCACAATATTTTTAGATGAAAAGAAGTAATGAGATCTCTTCAAAATACCCAATTGAAAAATAAAATATGACTGAAAAGACCGAAATGTTGTGTGAACTGATAGTGGAGGTAATTGTTGGAATATGTTAAAATGCATAGAGCCATAATTTCTAAGTAATCCAAGGTTAAAACCTTAGTTGAACAACAAGTGTGGAATTTCTAGAGGTTAACCGGGTCTATCTAATAAAAAGATGTGACTAAATTTCTAATAAAACACAAGTAAAATCAAAGGACAACTACAAGGAGAATAGACAGAGTGTTAGAAAAAATATTTGCAACAAGAGCTATAAAGGAACAGAGATGGAGTAACCCAACACTTAGGGCTCATAGAAAAGAACATAATTACCAGTTTGATGAGAACTCTCTAGAGTTCAAGTTTTTAGAGGTTACATTTAATAATTGTTTTACCCTTGTTTCAAAAAGTGGTGTTACTAGTAGTGCCATTTTTTTGGGAAGGTGGGGTGTGTGTGTGTGTGTTAAAATTACCACATTTTTCAACCATGGTGTTAACAACCTAGTAATATTGCTAACAAAAACCTTACAATGGACCCTTTAATTGAAAACATACACTAATAGAAGCACCATTTTTTCCGAGGTTAAAATTACAACTTCATTGAAATCATGCACTTAACAATCAGTACCATTACAACTAGAATCTTAAAGGGTCAATCCTTGAATGAAAAAGTGACACCCTTCTTTTTTTTAGGCCAAAATTACTACAGTTTTAAACTATGACTTAAAAGCTAGGTACTATTCCAAAGAAAATCATTAAAAAAAGAAGAAGAAAAAGCATCGAAAAAAAAGAAAAATGAATAAAAATAAAAGGGAAAACAACTTTTAATTGAGAAAAAAAAGATAAAAATCCATATCTTTTTTGAAAAGGAATTTAAAATACAAAAAATAAAATATAAAAGATAAAACACATTTTAAGTAAAAACAATTACAACACACAAATAAAAAAAAATGAAA
>JZKD02S1928279.1:297930-309008 GCA_000966675.3 Picea glauca | reverse complement strand
TTATGCCTACCTTCAGGTTTGATTTTAAGGATGGACATTTATTTTAAAATGTAGAAACCTTGACGAATTTTACTAATCCTTCATATGCCAACTATAAATGTTTGGCAATATTTTTGCAAAAATATTCAAATTTCTAAGGATTTTATATATTTTTTTATAAAATTTTGGCGATTTTTAAGGTAAAATAATTTTATTGTATAGAATTTGGGCGAATCATTTTTAAAATAACGAATCTCGTTTTTGGAAAAACCATGGAAAATTAGAATATGAGCGAAATTTAGCCCCTAAAATTATCCATGCCTACCTTTGTAGAGATTTTTAATATAATAACTATATGTATATGTAGTTCAAAGTAATAATAAAACACTTGAACCTTATCATAATACAATTTTATATAAAAGAAATCTACATATGTATATTTTTTTTAATTAAAAAATCCATACATTCTAAATAATTTAATTAAACTTATCAATAAGCATGCCATTAAATATGATATATATAAACATGTTTATGTATATATATTTACTTTTATTTATTGTAAAATGTATAATGAAATTTGCTTATGTTTACAAAAATATAATTGATTTTCACAATGTTTATTGTTTGTATGTTGCGTTGAATTTAAATTGTTATGAAATGTATTAATGTGTGTAAATTTAAATGTACATGTATATTAAATGTAAGGGTTTTTAGGTTTTGTATTTTAATAAATATATTAATTGTATTTTGTTTATTATGATGAATTTGTATGTTTATTTTTGTTGATGTGTTTGTTTAAAATTTATATTTCATTGTAATATTTTTTTTTTAATAATCTTAAGTCTTTATATTATAATAAGAGAGATTTACAAAAAGCTTGTTGTTGGCTTGTTATTGGTGAAACCACACCAACAACAATGCATCAAGTTGTCTAAACATTTATGAAATATTTGTATTTTGAAGTTAAAAGCCTAAATGTATCCGATTCTAAAACTATCTTCTATGCAAACGATGGTCTACTTTGTCTTCCTAGTTTCACAACTGTGAGGTGGGATTGTGTTGTTGGACAAATCAGTCTATGTGGACACATATTGATCTTCCTAGAATTGAAAACCAAGACTAGAACAAAACATGATAGAAAATATAATTTTCGCTACGTTTATGCAATAAAAAATACAAGCTAGCAAGAGTTGAAACCTTTTAATCGATGGTTGTCCTCTCTAGTTGTAGTTTCGAGCTCCGTCCTGAGACTTGTGAATGATAACCTATAAGAAGAAACAATCCAACAAGAGTGAAAGCAACAATAGTATATTTTAATGAAACATATGCAAATGATCTTGAGGAGAAATGAAACAAAGATAATCAAACATAAACAATCTTTGTGGGAAAGAAACTATATTGCTGTATTAACAATAATGGAAGAGATTACAACCAGAGCCTTGATGTTGTGAAACTCCTTCCAACAAGTTCATTGCTCGAATACCCACAATGCATCCATGAAGTCCATCACCACCAACTAATTATTTTTTCTTAGATTGGATCTCTCAAAGCCAAATAAATGCTAACAATCTTCTAGTCACAAACTAGAAGCAAAATACTATCGACCATTATTATCCATTAACTATTAGCCTTTCCATATGAGATAAGGTCCCTTTTATAGATTGAAAATGAGGTTAGTATGAGAGGTTAGGATCTCCCCAAATCAAGAGTACAAGTGAGATCCAAATCGATCAGAGGAGATCTCATATCTGAAGCTTCTCTTCTAGAAACTTCTTGAATTTCATTTTTTTTCTCCTCTTTTAGACAATGCTGCACCCTGCAATGGTGAAAAATGAGACACTGTCACACCCTATAGTGGTGCAACATGAGACATTTAAGGGTGTCACATGTTGCACCATTGCAACATGAGACACTCTCTTGAAATAAGGATTTAATGACCCTCTAACATGTTTTCCTTCTTTCAAATAAAGGTTCTTCTTTAAAAATCAAAGCCTCTATGCTATGGATGATAGAGGATAAGTGAACATTGTTAGTTGCGACAAAATATTATGTAATAGATTGAGATACCCGAACCTCCTATACTAAACAACAAGATTTAAAAACTAAAAATCATAAAGAACTAAGTAGAGGATTGGTCCTCATCTGTAGGCACTTGGGGTTGAGGTAAGTCCATTTTCAAGAAATCTAGTCTTGCCATTTTTCCAACCATTAGATTCATCTTATAGTCATGGAGCTTGAGCTGAGCCTAAATTTCATCGAGTTGTAGTAATATCTCATGCTTATTCTCATGGAGATAAATAATGACATGAACCAACAATAGTTCAGGTTCCAATAAATATCTATAGTTTTCATATAATGGGAGACTTGAGTCCGAGTATTTCTAGTGTCAGGGCTCGACGAGCCAATAGAATAAAGCACCTCCTCATTTGAAATGAAGTGTCTCAGAACACGAACATTGACCTCATCCATGTCAATTCCATATCGAATCTAGGGAGGTGTGTGGGCTTGGTATGATTTGATCAAGTATTTAGTAATAGAGGAAAGTCAGGAGCTGAAGCGTCTCCTGTTTCTACGTGATGAGGTTCCTCGAGCTCAACGAGAGAAATTTCCTTGAGCCATTGGAAAAAAGGAGAGAAGAGACCATGACGAGGGGGTGAGGGAAGGATAAGCCAAAGCAAAGTGGAGGAGATAGAGGGGAATTTAAAAAGGGATGAGAAAAGGAGAAGAAATGTGGCGGGACCAAATTCAAAGGGACGCAGGGATAAAATAGTTTTCCATAGACTCCGATAATGATTAATGGAAGTGATCATAACAGGTGAAATAAAGGTCGATAAATGGAGTGATTTCAACAGGAATACCCATAACGAAATGCAGGATCCAAAGTACATACCAGATTGGGTATCGTTGGAACTTCATAAACTGAGAGCGATTGTGACAACCTTAAAGAGCCATGAGTCGAGCATTACACACATGCGAGGTAAGGTTAGTATGCATGTGGTGAATTTACAGAGGTAAGTGAAGGGTGGAATATGCCAACGGGCTGAGGAGATGTGTGGTAGTCTATCTCGAATGGCAACATATGGCTTGTCTCTTCCATGTCACCGTATATGAGGAACATTTCAATGTACAATGTTAATTTATAGTTTGTTATATATAAATATATATAGTTTGCATAAATTTAATGGAAGATAATGTTATTGTAATCATGAAATAAATATTTAAACTTAATGGATGTTTTTTAATTTCTTAATGGTATATTGATTTTTATATATTTATATTGAGTCTTTTTATTACTTATTTTAAAAACAATTATATTTAAAAATAATGTTAACTTTTTTTTATTTAATTTTAAATTATTTTTAAGATACATCAGTTATAAAAAGTTTAAAACAAATTAATTATGTTATATGTTTTAAAACTAATTATTTTGGATACCTTTCCATATGTGATAGAAATTTGAAAGTTTAGAACAACTTCATGTAAACTCTAATCTTAAATGTGATTTAAAAAGCTCACATATGTTATAAGGTGAAGCGACCCAATTGATGGTCATAAAGTTCCAAAACTTAGTAGGCTAAACTTTTATGAAATGAAGGTTTTTTGGCTATTTTTTCTGTGGACATTTGCTCCAAATCCTTTAGAAAATTGTTAGATCCGCATATTTGAGTGATTATTTCTATATAATTCGAGTGCTCCAGGGGTTTTCCAGCATGTTGAATTCATTTCTACATTCAAAATTGAATTTTAAACAACAAGAATAGTGATTTTGAGCAGATTTAGATTGCCACATTCGAACTAAAAAAATCATTTAGTAGAATAGTTAGACAAGGCCCTTCTAAAACCGACTTATTTAATACATATTCAAATAATTCATACCTACATGTGATGTATCTATTTAAAATAGTCGTTGATGTAAAATCATATGTACTATCATTTAAAGTAATACCCACTTCTCTGAAGTAATTAGGGTTTGTTGCGTCTTTGGCATACCTACTGTGTTGTAAACTCATACCTACTGTACTGAAAATTTATACGGACAAGTATATGTTAATTAGGTTTGTCTTCAATTTTATTATAGTAACTATAGGAAATATAAAATATTCAGTTTTATTATAGTAACTATAGGAAATAGAATATGTGCAACATCAAATATTTGACCTCAATCTAGTTTGGTACAAAAATATGAAGGACAACTCATTACTCTCGAATGAATAACTTAATTATGGCATATTTTTACTATGCTTATACAAATAAAGTGCTCTAGGGGATACTTTCAAAGGGTGGAATCATAATCTAGCATCATATAAACATTAACGATTGTTATTTAAAAATGGACAAAACAATTTACTATGCAATTCATGAGGCAATCAAGAGGAATATAGTTCAACCTTATTGCATAAAAATATACCCATTTCTATACAAAAATGATCAAAAAAAGTTTCATGGTTCTTAACGATTCTCATATTTTGAACATTGTGTGCCTATGCATAATCATTTAAAAAATGAAAGAAACCACTTTCCATAACATAAACATTACAATAAAAAAATGAAAAAACCCACTTGCCAAAACATAAACATTACAATCGACAAAAAGAGTCTACTCATTTTTTGCAGCTCAAGTGTTTCTATCCCTCCAAATTAGTATTTGTTTGTCTTTTATGAGAGATTACCTCAATAATTTATTTGTATGCCAATCTTTGCTTATGAGCCATGGCCGTTGGGTAAAAGTGTCCTAAGATGTGTAGTCCAGTTAGTCTGGGGTTCGAACTCGCGTTGAAAAAACCAGATTCGGTGCAACATCTATTTGTCTTTAAGATATGATGATCAAAATACAAGCGTTATTCATAAACATGGAATTGTCAAGAACAAATAAAATGAGAGAAAGTATACTAAGCTTGTGTATACTCAACAAAGCTCTCAAACCACTGCAAATATGCTAAACATGACGAGGAAACCCTAGTTTTATCAGATGCAGAGGAGAAGTTTGAAGGAAGCCCACAATTGAGCATAATAGTTGCCAAGGTTCCAGAAGAAGAAGAAAACTTCGATCTAAGAAAATTAGTGGATATCAAGAGAGAACTGAAAATAAGGAAAAAATATGTAATATATTTTAAGGGAAGAGGGTAGAGGATGATTCATATTAATGTAGAGAATGCCAATAAAACTCATAAAATTGACCCTCAAACCTATAACAACCAGATCTATGGTTGAGATTAGTTTTAGTATTATTATGTAATATTCAAATTCCAAACCATAGTCAGATTTCAAACAAATAACAGGTGTATTCTATAAGATTACGGGTCTGCCAAAGGTCGGGTCCACCACCATGCTTTATAACCTCCACAATGAATACAGGTCATTCGATTCCAGATCGGATTTTAAACACAAATCAACACTATATTGGATTTGAATTACGGGTATAGGTCTCGAAGTTAACCTATGTGCATATACCTTTACAACAATAGATTATGATTGTCGATCTTAGCCCTATATCAATTCTTAAGCCACATGATTTCAAGCATATAATTACTCTTGGTTTTACTGTACTAAACAAAGAAATTATAATTGAAAGAGAGCTTATATTTTAGAATGAAATATCAAAATTCACTTACAATCTCGTTCTCGACGAATTTGATGGAAATTTTGCAGAGTTATATATGATTCACAAAGTAATCAATTGATCATACACACACAATGAACTTTGGGGATGAAGAATTCCAGTCTAACCTTTTAATCTCTTTATTTGACAATCATAAATTTGCCAATTTCATCCTTATTCCAATTCCAACTGATCCCCCCGAATGCAATAGCTTCGATGGGCTTAAATACAAACAAATTCAGTTTCTCAAATCCACTAAAACTGGATTGAGCAACTTATTCAACCCTAGATCCTACATTCTAGCCTAAAAATCAAAACAATTTCTATCTTTGTTACAAAAAAGGAGTCGAAACCCTTGTTGTATTATTCAATTTGACTTCTAAATTTAATTAAGACAGAAAAAACAATTAAGAGAACCAACTCTCTTTGGTAAACTTGAATTCGACTTCAAATCCAATGATGTTTTTTTCTTTGAGCTCATGCTCCTGTAGCAGACTCCTGAGGTCATAAAAATTCATGAAATCATGTTCATGAGTTCTTCTATAGTACTGCCACTTTTTTGTATGAGTGTAGAAGTTTCCCAAGTAGCATCTTCCAGTGGATGATCCTTCCACTTCACCAAGTACTCATAGTACTCTTCCCCTCTCGTCTTCTTCAATACTCTGGTATCTAGAATTATTTCCATCTGCAACTTCTTCTCTGTAGGAATTTGTTTCTGCCAATTTACTTGTTTTCCTGTCTCTCTATCCAAATCATTTGTTGACTATTCTGCTTTAGATTCCACATATAAATATAAATCTTCTACATTAAATATGGGAGAGATTCCCATGTCTTCTGGAAGTTCAATCTCATAAGAATTGGCTGAAAATTTTCTCAAATTCTTGCAAGGTCCAATATTTTTAACCTTCAGTTTGTTATATGTGCCTCTAGGAAATCTTTCTTTCCTCAAATGTGCCAATACTAAATCTCCTTCTTAAAAAAAAACTCCCCTTCTCTTCAAATCTGCTTTCTGTTTGTACTTGAAACTATTTTCGTGTAACTGTTCTTTAACTTTTTCATGCAACATTTGCATATCTGAAGAAAAATCTTCTGCATTTATGCTTCTCTTCTCCATCTATCCCAAATCTTTGAGCTCAAACACTCCTCTTGGGTTCACTCCATAAACAATCTTAAAAGGGATTAATCTTGTACTTCTGTTGGGTGATTCATTATAAGAAAATTCAGCTTGTGGTAAAGATAAATCCCACTAATTAGGATGTTCAATTACCAAAATTCTCAGTGTATTACCCAAGCTTTTGTTTGTAACTCTAGTTTGACAATTTGTTTGAGGATGCTAGGATAAACTAAAGTTAAGACTTGTCCCCAATTTCTTCCACAGTGTCTTCCAAAAGTGTCCAACAAACTTAGTATCTTTGTCTGAAATAATACTAATAAGAAGACCATGTAGTCTTACTACTTTTAAAAAATAGAGTTGCAATATAAGTTGCATCACTAGTTTTAAAACATGGTATAAAATGCACTATTTTAGAAAATCTATCTACCACAACATAAATGGAATCATTTCCTCTTTTATTTCTTGGCAATCCCAAAATAAAATCCATACTCACATCATTCCAAGGTCTTTCTAGAATTGGCAGTGGCTGATATAAGCCTATGTTCTGGTGTCTACCTTTTGCATGCTCACAATTTTTGCATTTTCCCACAAATTTATGAACATCAGTCCTCATTCTTGGTCAATGATAAAAATTACTCAACTGAGCATAAGTTTTGTCATTGCCAAAATGACCAACAAATCCTCCATTGTTCTTTTCCTAGAATAAATTCTCCTTCATTGAACATTTTGGAATGCACAATTTAATTCCTTTGAAAAACAATCCTTCTTGCAGCGTGAAATCCATCCATGGACTTCTATCTCTCAAAACTGGATTCTGGCATGCTTCATATGCTTCCTTAAAATCTACATCTTTAGGGTACATATCTTTGAGATGTTGTAATCCAACAAAACTCACTTGGAACTCCTGCAAAACCAAAAAACACTTTCTTTAGGATTAACCCTACAATAACCATTTTCTATATCAGGGATCATTTTCAATCCCAAGTCACCAGGGTTAACATTTCTGCAAGATTTTTCCCCAGTTCCCCACAAAGCAACACTCTCCTAGACATACCACGCATGAACATTACTGTAATGATGCCATCGAGAAAATATAATCAATTATTTTTCTTTCGGTTATGTCGTTCAATGACATCGTTCCCTAAAATTTAGTAATAGTACACTTATCTAGAGATCTAGTACCACAATATCCAATTTCAATAATTTAAGGGATGACAAGGATACATCCAACTTCTTGGACTCAAGATCTATCCAAGATATTTCTAATTCATTCAGTGATACAGTCACAGAATATGGTGTAATTATAACCAACTAATGTACAAGTAAATTAACCCAATCCATTCATAATGCTTGCTAATTCGTTCAGTGAGATAGTCACATATTATGGCATAATTATAAACAAATGTTATACCAGGAAATTATCACAATCCATTTATAATGAGAGTACCGTAATTGGCAAAATTTCTTGTTGATGTTCTTCAACAGTTGGCGCTCCTCCTTGCTCCTGCTTGCTAATCGCTGAGACCTCACCGATACCTCCCAGCCAATGCTGGGGGTATTCTTCTCCCCCCTAAGCCCTCTGAGCTACAAAGTGGCCACGCACACAAACTAGAGAAAAGATAGCTCCCAGCTCGCCTCGCAAGGTCGAGCTACCATTTTCAATTTGAGTTGGGTATCCCAACTCCCACAAGAAAAATCAGTCAAGAAAAATTACGGCAACGTAACCTTACACATACCAGTCATGATCCATTCTCCTTCTCTACCATTTCTTTTATAGAGTTCTCATAGTGACCATTTTCTAAATACACATTAGATTCTTTTCATAAAAAAATTATTAGTAAATACTCTCCCCCATACACTTGTCACCCGATCACTTAGTTGCACCAAAAATTTATTTAATTAGTTAACTAATTTAACTTGCTAATTTCCCTCACCCACCTAAAAGTATTCCTAAAAATGCTCCTTGATGTCCTTTTATTCCCTCAATTTCCTTTAATGATTGAGGCCTTCCTTAAGGCTTAGCTGATTTTTATTTAGGAAATTTCTCTAGACTAGATCCCTTTCTATGTTCCACATCCTTTGCATTTAATTTTCCCTTTTCTTTCTAAGTTCCAAATTAGCATGTCTTTGCACATATCAGTAATTAATTTTTTTGATAATTTATTTCTCCTTTAAATTCTAAATTTGATTTTTATTCATCCCAATTTTTTTTAATCAATTACTTAGTTTTTGGTCCTCTTACTCTAATTAGACCTAGGATTTAATTTCAGCTATCCTTATATTTTTTTTA
Source organism: Picea glauca (assembly GCA_000966675.3). Taxonomy (NCBI): domain Eukaryota; kingdom Viridiplantae; phylum Streptophyta; class Pinopsida; order Pinales; family Pinaceae; genus Picea; species Picea glauca. The sequence goes on along the minus strand of JZKD02S1928279.1, from coordinate 300,026 downwards.
GAGGGAAATTATAATTAAAACATTTACTCATACAACATTTTTATTTTAAGGCTGACCACGTCAAAATAAAATATTGTTTTCTAGTCACCTAGGTTCATTGACTCACTAGTGTTAAAAATAGCAACGTGCCCTTCAAGACGCACTACGTGCTCAAAGGGTGCCACTTGCCTTTTGTTTGTGTTTCATTTATGTGACATGCCCTTCAAGACGCACCGCTCCAAGGGTGCCACTCACCTTTTGACTGATTTTGGTAGACGCCCAACCTTTGGAGTCAATACTCCATTAGGCGACCTTGTGGGAGACTAAGGGCCTCTAAGGAATAAGAACCCTTTCTTATTGCACACCCCTTAGAATCTCCGTGAGCGACTGTTTTTATTGAGGCGTTTTTCTTTGTACATATATTGTAGAGTATCCTTTTGAAATTTGTGAACTTTAAGTATTGTGTCTTGAATATTTAGCATGAAACATTGAATGAACATAGAGAAACCTGTCATGAGTTAGAATTCATATAGTCTCAAGAACAAATACATGCCAATGTCTCTGAAACTACAAGATCACTTGTTATAGAAGGAAATGCTAAGTTTTAATAGAAGTGCAATTGTATTGTGTATGTACTCAGTATGTTCAAAGATAATCAAAATTCTCACAGTTGAGAAGTGTGCACGAGATCACTAGAAATCCTCTTGGGAAAGTGCCAGAAGGTTAAAGAATAACAAGAGAAATGGGGGCATTTTGTTGTTGTTTCTCAAAGGAAGATGGTTACAATGAGAGAAGATGAAAGTGATTTTGTATGAGTTTTTGTTTTCCACCATGCATTGGCTATTGTTGTGGTGGGTGCGTGTAACGACCCTTGATTATTAAGTATAATTAATTTAATAATATAATCCTAAAAGATTAGCTAAACTATATTTATGTCTTAAAATAACATTTCTAATTGATTATTATTAATGAGTTAGTCATAATGGTTAATGATTCATTTAAGTATTAAATAATTCATTAATTAATTAAGTATTAAATAAAAGGTGGAGAATAAAATATAACATTAAATTAAGCTGCGTATACAAGAAGGGATCACATAAGGATCCCGAGAAGATAAAAGAATTAATGGGAATAGATAAGGGTAATAAAGGAGTTAGGTGAGGAGGTAAATGAAAGAAAGGCGGTGAAGGAGGAATAAGGGGGGGAAAGGAGTTGAGAGGGGGATTCATTCAACGGGGGGAGTGGAGAAGGATTTTGGGAGAGCTCTGAGTATTGGACAGAGGGAGGAATTTTGTGAGTGGCATTGACAAAGTGGAATTTATAGTGCACCGGGGGGGTTGCTGGAGGTTTTGGGCTCGGAGGGATAGGATATCCGTTGATATTCTAGGGCTAGGAGTTAACTAGTCGGCAGGGAGGTCGGTTTTGGGTGGTGTCCTAAAGAAGCAAGCTAAGGAAGCAAGCTGCGGATAACATCAGAGTTAAGGTATTTCTTTGAAAATTTATGCATTGTTTTGTATAAAACTTTGTTATTGAATTTTATTACTATGAAAAATAGATTGCGAATGTGCCAGATTAAGTAACTTTTAAATTTTACTGTAGTGTTGTAATTCAATGGTTTTTTTTTAAATTAATTTAGAGCCATTACATTTGGTATCAGAGCCCTGGTTCAAATATGGAACCGAGGGCCTAAATAAGGGGTAGTTTTACTTGTACATTCTTTTGAGAAAAAACTCCAGCCACACTTAACCTGCACACAAAACATGGAAACTTTAATAAAAATAAAAATAAATTAAATAAATGCAAAAACAAATTACTAAAGTGAAACATACAACTAGGGTCGTTGCTAAATACCAAAAAATGCTTTGGGGTTTATGTCTATTCATGCTACTGTAGACTAGCTATGGTGCAGAGCTTTCTGTTTTCACTAGTTTTTATGCCTCTCGTGTTATTCTTCTCCATATGCATTTGTCCAAGATGAAATGGACTTAATTTGATAGAAGAAAATGTCTATTCATCTGTTGTGTTTAGCGTAGTTTATTATAAGTATTGTTCAACAGGGTTGATTGGGTTTTATAGTTATTAAATTGTACTCTAGAATGTGAGAGATTCCAACAATT
>JZKD02S1928279.1:261417-282434 GCA_000966675.3 Picea glauca | reverse complement strand
TTGACCCAAATTAGTTAACAACCCTAATTATTTAAACATAATTAGAAAACCATCGACAAAAACCATGTTCCGAAAAAATGCTAAAAACGGATGCAAAAAACTGCCCATTTTTTTTTCTCCTGGGGTGTTGCTTTGAACCCTTGTTAATGATGAAAATAGGCCCATGGTGCTACCATAGGTCAAACTCTCAGAGTAATGTGTCATATTCAATAAGAGATAACCCACCAACAAGAAGTCATTGGGGAGCTTCCATACGAGAACGAGTATAGGACATAAATTCTTGTTGATTCTGAGAAGTACTTAACAACGGGAAGGCCACCATGAAACTTCAAGAATTCTGAGGAGTGACCAATGCAGGCTAAAATATTCCCTTGAACAAAAGCATAACAGAAAAGTGACATGGGAAATAAAGACTCAAGAATAAACAATGACATAAGTATGTTGTATAGGAGGCATCAGTATACTCTCCATAGTGATAGGAAGGATAACCAGTAAAAGGAGTAAAAACTCAAAGAAAAAGGTTCAAGTTCCTAAAGCCATAATAAAACAGAAATTGGGGAGAGAAGAAATCAAAACTTAGTTCTTTGTTCAAGGGAGACATGATTGTTGCCAAAAATAGTGAGAATTCAATTCTTTCCTATCCTCTTTTTTTTTTTATATTTGATTTTTTTGTATTTTTCATGTTATGAAAGCTTGGAAAGGAATAAAAGAATGTTATAATACAGTGGAGAAAATGAGGAAACGAGTTTCCTGGATAGGAAAACAAGTTCTAAGTGAAAGGAGCATACCTATGCTCAATGCAAGGAATGCGTGTAGGATATTGAAACTTGCAAGAATTTTTTCTCGAGGGATACATGTGTCAAGTCGCAAAGGAAATAAATACAAAGGTTAGAAATTGAAGAGAATGCATAAGAAACATGCTATAGAACAACAAGTTGAAGCCAACATTAGGCTAGAAAATGCAAGCAGGAAAATGCAATGCAGTATCAAAACTCAACACATAAAAGTGGGAGCCCCATGGGTATTGGCCAAAAAATGAATAAGGAGAAGTCATGAGGCTTTGTCATAAAGTGATGGCGGGACTAAGAGGGCTCTTGAGCCTATGAAAATAATTCAGGATGGGTGCCAAAGTGAAATCAAGGTACTAACTAAGGAACGCATGAATGGTAGGTTCTACCACGTGAATTACAACACTTCTAAATAGTAAAGAAAGATTTGTATTGCAAATCAATGGGGTTGATCTTAAGGAAAAATGAGCCAAGAAACAGATAATGAAAAATGCAGGGAGGGGAAAATATAACCTATATGTTAGTTTCAAGATCATTACTTATCAAAATGGATTGACATGATAAAAAGGTACCAAAGAGAACATTTCCAAAGTCTTGTATATATGACCAACAACACTCATCTAGAAGTTAATAAATCCAATATATAAACCTATGATAAGAACTTGTTCTTTGGAATACAAAACTTGAAACATTAATAGTACAATATGGTACAAAGCACCGGATAGCTTGTGGAATATGCATAGTACCTCCTTAGGTATAACCTATCACTAGGCTGAGGCCAAGGGTTTCTTTGGTAGTCAACCTATAAAGTTTCCAGTTCGGGAAGAAAGATTAATATGTGATGCATGCCTTCCCACAGTCTACCATCCATAGTCATGGCTTCAAGGATATCCTCATCTGAAGGCATTTCAACATCCATGAAAACACATGAATTGTGACTCGAAGACTCACAAATATCAGGGCTCGAGGTCTCACAAATAATAAGATGATACTCAAAAGGAAACTTAAGATCACTTGTACCAATAGGATAAATCCAGGGCTCTTGTGCTCCCATTGGATAAAACACCTGATCAATTGTTAAGACCTTGTATAGAGAAGGAAAACATGACTGTAAAGGCTCCTTCCTAGAAGCAATTGAATACTAAGGATATAATTCCAGTTAATTCACCCATGGAAGGAAATATTTTATTCAAATACGTTGACACAAGAAAAATTCCCTTTGTCAATGGAAGCGGTTACCCCCGATAATAAGTCCCGATTAGACCTCTCACCATTTGGAATAGGGAACCCATTTAGATTTTGTCCTGACAACCATTTTTAGTTTGGCACTTTACTGGTTGTGGCTTGGTCCACCATGTTAGATTTTCTTTATTTAAAGAGCATTAGAGTTACCATTGTTCTTTTACTTCATTACCATAGACATGTATATCATGTACTGTGTTGTATCAGCATAAAGAAGAGACAAAAATAACACAAGAGATTTATATTGGTAAAACCCCAAATAGGGGAAAAACCCAACAACCTTTCTTAGATAGATTTTTTTCACAAAGTCCAACCATTCACTAGCTCTCAAGAGCCACAGACAAGATATAAGCCCTAGCACTAGGCTAGCGCACCTCTAGTGCTCATATTTTCATCAACAATACACTACAACAATAGCGCACCTCCTTAGAGAGATAGCGCACAAGATAAAGTAGCCACCAAGAATAACCAATGACCCCAGATTTGTGTCTCCTCTTCCTCCTCAGACTTGCACACCTTTTCCTTTATGAGAGAGTCTGTTGTGAGTGTGTCCAACTAAGCTAGACTTTCTCTCCATTTATAGTCTTCAAGTCAACTGTCTGGGCCGACTTCTCCTCTAGGAATCTTATTTTTACTTTATTCTTTTTTGTGTGGGATGACTTCCATTCTGGGTATTCTTATTTTTAATTAATGGTCTTCCTGGACTTCTTGAATCTTCTCTTCATCTAAAAAAGGTATTCTAGAGAAAATTTCCTCTTGTATCTACCAAAACATCAACACTCCCTCTTAGTTAGGGTGGTTTCTTTCTTGATGTCTTCATCTAGTAGTCCAATGACTACTCTTCAATCAACTAGTAGCACACAACTCTACCACAATTCCATCGATAGATCGAATCAACTGTCATAGTCTCTGCAATCAAGTAGCACTCAACTACTCCCAATATGAATTGGAAATCAACTAGTAGCGCACAACTACTACAATACCATCCAATAGAAAACTACTGTGTCGATCCATAGTACTACACTTCTACTATCCATTGGTACATAACCACTCCAAGTAGCACACAACTACTATCCAGAGACACAATGTCTCCATACTGTAATAAACTAGTAGCTACACAAGCTACCACCATGCAGTCTAACAGTCTCTATGATTATGCAACAATTAACTAGTAGCACACAACTACTACCATGCCATCAACCATAATCATAGTCTGCAATCCCTATGACTATGAAACAATCAACCAGTAGCACACAACTACTACAATGCAATCATCCATAGTCATGGCCTCTATAACTATGCAACAATCGTCTAGTAGCACACAACTAATACAATGCCATTAACCATAGTCATAGTCTCGACAACTATGCAATAATCAATTAGTAGCACACAACTACTACAATTCCATCAGCCATAGTCATAGTCAATGTCTCTATAACTATGCAACAACCAAATAGTAGCACACAACTACTACAATGCCATCAGCCATAGTTATAGTCTCATCCAGTAGCATGAAGCTAATCCCATAGTCCTCATGACTATGCATGTGATGTTTCTTCTCTCATTAGGTCTGACAATGCATTACCCCCTCAGTCACCTCATAAGATTGATCTATGGAACCCTTGGATAGAGGGGTTAGCTGACATGACAAGAAACAACACACCTCCCTCTCAATGAGGCTGGACATTCTTCATCACACTAAGCTTGTTTATGAAGTACTCATACTTCACTATAGACAGAGGCTTGGTGAGAATGTCCACTATATTCTCATCTGGGGATATGTATTTGAGATCTATAGCTCCTCTCTACACCATGTCTCAGATGTAATGATATTTGATCTCTGTGTGCTTTGAATTGTCATGAAATGCATGTTTCTATGAAAGCTTCACACAACTTAATTGTCACAATGTATCAAAGTTGGATCCAATTCTAGATGAAATATTCATGCAAGCAACTTTTGAAGAAACACTGCTTCACGACTTGCCACACTAGTTGCGATATACTCTTTTTCTATTGTAATAATTGCCACTGATGTCTGCTTCCTTCTCAACCATGAGATCATACAGTATCCCATATTGAAGCAACATCTAGAAGTACTCTTCTAATCCACTGCACTCCCTACCCAGTCAGAGTCTATATATCCCTGCAACTTCACATCACCACCTGAGACATATCTCAATCCATATCCAATCGAACCACGTGGGTACCTCAACATATGTTTTCTTTCCATCCAATGTACATGTCTGGGTTCAACCATGTAATGACTCAATGAATTCACTACAAAACATATGTACGACATGGTGTTAACCAGGTACATCAAGGATCCAATCAACTATTTGTACATCTGGGATCCACCAAATATGAAGATGAATCACACAGTAGCTTCAGATTTATCATCATGGGTGTGGCCATGGACTTGCAGTCCATCATCCCGAATCTTTGTGGTATCTCAATAGTATATTTTCCTTGGCTAAGGAAAATCTCATTTGTTCTCTACCACACCTCCAATCCCAAGAAGTAATTCATCACATGTAGATCCTTCATATCGAACTTTGAGGTGAGATCCCTCTTGCACCCAACTATGAGCTTCTCATCTCCTGTCAGAAACATGTCATCCACGTATAAAACCAAGATCAATGGACATTCATTCTCAACCTTATAGTAAAGGTTGGGATCCACATCATTCTTAGTAAATCCTAAGATCATCAGGTAGCTATCTATCCTCGCATACCATGCCCTCATTACCTGCTTCAATCCATACAAGGCCTTCTTCAATCTGTAAACATGGGACTTCTTCTCATGGATAAAAAAACTTGTGGTTGCTCTATGTACTCTTATTCCTTTATTACACTATTTAAGAAATCATTCTTGACATCCATCTGGTGTAATTTCCATCCCATTGAGAAGGTAATCACAATAATCGATATGATGAAAGTGTAATTTGATACAGGAGAAAATATCTCATCGTAGTCTTCTCCCTCTCTCTGGGAGAATCCTATAGCCACAAATATTTCCTTGTACTTCTCTATGCTGTCATCTGTAGCATGGTTGATCTTGTATATCCATTTGGAAGTCACTACTAACTTCCCTTTTGGTCTCAGAACCACCTCCCACACATCATTCTTCATGATGGAATGATACTCCTCTATCATGGCATCCTTCCATTCATTCTTCTAAAAAAAAATTTCAAAGGTAGAAGGAACTGAATCAATGATGTTGTTCATCAATTCCGCATATATGGAAAACTTATGTGGTCTCTTTCTCTCTTTAAAAGATCCTTTTGGAGATGCATGTCCTTCAGCTTCCTACAAGGTGTTCTGAAGCCAAGCTGGTGTCTTCCTATTGACTGCAACTTATCTGGGTGGATCTACAGGTCTTTCTAACTCTACCATCTCATTCTGAACTTCTGGAATGGGTTCCTATGGTGTAGAGTCTTCCATGATTTCTTCCTTCTCCTCTTGGTCCTCATCCATGTGAGACTCCCTTGATATTCTGAAGACTTCATATTCATCAAATGTTACAACACGACCGATCTCAATCTATCTCTGCCTGAGAATGTATATTCTGTAATGTTTTGAATTCTCATTATATTCAATGAATGTGCCTTTCTTTCCTGAAGGTTCCAACTTTGTTCTATTCTACTTTGGAACATGTATAAATACTGGACAACCAAAAATACTCAAGTGATTGATTTCTGGTTTCTTTCCAGTGAACACCTCTTCAGGTGTATTCTTCCCTAATATATTTTGAGGACTTCTATTCTAGACATACAAAACTGTACTAGAAACTTCTTCCCATAAGTGCATGGGTAGGCCCTGGTCATGGATAATCGCTTTCATATCTTCTACAATGGATCTGTTCTTTCTTTCTACAACCCCATTCTGTTGGGGTTTGTAGGGAGTTGTTATCTCCCTCTTAATCCATGTTTCTCTACAAAAGTCTTTAAACTCCTTTTAGGTTTACTCACCTCCATAATTAGATCTCAAGACTTTTGCAGAGACGTGATATTTTGTTTTCAAGACGTAGATACATGTCTTTCGAGAGTGGTCATCTATGAATAATACATAGTATATAAAGTTGCCTAAGAATGTGTGATATCCCTCGGCCAAACCCAATTGTAAATGTAATGTAAGTGTACTTAAGCTAGTGAGTTGTTTTGACATCATTTTGTAATGCTCCTTTCATGGCATAGTGAATGCATGTACTGCGTAGTAAAATGATGTAGTCTGCACATTCCCGAATACCACGCATAGTAACTAAAGTGCACGTAGTATGGAGGTCAGTGAGCCTTGTGTATATGATATGTGTTATAGGCTAGTGAGCCAGTTATTATAAGCTGGGATGCTTATGTTTTGGAATTAGGCCAGAGCGCTTAGATGTTAAAGGCCAGTGCGCCTATTTTGTATATGTCTTATGATTAATATAAAATACATATCTGTGCATAGACCGACCATGATAAAAGATATGGGGGACTGAACTCCACCATTTAGGGAAAAGGAGGGAAAAAAGTTAAGGGAAAGGACTAATCTAGAGATCTTAATCCAAAAATGAATATTATATTAATATTTCTTAAAACATAAAGTATGGATAATTATTTTATCCTATGTTCTAAAGTTGGGGACAAGTGGACCAAAGAAGCTTCCAACATGAAAAGTGTCGAGTTGGGGACATGCATACATATCATGGGGACTAAGTTTATTTCCACACTTACATTCATCCTTACCATGATTCAGACGATCATCTCTCCCATGATTCCTTCCATTATTCAATCATCCAGTCAATGATTCCATGACCATTTCACACACGTAGTCAGTTATCCTTCGGACATTCATTTCACTGTATCTGAGCCTATTTCCATAACCATTTATTTTTGGTGTACCTGGTTAGCTTGGGAGTGGGATTGAAGAAGAGGGTTGTCAGGCCTGTGGGAAATTGAAGAGGTGGGTTGTCAGGCCCGTGAGCAATTCTCTAAGTGAGAGAATTGTTGGGAATTGATTTCCTGAAGGTTCTAAACTGTAGCTACAGTTCTCTAAGACTTGTTGTCCAGCCTGTTGTTGAAGCCCTAGAAAGGAAGTGGGCAGTCGAATCACTGTTGAGAAGAGAAGGGGCACACTTCCTTGGGTGGGACAGACATGTGGGGAATGAGAGGTTGTAGGCTGTTAGTTGAGTGAGCACCTAAGACAAAGTCTTTCCTGTTGTCTATGAGCCTTTAGCCTGGATAGGAATCCCTTCACCTAGGTGGAGTTTAGTGCCAAATCGGGGGTGACTCTCTGTTGAGAGTGATGAACAGAGTATTCTAAGGCTGGGAGGTTCGTGGATGGTCTGTACGCAGTTGGTGACAATATTTCCAAGATAAGTACCAATCATACGATAAATTTACATGCTGCATTGTTATTTACGTGCTTGTGTTATAGTTTATCATATGTGTGATTATAACTGTCTATATGTTTATGGGTATTTACCTGTATATGATGCATGTCTGTGTTTACTGTTATTTCAGTATGAAATCGTATATTTATAGAATGTAATTTTTTGTTTACATTTATATGTAAATCTTCTGCAAGAGTGTTTTATGTATATGTTATAATTCCATGCAATTTGAAGAGAAAATTTATGTGGCGTAGCTCAGTTGAATACTGGGAATTTTATAGTATGTTCTGCAGTGAGAGAACGCAAGTTTTCCCTCATGTAGCGTGGCCCAGCCATGGGTGTCCTGGGATGTTACAATATGGTATCAGAGCTTCATTTCCAACACTGAGCCTGGATGAGCTGGAAAGGTTTAGTTGAAGTGAATATTCATAGAAGATTAATTTCGAAGTGGTCAAATTTTCAAGTCACAGAACGTCCATGGAAAATCTTGGCACTGCGCGGAAAATGTTGGCGTGCAGGTGTGCATGGTAAATTATGGCGCCGCGTAGAAGAGTATTGTGTGCAGATGCACATGCTAAATTTAGCATTGCGCAGTGAGCGCACACATAGTAATCTGCACATGGTGTGCGCAACATTGCAAACACAAAGGAGTTTGGTTGGTGTGCGCATAGTATGAGTATAAGTTGTCTTGCGACAATGTATTCAATTGTGCGTGCAGATTATTGTGCGCTGTGGGGCATATTGAACTTCGGCATGGTGCAATGCATAGGGAGAAATGCATGTGGAATATCAGTGTGTGATACCAAAACTGTGTGCAGTGGATATTGGCGCACAAATCAAAAGTAGAGAACGCAAGTTATTGGCGCGACGGAGAAGAAATGCATAGTGGATATAGGTGCACGGAAGCACGATTTACCTTGTGGTGTTGTTGTGCATGATAAATATGGGTGTACAGGTTGAATATTTGTGAGCGCGAAGTCATTTGGAAGGCGAAAAATCTAAGTTTAATATAAAATTTGCATGGTATTAGAGGAAAAAGAAACACACAACCGCATCGGAGCATTATTTAAAATGAATTCCGAGTTGGTTTGAGAAGAAGTAAATATATTCTAAATTGTTAAGCCGATGAATTCTGGGTTTTATATTCCTCCGATTTAGACAAATGGAAGTGAAATATAAGCTTACAAGAAAGCATACTATGAAAGAAAACAAGACTCATAACACCACCAGTTAGAATCTTGTAATAAACAGTCCAAAATCCACTTCTACATTTATATAATCGTATTAATCCCAAAATTACAAAAAGGGAATGATAACATTTATCCTATTGTAAAGAGACCATTTAAGAACAAGCCTATCATCTCTGGAGCCCCTTACCTCTTCTACCATCTGTCCAAAATTTTATGAAATGTACTTTTATTCGAGGACTCATTTCAGCTTAGTGATCTCCTCCTTTAAAGTATCTAACTAGACCGGTTGATTCTCTCCAACACTTTCAGTTGTTTTAGCGATGGTTTCTTTCTCTTCTATAGCTTGCTACATTTCTTCTTAACAACTAGTCTGTTGATGATCAAATCCCTCATGGTGGGATTTAGCCCGGCTTCCAATTTTTACTCTGTGGTAGGTTCTATGTGAAACTTAGTCGCTAGTATATGTGCGATTATCCTTTCCTTCTTACACGTAGGAAAATCTACCATGTTGCCTAAAGAACCAGTCTCACTCAATATAACTTTGTCCATGTACCTCAATTTCATGGACACCGAAATTCTTTTACAGAGATCAGAAGGTCGAGCAAATGTAGATATTACTCCATTTATGGATAAGATGATGCCTCCATACTTGATAATTGGTATTTATAGAGTCCCAATCATGAATCATAGATAGATTTAGGTACAAATACGTTGGTTTGTCATGGGCAGTTAATCCATTTCAAATGATTGTCTTTTGAGTTCGTTATATGGTAGCATTCACTTGACATTATACAGCTGTGAAGTACTGAACGAGTGAAATGGGGTGATCTAACTAGCCATCACCCATTCCATGAGTGGTGGTTTTGACATATTGAAACACGTGACATCAGAAATTTGGCGAAAGTGGTTTTGACAAACCGCCTTTTGCCCAGATGTATCTCTGAAGGTGTCGTGCATTTATGTTCTCAAGAATTTGGTCTTATCTAGAATTGTCATGGTGATAACACTAAGAAATCAAGAGAAATGATTCTGATGTATATATTGAACCAAAAATGGTTCATATTTTTCATGAATTGTTGAATTAGTTAGCCTGATAAGTTTTCAATGGTTGCACATTTTGTAGAACTAACAACAACTAGATCAGATCAGATTAGTGAAGAGTCCATAGGAATGGAAGAGGCACAGGGGAATTACAATCAACAAGATGAGAGAAGAGTGATGGATGTCCATTTGGGCATTGAAGAAACAAACTCCAATGTACATGGAGAAGAAAGGAATGAAAACATGAATATGGCAGAGACCATTAAAAATTTGCAGAAGGATGTCCAAAGCCATAAGGATGATAATGGAAGGTTGATAATGGAAGGCTTATGAGAGCCAAGGAGAAACAGGATGAATTCAACATGAAGTTATTGGAGGGCTTGAAAAAAATAGAAAATAAATTGGATAAGGAGAGTGGCTCAAGCAAATCTGGAAGTCACAAGCCTTCGAATGAGAAAAGAAAAGAAATAAGTGTTAGCAGACACCACCATCACTCCCCAAGGCATTCCAATAAGAGAGTAGGCAAAAAATCAAGTACCTCCCCTGTCAGAAGGCATAAGAGGTCTGGGGTGAATGAGCTATGAGGAGAAATGAACAAAATCAAACCTCCTACATTTGATGGTGAGCACAAGAAGGATGAAGATGCAGAAACATGGTTGTTGAGCATGAGAAAGTATTTTCAATTGCATAATTATTCTTCTCATGCAGAAGGTAGAATTTCTATCTATCAACTCAAGGGAAAGGCCTCCATGTGGTGGGATCATCTTGTGCAGGTGCAACACATTAAGGAGAAAAGTGTTACTTGGAGGGAATTCAAGAAGTATTTTGAGAAGAAATACTTAACTAAGAGATACTATGAAAAGAAAATGAAAGAGTTCTTTGAACTCAAGATTGGAAGTATGACCATAGATGAATATGAGAGAAGGTTTCTAGAAATGTTGAAGTATGTCTCTTTCATCAAGGACGAGACAGTCAAAATTCAAAGGTATTTGAGTGGATTTCCATCATTCATCAGTGACAAAACATAATATGATGAACCCAAGACATTGGAAGAGACCATAAGGTGAGCTAAATGCCTATATGATCAGCAAAAAGCAAGGCCATCTTTCCAAAAGGCTTGGGAAAACAAAAAGAAATTCAAGATGGATTAGAGGAAGAAGGGAGCTAAGCCACCATTCTTCAGAAATAATCCATAGGGACAACAAATGCCTAAAGAACCCAAAACGATTGACATAGGGAGTCAAAGGCCAAGGAAGCCACCTATTCAATGTTGGGGTTGTAAAGGAGATCATAGGTTCAGAGATTGTCCTCACAGAAGTGAAAAAGGAAGGGTTGTTGACAATGTACAGCAAGCTGAAATAGTGGAGGACATGGGCAAAAATGTGTCAAGGATCTATGCAGCCCTGGACAACAAGCAAGAAGAGTATTAGTACCACATGATTGAAGTGGAATGTATGATCAACAACCAAACCATTGCTATTTTAATTGATTTAGGAGCTAGTCATAGTTATATAGACCCTAAGATGGTCGAAAGTTTTCATTTTCCAAGAAGCAAGCATGGGAAATATTGGTTGGTGCAATTGGTTACAGGAGCTAGAAGAAAAGTTAATGAGATGGTTAAGTCATGCCTCATGGACATGAATGGACTAAACACTAAGGCATATTTGAACATCTTGCCTTTAGGTTCCTATGACTATCTAACTGGGATGGATTGGTTGGACCAACATCATACTCTCTTAGACTGTCACAAGAAAGAATTTACTTGCTTGGATGAGGAAGGGAAGCTAAGGAAAGTGCAGGGAATTCCCAAGGCAATAACCATCAGATAAATTTCAGCATTGCAGCTGAAGAAATGTTACAGAAAAGGGTGTCAAATATTTGCAGCTCATATAGAAGAGACACATAAATATAAGGTGCCAAATTTGGAAGATTATGTAGTCCTGGAAGAATTTGAAGATGTGTTCAAGGAAGTACTAGGACTACCCCCAAGGAGAGACATTGATTTCTTTATAAATCTAATGCCTGGAGTAGCTCCAGTGTCAAAGACTCTTTACATAATGAGTACACCATAATTGAAGGAGTTGCAAATGCAGCTTAAAGAACTTCTGAAGAAGGGGTATATATGCCCAAGTGTGTCACCTTGGGGTGCCCTAGTCTTGTTTGTGAAAAATAAAGATGGTACATAAAGATTTTTCATTGACTTCAGACAGTTGAATAAAGTGACTATTAAGAACACGTATCCTCTGCCAAGGATTGATGATCTCTTTTATCAATTGAAGGATGCAAAGATATTTTCAAAGATAGATCTCAGATCAGAATACCATCGGGTAAGGATTAAAGAGGAAGATATCAGAAATATCGCCTTCAGGACAAGGGATGGTCATTATGAGTTCACAATGGTACCATTTGGGTTCTCAAATGCACCAGTTGTTTTCATGTGCTTAATTAATGGTGTTTTCCAATAATATTTAGACAATTTTGTCATTGTCTTTCTGGATGACATTCTTATATATTATAAGTCAGAGGAAGAGAATGAACATCATTTGAGGATGGTGTTGCAAGTATTAAGGGAGCATCATTTGTATGCCAAATTGAGAAAGTGCTCATTTTATCAGAAACAAATTCATTATTTGGGGCATATCATTTCAAAGGATGGGATAGCAGTGGATCCTGAGAAGATAGAAGCCATTAGAGAATGGTCAGTGCCGAAGAATGTGATAGAGGTGAGATCATTCATGGGTCTTGTAGGCTACTACAGAAGATTTATTCAAGGATTCTCAAAGATTGCACACCCAATCACTTTCTTGCAAAGAAAGGGTGTGAAGTTTCAGTGGACACTGGATTGCGAAAAGAGTTTCCAACACTTGAAACAATTATTGACAAGTGCTCCAATATTAAGGATTGCAGACCCAAATGTAGACTTCATTGTATGCACATATGCATGTAATGAAGGACTTGGTGGAGTCCTCAGTCAAAATGGGTTTGTTATATGTTATGAATCAAGGAAGTTGAAGGAGCATGAAGGAAACTATGCCACTCATGATTTGGAGTTGGTAGCCATAGTGCATGCCTTGAGGAAATGGAGACACTACCTCATGGGGAAGAGGTTTGAGCTAAGAACATACCACAATGGTCTGAAATATTTATTTGATCATCCAAATCTAAATGCTAGGCAAAGCAGATGGTTATAATTTTTAAGCGAATATGATTTTGATATAAATCATATCAAGGGGAAAGAGAATAAAGTGCTTGATGAACTTAGCATGAGGGTGCATGAACTACATGTTACATCCATTAGCATGTATCCGATTGATATTAAAAGAAAAATTTTGGAGGCTACAAATGCAGATTTGCAATACAGAGAATTGGTAGCAAAGCTACAACAGGGTAAGATACCACAAAAGGTGGATAATTATAATTTGGGAATAGATGGAATACTGCTGCACAAGAACATAATTTTTGTTCCAAATGTCCAGGAATTGAAAGGTATGATTTTGCATGAAATGCATAATGTCCCTTATGCAGGGCACCCTGGATATCAGAAAACTGTGGCAGCGATCAAGAGCCATTACTTTTGTCCAGGTATGAAGAGAGAGATCGTTGAATACATCACTAGATGTATGGAATGTCGGAAAGTTAAATATGAGCATAGGCACCCAACAGGGTTGCTGCAACCTTTGTCCATTCCTGAATGGAAGTGGTAAGTGGTTACAATGGATTTTATTACGGGATTTCTTAGAATAGGAAAGCTTCATGATTCGATCATGGTGGTGGTGGACAAGCTTACAAAATCTTCCCATTTTATTCCACTGAAAAATACTCACAAGGCAACAGATCTTCCTGATATTTTCAGGAAGGAAGTGGCACGATTGCATGGAATTCCTAAAACAATTGTGTTCGATAGAGACATGAAATTCACCTTGAATTTATGGAAAGGATTGTTCAAAGGATTCAGAATGAATCTGAACTTTAGTACAACTTATCATCCTGAGTCTGATGGATAGATAGAGAGGGTGAATAGAGTGATAGAAGACATACTAAGAATGTATGTGATGGACAAGCCATCGAAATGGGAGGACTACCTTCACTTGGTAGAATTCACTTATAATAATGGGTATCAAGCATCGTTGAAGATGAGCCCATTTGAAGCACTTTACGGTAGAAATTGAAATACTGCAGTGAGATGGGATAATCCAGCTGATAGGACAATAGTTGGGCCAGAGTTGCTCAAAGAGATGGAGGACAAAATGATATGAATTAAGAAGAATTTAAAATCTTCCCAAGAAAAGAAGAAAAGTTATGCCGATAAGAACAAAACCCACAGAGAGTTCAAAGTGGGTGATCATGTTTTCCTGAAGGTGAAAGCTAACAGGAGTTCCTTGAAGATGGGAAGCTACGCCAAGTTGGTAGCCAAATTTTGCGGGCCATTTGAAATCCTAGAGAGGATTGGTCCAATTTATTATATGACTGCATTACCTACATCTATGTCTGTTCATAATGTATTCCATGTATCATTGCTAAATAAGTATATACCTGATGCTAATCATGTTATTGATTGGAATGTGATTCAGGTGGAGAAAGAAGGCCCTTTTCAAGTGCATCCGGTGTGCATTTTGGACTGGAAAATCAAGCAGCTCCGGAATCGAGCCATAGGGCTTGTAAAGGTCCAATGGACCTAGTATGGTTCTGAGGATGCTACTTGGGAGCATGAGGATGCAATGCAGACAGAATACCCGCATCTTTTTTAGGATTTTTGAATTTTTTTTTGTATATGGGTATATGATGCATTGAGGATAGTGCATAAATAAGGGGAGGGGATTGTAATATCCCTTATCCAAATCCAATTGTAAATGTAATGTAAGTGTACTTAAGCTGGTGGGTTGTTTTGACATCATTTTGTAATTCACCTTTCATGGCATAATGCACGCTTCTACTGCATAGTAAAATGATGTAGTGTGTACATTCCCGGATACTGGACGCAGTAACTAAAGTACGCGCAGTATGGAGGTCAGTGAGCCTTATGTATATGATATGTGTTATAGGTTGGTGATCCAGTTATTATAAGCTGTGATGTTTATGTTTTGGAATTAGGCCAGAGCTCCTAGATGTTAAAGGCTAGTGTGCCTATTTTGTATTTGTCTCATGATTAATATAAAATACATCGTTGTGCGCAGACCGACCATGATAAAAGAGATGGGGGACTGAACTCCACCAGTTAGGGAAGGAGAGGTCCAAATTTTAAGGGAAAGTGCTAAGCTAGAGAGCTTAAGACAAAAAAGAATATTATATTAATATTTCTTAAAACATAAAGTATGGATAATTATTTTATCCTAAGTTCTAAAGTTGGGGACAAGTGGACCAAAGTAGCTTCCAACATGACAAGTGTTGACTTGGGGACATGAATACATATCATGGGGATTTAGTTCATTTTCACATTTACCATCACCCTTACCATGATTCGGACGATCATCTTTTCCATGATTCCTTCCATTATTTAGTCATCCAGTCAATGATTCCATGACCATTTCATGCACATAGTCAGTTATCCTTCAGACATTCATTTCACTATATTTGAGCCTGTTTTCATAACCATTTCCTGTTGGTGTACTTGGTTAGCTTGGAAGTGGTATTGAAGAAGAGGGTTATCAGGCCCATGGGAAATTGAAGAGGCAGGTTGTCAGGCCCGTGAGCAATTCTCTAAGCGAGAGAATTGCTGGGAATTGATTTCTTGAAGGTGATAAAATAGAACTATAGTTCCTTGAGACTTCATGTCTGACCTGTTGTTGAAGCCCTGGAAGGGAAGTGGGCAGTCAAAGGACTATTGAGAAGAGAAGGGGCACACTTCCTTGGGTGGGACATGCATGTGGGGAATGAGAGGTTGTAGGCTGTTAGTTGAGTGAGAACCTGAGACAGAGTCTTTCCTATTGTTTATGATCCTTTATCTTGGTTAGGAATCCCTTTACCTGGGTGGAGTTTAGTCCCATATCGAGGGTGAATCACTGTTGAGAGTGATGAATAGTGTAGTCTAAGACTGGGAGGTTTGTGGATGGTCTGTACGCAGTTGGTGACAATCTTTCCAAGATAAGTACCAATCGTATGATAAATTTGCATGTTACATCGTTATTTACGTGCTTATGTTATGGTTTATCATATGTGTGATTATAACTGTCTGTATGTTTATGGGTATTTCCCTATATATATTGCATGTTTTTGTTTACTGTTATTTCAGTATGAAATCGTATATTTACAGGATGTAATTGTTTGTTTACATTTATATGTAAATCTTCTGCAAGAGTGTTGTATGTATATGTTATAATTGCATGCAGTTTGAAGAGACAATTTATGTGGCATAGCTCAGTTGAATACTGGGTATGTTACAATATGTTCCGCAATGAGAGAACGAAAGTGTTCCCTCGTGTAGTGTGGCCCGACAATGGGTGGCTAGGGATGTTACAGAATGGCACCATCATCTGTCCACATACATCAACTTGTATCATATCCAAGATACCCTTGTTCCTACTGTCAATTCTAGTAAATCTTCCCTTGACATTTTTTCCAAGTGCACAACCTTTACATACTCCATCATGTTCTACCTGAATGCTAGGTAGACGTGTAACCGTATTTCCAAATATAGGTAGTTCTCTATAGTTTATGTGGGAAATTATTTGGTGCCATAGCTCACTCCAGCTAACAATATTGTGTGTGAGGGCTTGTTCTTGGTGTCCCTTCAATTTACATAGTCCTCCCTCTCAGACACCAATCCTAACAGCTTTATCAATGCTTGAAATCTTGGGCCATAGAAGAACTTGGCCATCCAAAAAATATATTCTAAAGCATTTATCTTCTAAAGTAGAGAGGAAAAGTAAATTCTTCTTTAACTTTTGTACAAACAAAATATTTTTAATTAAAATGAGGTTACCTGAGTCAAGATTAAGGGAGGCTTCTCCAATACCTTTGACTTCATTCTTTGAATCATATCCAATGTCCACTTGAAGGGATCAAATCTTTTTTGTCATATTTGAAAGAGAGTTTCTATATCCAATCATGTGCTTGGAAGCATCGTTATCTATGAGCCAAGTGTCACTCCCTTGATTGATGGTTCCTGTGAGTGCTGAAACAAATACAAACTCTTCATCCTTGTGCTCTTCATCTTTTGCTGTATGTGCATGGTGCTTATTCTTCTTTCCATTTTCACTTTTATGAGGGAATTGAGAGGTATGGTTTCTTAGACTTATTTGGGAATCCTTCTTCCCTTTCCTTTCTCTTCTTCACTTGGGTGGAAAGTGCTTGATTTTCATCATCATTAGTGTTTTGTGATTTGGATATCAACCTAGATTCCTCTTGGGTGGAGTCTTCCCATGGCTTTTTGAAGTTGGGAAATTTTCTTCTGGTGCAAATCCCTTGAACAAATGGATCCCAAGAGGAGGGAAATCCATTGAGTGTAGTAATCACGAGTTCAACATCTTCAAGTGGATATCCAATGGATACTAACTGGTCCTTGATTTGTGAGATCCTCATGAAATAGTTGTCTACTACTCCTGACTTGTTCATTGTCATGTTTTTGAGTTGATGCCTTAGAGTAAGATTTCGACTGGTATTCTTAATGTCATAAAGTCTAGTTACATCATCAAACATTTCCTTCGGTGTATTAATTTTTTATACATTAGGTATTAGATGATCTTTTATTGAGTTTGTCAAGATCCTCTCAGCCTTGACCTCATTCTACCTGAACATTTATTTGACATATTCCTCTTCGGGTTATGGAAGCATATACTGGATATGATCCAATAACTCATTCTCTTCTAGAATGAGGTGAAATTTGTGTGTCCAATATCTAAATTTGTCTTCTCCATCCAATCTATCTTCAACTCTCATGTTGGTTGACATTTTTTGTTGGTAGAAACCCTAGCACTGAAAAACCTCAATTTTTAAAAATTCACCGAACTGCAGGCTTAGGGTTTCAAGGGGTGCACTAGGGTAGGGTGCATTGATGCATGAAATAATTATCCACAACGTCCTTGGGATAGTGCTCAACGATATTCAAAAAGTATTGCAACTGCAAGGTGCTATTGCAGTGATCTTCCTTCCAGGGGTCAAATAATTCTGAAGGTAACCAACTCTGATACCATCTTAGATTTTATTTATTTATATAGAATTAGAGTTACCAATGTTCTTTTAATTCATTACCATTAAAATACATGTCATGTACTGAGAAGTATAAGAATAAAAAAGAGACAAAAACAACACAAGATATTTATCTCGCGAAAATCCCAAATGGAGGAAAAACCTAGAAACCTTTATTAGATACATTCCGTTCACAAAGTCCAACCATTCACTATCTCTCAAGAGCCACATAAAAGTTATAAACTCTAGCACTAGGATATCACACCTCTAGTGCTCATAGTTGCAAAAACAACACACTACAAGAATAACACACCTCCTTAGAGAGATAGCACACAAGATAAAGTAGCCACCAAGAATAACCAAAGACCCCAGCTCTACGTCTCCCCTTCCTCCTCGGAATTGCACACTTTTTCCTCAATGAGAGAGTGTGTTGTGAGTGTGTCCAAATGAGCTAGATGTCCTCCTTATTTACAGTCTTCAAGTCAATTGCCTGGGTCAACTTCTCCTATGGGAATTTTATTTTTACTTTATTCTTTTCTGTGTAGACCGAATTCTCTTATGGGTATTCTTCTTGTTTTTTAATTATATTCCTGGACTTCAAGAATATTCTCTTCATATAAGAAAGGTCTTCTAGAGGAAAGTTCCTGCCGTAGCTACCAAAACATCAATAAACCAATGAAGGTTTTTAATCTAAAGAATGAAATGCAATTAATCTAAGATACACGTGTCTAGATGGAAAAGAAAACTAGAAATCAAATATAGAACCAGACATGCTCATGTAAATGGCCCGATAAATAGTTCACATAGAATGGAAACAAGAATACGAGTAAATAACTGCAAACACATAATAGTATAACATTTAAACAATCATTTACAATTTTATTTCCACGAATTTAGACAAATATTCCCTGAAGAACATGAATAAGAATGCATCCAACATACATGAGAATAGTATACAATATGAAGTACATTCTTACACAACTTTAGTGCTGAGAAAAACAAAATGTAATAGTCCACAATACGTCCAACACAAGAATTAGAGTTCTTTAGAAAATAACTTGTCCAAACAAACTTTTCCTCATTAAAAGTTTCAGTAATAGTACATGAAAACTCAAAGAGCCAAATTCCTTTACTCGGATACAATCCCCATATTTTTTGAATTCAAACTTGACCCTTTCCCTTCCACCTTCCCCCCATGACCTTTCATTTTCAAATTTTTATCTTTATCCTCTTTGTAATGATGAGAGAACAAAGACAGTAGAAATGTTTGTAATTTAAAATATAATATGCAGTTACATTTTAAATTTGTATTTTAGTACAAGATGGCCATCATATATTTTGGCCATAGTGCACCTCACCCACCATGATGATTTGTCTAGACATTGAGAAGCTCTTATCCCTGCAAGTTTGATATTTGATAGTCACGGGATTCAAAATTCTGCTTCGGCCATTTGAGTTTGATTCTCATTCAATACTCCCTTCCTTCCACGACAACTATTTTTGTTGCTATATCATCATATTTGGAAGTAGATCATATTTTCGATGGTACTGCTGCATACTGATATATCTCCTTTGTGTGTAGTAGTTGTGCCTTCATGGTCTACTTCCTTCACAAGATGCCTATCCAAATTGCTTATTATGATCTTCATATAGACTTGGTACCTAACACCATTCACCACACAATAGATGAGTGACCATAAAATAATATTGAAATAAACTTTCAAAACCACACATTTTAACCTATATAACTAAAACATTAGCTAAGTGGGAGTTCATATCTTCTTTCCTGAGTTCGGTTCCTAGTTCCTCCGCTCTTGGTTGAAGCACTATGTTCTCCAGAGCTTTAACGAATATTCCAAATCTTAATCATAAAAATTTGAACACTTGTTGAGGAATATTTGAAATCATATAATTGTGAATTTGTAGATCTTTGAATAACCTTTACAATAGTATAAGGACTGCATGAAACGAGTATCAGAGTCAAAATTTACGACCAAAATACAAAACAAAATTTTGCAAGGTATTACTCCTATGTGAGCAAGTCAAGCACAAAATCTCCTTTGTATTGACAAGTTAAGCACAAACTCTCCTTTATATTGGGAATTTAAGCATGAAATTGCCTCCATGTCGGGAAGATAAGTGTGAACTCTCCTCTGTACTGACATATTAAGCATGAACTCTCCTTTGTATCGACATGATGAACATGAACTCTCCTTCCTGTCGATAAGTTAAGCACGAACTCTCCTCCATGTTGAAAAGTTAAGCATGAACTCTCCTCTATACCGACAATTTCAGTATGAACTCTCTTCTATACTGGAAAGTTAAGAACAAACTCTCTTTTGTATCAACACGATGAGCACAAAATCTCCTTCATTTTGACATCTTAAGCACAAAATCTCCTTTGTACCGACACGTTAAACAAAAAATCTCCTATGTAATGACAAGTTAAGCACAAACTCTCCTCCATGTAGGAAAGTTAATCATGAACTCTCCTATATACCAAAAAGTTAAGCATGAGGTCTCCTTTGTATCGACACAATGAGCATGAACTATCCTCTATATCGACACAATGATCATGGACTCTCCTTCATGTTAGTAAGTTAAACACAAACTCTCTTTTTTTTCGACAATTTAAGCATGGAATATCTCCTGTATCAACATGATGAGCACAAACTCTCCTTTATACTGACAATTAAAGTATGAACTCTCCTATGTAGAAAGAAAAAAAAATAAAAAATCAGTCTTCTTTTTATGGACAGGAAACAACAAGAGCTTGAGTTCAAAAGTCCATAACTTTCTCATACAATGTTCGATTGAGGCATCATTTTTTGCAACATAGAGAGCACAAGGAGGGGATTCTAGTGAGAGACCTTGAAACTTCATTCAATCATTTGAGTAGATTCATGTTTAATGAAGGTCATGGTTAAGGAGGCTTGCTTGATAGGAAATACTTGGTGATCATTCTGACACTTCTGAACCTCGTATTTTTATTCCCTTAGTGTCTTGAAATCGTAATATCGTAAATCATACATATAGCCTATTTTAGGAGTGAAAAATCAACTTTTCCCAATACCCAAAATTGTGAGGAAAGAAATTTTTTAATGAAAGTTTGTGTTGATTAATTCAGTTGGTTGTCATTGATGTCAACCCTTGAAGAAAGTCCAGTAGTTAATTCCGGTAGCACAAAGGTTTGGGTAATGCACCCAAGTTTGTTTGATGTATAATGGTATGCGTTTTGATATATTTGCAGGTAAGAATATTC
>JZKD02S1928279.1:201848-228970 GCA_000966675.3 Picea glauca | reverse complement strand
TAATAAGGTAAATAAATAAAAGGAGGATAATAAATTATATTATTAAATTAAGTTACGTACCCGATACAGGATAACATATTAACTACAAGGGATAAGATATTAAATAAAGGGGATACGGGGCATTAACGGGAAAGGATAAGAAGGTAATAAATGAGTTAGGTAGGGAGTATATGAGGCAGGGAGTCAGTGAAGGAGGAATATGGAGGGGAAGGAGGTGGATGGGAGGTCATTCTACGGGAGGTTGGGGATGGATTTTGGGAGCTCTGGGATTTGCAGAGAGAAGTGAAATTTTGGGAGGGGGATTGTATCAGTGCACCGGGGTTGCTGGAGGTTTTGGGCACGGTGGCCAGGATATCCATATGATATCCTGGAGCTAGAGAGTTACCTAGTTGGCAGGGAGAAACTAGGTTTTGGGCAGGGTTTTACAGTGCAGCAGCGGTCAAGAAGGTAAAGGACAAACAAAGGGTTATTAACATCAGGTTCAGGTATTTATTTAAAATTATGCATTGTTTTTTTTCTATTATGTTTAATAAATTTTATTATTATTGATAAATTTGAATGAGAATGTGCTAAATGAAGGAAACTCTTGAATTTTACTGCTATGTTTAAAATAAATGGTTGTTTAATTTAATTCAGCCCCTACAGTTTGCGTGCATGAACAGTCTTAGGATTTCAAGGCTCTTCTTGTCACTTTTGTCTTGACTTTCGTTTCTTGACTTTTCTTGGCAACACCATACTCTTTGAGCTTGGAATCTGAGTGTGTTTGATTAGTTAAGGACCGGTGATCGATTGAAAGTTGAGTTTTCTTGGTCTTTATCATTTTCTTTTTGTTTTAAAGATCGTTTTTCTTATGCGATTGAAAAGACTATATTGGTTTGCTTTTTATTTTTGTTTTCATTGAAAGAGTGGATTGGGTTTTTATCATTGCTTGTTCATTAGCTTTTGATTTTCTGTGCTCTCATTGACATAGTGAGTGTCCTTTTTGGAAAGTGAACAAATGTTTTTTCTTTCAAAAAATCTTTTTTGTCTTCGAAAACATTGAAAATCAAATTGTTGAAATTATTGAAAAAGACACAATAGAGACTTGTTATTGATGTGTGATTTGTTGCATTTGCATTTTAAAGGAAATTTTGCATTGTAGTTCAAGGTTGATTTGGAACATTTTCTCTTTCCCTCCCATACATAAGATTCATTGAATGAAAAGTGATATATTTCATTCTCATCTATGCATTGTTGGGTCAGAGTCATACAACATAAGTTTCATCTCCATATTCTTTGAGTAAACAACAACTCTTAATAACACTGCGCAATCATAAAATTTATCTAGTAACTCTTTTCTAGGGCTCTCTTACGCCAACATTTAGCTAGGCTAGCGCTTTGGAGTAGGAAGAGAGATACACTCTCCAAAAGCACAAAACACACATTAGCATCTTGTGTTAGGGAGTGTCAAATTCCATTTGCAACATCTTGTCCTGGGAAGCCCTTCTCACACAAGGGTCAAACACGAGGTCGCATTGATATTGGCAGAGTTACTCACCCTGCTTTGTTGATTTTAGTGTAGAGATTGCATGTATTATGGGGATCACTCGGAGGTATACCCACAATGATGAGTGGAAGCCTTTTGAGTTAATTTCGGGCTAGATACCCTACCCTTGCGTGTGGATTGGACTGTCGACTATCCCCCCAGGCTTAATTGTTGTTGGTGGTGACCTTAGTGGCCTATGTTTCTAGATTCTTACCTGAGGTGATTTTGGAGGGAAAATTCTTTACGATACCTGGAATTGACGTTGACCAAACTCACTCGGGCTCCTTGGAGGGTATACCCACGATTATGTGTGGGAGCTTGCACTAGGGTGTAAGTCCGTTAAGCAGGTCGTCAGCATAAATTTTCCACCCTAGCCCAACCCCTTCTCGTCTTGTTGTTGCGACGTTGGATTTAATCACCAACTAGTGGCTTCAAAATTAGAAGGTCCTGTTTGCTTGGTGTTGCTTCCTAGAATTTGTTTACTAGCGCGTGTTGTTTGTTTCTCAAAGTTGACCATAGAATTTTCTTCGTGAAGTTTGTCACTCATTTACAATAGCTCCTCCACATCATTCACATAGAATGCAGGGTTTATCTCCAGAGCATATGGAAGGTTCTCAACCCTTACCTACCAGTACACCTGAGGGCTCTCCTCGGCAAAGTGAAGTCACAGTCGTTACCACACCACAAGTGGAATGAACTGACTCTCTAGAGAATTTTTGAATTAGTAATACTCACGAGGAATTTTGACTTCACCATGATTCTGAGCGACCTTTTAGGCAACTGAATTCTTTCGGAGAATTAATTTTGTGAACGAAATCAGTAAGGACATTGCCATGGGTGGTGTCGTCACAGAAGATCAGGCTATAAGTTGTGCTCAATATCTTGACCTCGTTTACTCACAAACGGGAACCCTTTATGATTTACTACCTGACTTACCTCTTCCTAATACTTCCATCACTTCAACTACTCCAGCTGCCTCGCATGCAGCTGACGGTGTGATTGGTACTGCCCAATCCCAACCACAATCTGCTTCAAGCACAAACCCCAAATCCGCTTCTTCTAATGTTCAAACTGCTCCATCTCCTACCACTCCCCCTGGCAAGACTTCTAAGGTAAATGTAGTTCAATCTACCCCAACCAGTAAAAACAAATCTAAAAAGGGGAGAGGCAATAATAAGGAGGGAAAAAATAATTCTCAAGCAGAGAAAACCAAAACTACCCCTGTTAATGATCGGGATAAGCGCAAACCACGATACCCTTGTCTTATCTGTGGTAATGATCACTACATGAAGGATTTTCCACGACGTGCCAAGGTCACTAAGTTCCTTAAAGGAGCTCCAAAACCCCCTGCACTGGCTGTCTTGTCCCAACCCTTCCTATCTCAACAACATGCACAGTTGGTCATCCATGACCAACCCTCATATTCTACCACATCATATGTTTTGATGTGTACTGGTGATTCTAGGTAGAACAACGTCGCACTCACTACTCAAGCCAAAGATTATTCTCCCTCTAAGGAGAAGGTTGACGATTTACCCCCTTCTTTGGTACAACCCTCTCCAGCGACTCCACCTACTAATGTTCCTCTTCATCTCGAATGATCGAGCCTCGACACAGTTCTGCAACACCCTCCAAAGGGCATCATTCAGAAATTGGATTTCAATCCTCATGCTCGTGCGGCCCAGAACTACAACATTGTTGAAGATCTAGCCCAAGCACCTTCTGCAATGTCAATCCTTGAAGTCCTTCAAACTTGTCCCGCACAACGGAATGCACTATTGAAAGCTATAGGTGGAATTGACCCAACAAATATGAATTTAATAATATTTGACTTGAAAGATCACATTCCAAGGTTACCTCCTTAGCTTGCGTTCCAAATCCAAGTGGTTGTCTCTGACAAAAACATTTTTCGAACCGTTATTGATGAGGGTACCTCGACTTGTGTTATGTCTCTTACTTGTTGGAAAGCCATTGGCTATCCTTCTTTGAATGAATCCCAGAACACTCTTAAAGCCTTCAATGGCTTTGGTTTTAAGCCCTACGATGTTATTCCTTCATTGCCCATCACTTTAGAAGGTAAAACCGTCCAAGTCAAAGTGGAAGTCTTTGACACTCCCCTTGATTATAATCTTCTGCTTGGCCGCAGCTGGATCAATTCCATGCATGCCGTTGTGTTGACCCTTTTCCGTGTAGTACGTTTCCCTCATCAAGGAAAGGTTGTTACCGTTGACCAACTCGCCTTCTTTAATTCTGATACCCATACTGGAAATGTGCCTTTATTGCTAAAACCCCACCGGATTATGAGAACGTCGGTGTAGGCCTTCTAAAGGACTCCTTGTTAATGGGTACTTTCCCCATTCCACTGCCCAATGTTCCACGCTCATCTGTTTCTTCTATCAACATGATCTCCACTTCTCCTCATGAACTTCCTACATCTCATGACCCCTGGATAGTCCCTGACCCTGGAGATCATCTTTGTTTCGGTGACGAAATGCCGTTAAGTCCAGTTGAATCCACCTACCAGGCCAGTCAATCAGCAATACCTTCTACTCCCTCTCTTGATGAGTTGTCTCCCGATCCTTTTCATGTTATTTTTCCCACTGACGAGATGATCATGTCTGTCATGGAGGACACCCCTTGGGACGATGGGTATCATCATTCTATCCTCTTTCTGGTGCAACACACTCTTGATAACTACCAATGGATCTCGACTCCGTTGACCGTTGTCGTCATTTCAACCATTCCCAAGTCTACACATGATGTGTTTTCCGAAGGGAACTTAAGTAATATTTCACCCACTATTCCCCTTGACATATCTGTCAAACCTGGAATTGTCGAAAATGTCCATATTGGAGCTTCATGTTCCTCTGAAGAAATAGTCACCTATACATCCCTGTTCAAAGAGTTTCATGACATCTTCACCTGGAGCTACGAAGAAATGCCAGGTATTGAACCTGAGATTGTGATACATGAAATAAAGACATACCTTGACGCTAAACCCATACGACAATGCCTTTGTCCAGTTCACCCACATAAAGCGGCTACTATCAAGCTCGAAGTTGAGAAACTTCTGAAAGCCAACTTTATTTATCTGGTGGCTCTCATAGACTGGGTTTCCAATCTTGTCCTAATTGACAAGAAACATGGTATGATTCGTGTATGTGTTGACTATAGGGATATCAATAAAGCTTGTCTGAAAGACAACTTTCCTACCCCTTTCGTCGATCAGATTGTCGATGACTGTGCCAGAAGTGAAATCTTCTCTCTCATGGATGGTTTCTCCAGCTATAATCAAGTAAACATTGTTCCTGAGGATCAATATAAGAATTTTTTTATTTGTCCTTGGGGTACTTTTTCCTATCGGAAACTTCCTTTCGGTCTCAAGAACGCTGGCGCAACTTTTCAATGTGTTATGTATTATTCTTTTCATGATATCAAACACATCGTTCAACCACATTTGGACGATTTACTCGCTCATTCAATGCGCAGAGTTGATCACCCAACCACCCTCCATGCCATTTTTGTTCGCTGTCGATTCTACCATATACGTTTAAATCCTCATAAGTGCGTTTTCTGTGTAGAATCCGACCGTCTTCTAGGTTTTATAGTTTTGCATCAAGGGATCTAGGTGGATCCTTTAAAGGTTGAGGTGATAGTTAATCTCCCTCCTCCTTCTACTCTTCGCCAGTTACAAAGTTTGCAGGGGAAAGAAAACTTTCTTCGTCGTTTTATCCCAAATTATGCTGAGATAACTCGTGGATTTACGCGGCTATTAAAAAAGGATTCAGAGTTCCTATGGGATACCATTGCCAATAATGCTTTTGAAGCTTTGAAGTTGTCCCTAACGCGAGCTCCGCTTCTCTTTCCCCCCGATTACAGTTGCGATTATTTCCTTTACCTTGCTACCTTGAATTACACTATTGGCATGGTTCTCGTCCAAGAGGATGATGCTCACAATGAACATGTTATTTACTACTTGAGTCAAAGTCTCATGCCAACTAAAATCAAGTATCAACATGTTGAGAAATTGGCCTTGGCTACCGTTCAAGCCGTCCAATGCTTCCGTCACTATATCCTCTCACGCAAGACTACCGTGATTTCACATTGCAACCTTATGCAACACATTCTGACATGTCAATTACCAGGGAGTAAATACTCCAAATGGATTGTGATACTCCAGGAGTTTGACTTGGAATTCGAACGCGCCAAGTCTAAGAAGTCCTTATTTTTTGCTGAGTTGATATGCGACTTTCCCCATTCTGCAACGGAAAAAGTAGCAGCAGATTCATTACCCGATGAATATCTTTTCCTTATTATCACTGATGATATTTGGTATGGGGATATCATTGTATATCTTCAAACCTAGACTTTCCGACCAACTTTGTACAGTACTGAACGATGTCGCATATGCTATCAAGCTCGTCAATACATTATCCTTGGGGATACTCTTTATCGTCGGGGGATTGACTCTGTTTTTCGACGTTGTCTAACGTTCGATGAAGCCGAGAACTCTCTGAATGACTGCCATTCCAGAGCATGTGGTGGTTATATGTCTAGGTATGCTACTGCCCAGAAGATCTTACGTGCAAGGTATTTTTGGCCTTCTTTGTTTAACGACTGCATTATCGCCATTCAGAAATACCATGCCTGCAAGACCTATAATCAGAAGATTCAGTCACATCCTGCTCCTCTTCACCCTGTGGTCTCAGTTGGTCCTTTTGCGAAATGGGGCATCGATTTCATGACATGTCACCCTCACTCGGCCGAGGGGCATGGTTACATTATTGTAGCCATTGATTACTTTACGAAATGGGCCGAGGCAATGCTGACATTTGACAACACTGGAAAGACTGCAACTTTGTTCCTTTTTAATCACGTCATAGCTTGTTATGGTGTTCCACAAGCTATCGTCACCGATCATGGTAGCCACTTTAGGAATTTTATGATGTCTGAACTTACTGAAAAGTTGGGTCTTCGCCATGATAACTCAATGCCCTATTATCCACAAGCCAATGGACAAGTCAAAGTGATTAACAAAGTTCTCATAACTATGCTTCGATGAATGATAGGGATTCATAAAACAAGTTGGCACAGAATGTTGTTTTCAGCATTGTGGGCATACCGGACATCCATCAAGTCTGCTACTGGGTTTACACCTTTTGGTTAGTCTATGGTGTGGAATCCATTTTGCCTATCGAATGCGAGATACCCTCTTTAAAACTAGCTATCGAACTCCTACCCAACACTTCTGCTAAGGAAGAACGTTTATTGTATCTTATGCGATTAGACAAAAGTCGACGTTATGCCACCCTAGTCATAGAAGCTCAGAAAAAGTGTGTCAAGGCCCAATACGACAAGCATGTCAAGCCTCGTGTTTTCTTCGAAGGTGATCTTGTTCTTATCTATGAACAAGATTGAGATATGTTAGGAGATAGGAAATTTGAACCCATGTGGCAAGTTCCTTATATCGTTTGACGAGTTTTGGAAAAAGGAGCTTATGAGTTGGTAGATTACGATGGTATCCCTTTGAGTGAGCCCAAGAATGGGTTGTACTTGAAGAAGTACTATGCATAATATCCTCTGTGCACAAGTACTTGTATTTTTATTGTATCATTTCTTTGTGTGTTACTATAGCTTTCTTTTCTCATTATCTGGTCTCTGCCCTTATGTGACATTGTGTTTGATTTCTAGATGTTGGAGTCTTTGCTACCCTATATTGGCTTCGCTGATGGCGCTAGCAGTAGTACTCAGAATCTTTCTTCCATTGCATGGGCAATTTACGCCCCTACAAACGAACTTGTTTAATTACGAGGTGTGTGTCTCAGCCGTGTGACCAACAACATTGCAGAGTATAGCGCCATTATTGAATTATTGGTTGATGCTATCTCACTCGGAATTCATCATTTGGTTGTGCGACTTGATTCGCAGCTTGTAGTACTACAGTTAAGTAATGTCTACACTATTCGGAGTCCTACTTTGTTACAAGTGTATTTGCGAATTCTCCTCTTGGAACGTTATTTTGATTACATTGAATATCAACATATTCTTAGATGTCTAAATACATTAACAGATGCATTGGCTAATTATGTATTAGACAAACATTTGAATCATTTATAAATCAATCACATCAATATTCACACAACACATGATAAACCGGTAGAAACCATCTGTACATATAATGATCAAAAGAGTTTTTTACAAAAAGTGTGTCCGAAGACCAAAATGTCAAAATTTGAAGCTCATAGCTTCTACAAAGTGACGTCATGGATGACGTTCATGGTAAAACACGACTTCCCAAGCAACCCTATGGAGCAGTCGACTCATGGATGTTGATACTCCTATAGTATGACGTTGATCGTGTCGTGGAACCTCTTCCAGAGGCATGTCTAGAATATCTACGGTTAGGCCCTCTAGATTTTGTTCCACCACCTAATAATCCTCAGCATATTGTGGCGTTGCCACTACCTCTCCTTGCCGCTAAATGGGAGAAGTACCAGGAGGTCTGTAAGGTCCAACATTTGTGTTATCAAAAATGAATTTTGTATTAGTCTTTGGGCAAACATATAAAACAAAAACATTTGAATATGATAAAAATTCACAAAACATTTAAAAAGAAAAAACATGTGTACTTCTTACCAAGGTCCCCCCGCTGAGCATCTTCTGGCAGTACTAGGTCTGAATCTCCTCGAAAATCCAACCCGGCATAAGCATAGTCATCAACCATCAACATCTATGGTTGAAGCTAGTCAAAGAAAGTATCATCATACTTGATGATCGGTCCTGCTACGTGTCCGGCCATAAGCTGACACCATCTCAGCATCCTTGGATCCGTGGGAGCCGGTAAATTCCACTCCACCTGCAGTCTCAGTAAGGGAACCCTCTCAAGGAAGAAGGACACTAGCAAAGATCCATACCCGAATTGCTTCAAGTCACCTCGTCTGCATTTGGTCAACTGTCTTTTTACGCTACGAAGCACAACATCTGCCTAGTTGAACACCCGAGGCTCAGTACACTCAATAGCATAATGGAAGTAACTCTATAACACCATGTGAGGAGAAACAATCCCAGCCATCCAAGCTATGGTGAATAGGATAGTACGGAGGGTCAATTCTCGTACCCCCAAAATAGCTACTTTTCCTTTCTTTCTCTTAGCCTCGAGAACGTAGTGTAAACGACAATACTCAGTCATCTGCAACCCACCACCTCTGCTACTAGTTAGGCTCACATAGTTCCCATGCCATGACAATCTAGTCAAAAAGTAAATGTCCTCAATATCTAAGGACAGTGTGTGGACCCCCACATGAAATACCTGCTGATCAGGGTCCCACATATGCACAAGGTACTCTAACAACCTGACTTGGGCCCTCATGCCCGTGATACAAAAGTATTTAAGGAGTCCACAGTTTCTCAAGGAAGCAATAGTAGGTGGATGATTTCTGGCAATTGCATTGTATTCTTCGTTCTCCCTTTTGCGCCATTCAAGTACCATTTTGATGGCCAATTATCTGCATAAGAGGCACAACAAGAAGATTAACAACTTTTTTCATGTTTTGGTTCTTGTTCATCGGATAAATTTTTAAAAAAAAATTGAGCTTTGCGGTTCTCGCAGGTGCCCTGTGTGCATAGTGCGAGAACCTCGCAGGATACCTTAGGCTCACCTGCGAGAATGCCTCATTCTCGCAGGTCCTGTGTAGGCTGCCTACGAGAATGGCAGCGCGCAAGTAAGGCTCAAAAAAATCAACCCAAAAATGAAATTTTCACGAATGAAATTACAAAATTAAACCATGAAAGTGTTAAGGACAAAGAGCCTACCTCACTGTCACTTATGGCTCACTAAATGGATGCTCGTAACTCCCACAATCTGATGCCAAACTTTGAGGGTAAAAGAGGGGTTTTTGAGCTCAAATAGTGGAAAGGTAAAATGATATGGTAAAAAGATTATTTACTCCTTTTTATTTACTTTTACTATGTCATTTGGTTTTTTATGATTATTTATCTATTAAACCCTAATCCCTAGTGTCATTTTGAGTGTAACTTTTGCAGGCGTGATGATTTTGATGGTCAAATACAGGGATATGGACATGTTTTTCTTTGTCATCACGTGTTTTGATTGTCTTTTATGGTTTTTGTATAAAACCTCGAGCGTGGTCTTTGTCCGTTCTTGCGCTCGAAAATACATAAGAACGTGATCGAGCATACTTTTATCACTTTTTTGGGCTCAACAAGGTTATACGAAAAATGAACCCCCCTGGAGTCCTCTTTAATCTCTTTTCAGACTCTCTAAACATGAAAAGATAGCCGAGCGACCTTGCTATTTTCACGCTCGATAAAGTATTTGAAGTAAGCGTCTGGTGAACGATAATTTATCTCTTTTTCGATCTCATCTAGACTATTTTACGAAAAAGGAACTCAAAGAGTTATCTTTTAAGTGTTTTTCCAAACTCTGTAATCATGAAACACCTTCAAGTTTTCTATCTTTAGACTCGTTAAACAAACATTGACAGACCCATAATGGGACCGAGCCACTCCTTCTTAGGGTTCGTTAAACATACTCCGAGGGACTCTTCCAAAGGATGAGCTTACATCAACAAGCATATGTTATCCTCCTCAAGCTTGTGTAAAAATAAAGAGGTACTCGCCAGAAATGGTGGGGGAAAATTTGGGAAAGGGATATGCTATCATCTTCATATTGATTGGCAGTAAGTGTCGCTCTTGAACATGACACCCCCTATTCATCATTTGAAGCCGGTTTGGGAAATCCATTTGTCTCTCATTTGATTTGCTACAAGGTCATTCCCTGTGTCGTCTTTGAGTCAATGTTGCCAAATCATTGGTCGTGTCATTCATATGTTCAAGGGAAGTCCATCTAAAACCTATATTGAGTCGTCCATCTGTAGTTGTCCATTCTTTCCATGTCGGCCTTCCCTGTGTCTGGTTCAATTTGTATAATACTCTGTTTCATCTTCAAAATTTGTTACTCATTTTGTGTCATTGATGGGGGATACATCAAGGTCCTCCTGTGACGAGTTTTGTTCCATCGAATTCAACTCATTATCCAGAATCAAGACTTAGAAATTATTTGGTACCTTGGAGCTTGCATGCCTCAATGGCAGGTTTCCTCACTTTCGACAATGGGTTTACATCATTGACCCCTGATCGAAAGATTCCATTGGATGTTCGACTTCAACTCATTCATTCACATTCGATAGATTGTGCTAAGAGTACCTTGGGAGTCATTGACATCAATGGTGATTTCCCTCGCACTTGTTAACGGTTTCATCAATGACCGGTAATCAAGTGGTTTCTTCCATGTTTGACTTCAATACATGTAATCACATGGTTAGATTTGTACTTTGAGCGATGAGATTGAAGACCCTGGATATCATCCTTTCATCCAGGTTGCGATGGAATATGTATAATTTGTGACACATAGATCCACTGTGTATGTCTCGTGGCTATGTCATCTTAATTTAAAATTTCTCGCATAGATCCACAATGTATTCCTGGTGGCTATGCTATATTTTGACATCATGGATCCACAGTGTATGATTGGTGGCCATGACCCAAGTATACAATTGTCATTAGTCTATGATCTGAGTATGGGAATGCCTACCTCAGAATTGGTATATATGATATTCTGCAGATGCTTGGTTGTTCGCAGGTTTCCGATTAGGTATGCTCCTAGTTTTTGACACACACATGCAGCTTACAAAGTCTTTCAGCTGTCACTGGTTCCAACCTCATACTTTGGGGGGCATTATGTTACCCATGATTTTGGTCGTCATGATGATGTATTGATGATGGTGTACTCAGGCTCTTCATAAGAACTTTCTCCTGATAAAAGTTACTTTCATCTCTTCCCAGAAAACTCATTTTTGAAGAAGGTTCGCAGGCTGCTAGTACATTTGGGTGCGAGAATGCCTGATTCTCGCAGGCTGCCTTAAGCCAGGGTGCGAACCTCTCACACTGTGTTGAATAGATAGGGTGTGAAATCTTCCCAAAGAATGGAAAAAGATGAATTCTCGATGCTTTTAGAAGGGAATCTTCTAGAAGAATGGGTTGGCAATCGAATGGTTATCCTAGTACTGGATTTCTTGATATTTTGGGATCATTCTTATCCAAGTAAATAATTCATTCTCTCCTATATATTGAGAGAATTCTCATGGAAACGGTTAAGCAAGATTCATTGGAGAATTAGTGAAAGAATTGTGTGAAGGACTTAAGATTGAACAATAGCTTGGAGACTCTAGCCAGTCTACCAAGAAGATTTGATCTTCTTCATGCAAGGATTGAGAAAGTGTGTGTGTCGGAGCCAAGTTCCATCGAAAGGAAGTTTGTGACATCAAGGCTTAGGTTGTAATCTTTACTTTCAATTAATATGATACAGTGGCATGTCCCTTTCCCATAAAGCTATTTCCACTTTATTGTGTAATTCCTTGATCATACACATAGGTTGACTGTTGAATATATTTTGCTATATTCACTTTGGTTGGTTTGTGTTGTCTTGGTCTTGACTTAACAAGAGCACTAGAGCGAAGAGGGAGCAACAAAGACCCTAGGAAGAGATAATAAGGTATGTTATTTGTTCCTTCCTCCTTGTCAATTCAATGGTCAAAACTTAGGGAAAGAGTCATGTCCTGTCCTGTTTTGTTCTAGATCCAGGTGAATCTAGGGAGATCTGTTAGTATCTGCACCTACCGATTAGTCCGATAACAAAATTGGCGACTCCACTGGGGAATAATCCCATTTTCTTTGTGGATTTTGGTGTTTTTCTGTGGCCATTTGATTTGGTTTTACTTTTCTCCTTTCTTGTCAATCTCTAAGTCTTCAGGATATCTTGATAGACCCTCTGGGTCCAAAGGCCTTTTCTAATTTTACTTCATTTTCCAAAAATTTGACTAGTTTGAGAGGTTCTTGCACTGCACTTCACTATAGCCTGTGAGCATCTATAGAGTTCGCACTCTACCTTTAGGTTTAGTGCTAGGTTCTTGCACTCTGCTCAAGGGTCACCTACGAGAATGCCTAATTCTCGCACTGTGTAGTATTGCCAGCCTGCAAACTCATTTTTTCAAAAATTTGGATGTGAGTTTTGGCTTGGATGTGAGTTTTGGCATCTTCAACTGCCTAGATCAGTCTAGGTGCCTCATAAGAGTTTCTTGGACCATTGATTGATGTATTTCTTGTTTTTGTTTGCGTGCATGAACAGTCTTAGGATTTCAAGGCTCTTCTTCTCACTTTTGTCTTGAATTTCGTTTCTTGACTTTTCTTGGCAACACCATACTCTCTGAGTTTGGAATCTGAGTGTGTTTGATTAGTTAATGACCGGTGATCGGTTGAAAGTTGAGTTTTCTTGGTCTTTATCATTTTATTTTTGTTTGAAAGATCGTTTTTCTTATGCGATTGAAAAGACTATATTGGTTTTCTTTTTATTTTTGTTTTCATTGAAATAGTGGATTGGGTTTTTATCATTGCTTGTTCATTAGCTTTTGATTTTCTGTGCTCTCATTGGCATAGTGAGGGTCCTTTTTGGAAAGTGAACACACATTTTTTCTTTCAAAAAATCTTTTTCGTCTTCGAAAACATTGAAAATCAAATTGTTGAAATTATTGAAAAAGACACAATAGAGACTTGTTATTGATGTGTGATTTGTTGCATTTGCATTTTAAAGGAAATTTTGCATTGTAGTTCAAGGTTGATATGGAACATTTTCTCTTTCCCTCCCATACATAAGATTCATTGAATGAAAAGTGATATATTTCATTCTCATCCATGCATTGTTGGGTCAGAGTCATACAACATAAGTTTCATCTCCGTTTTCTTTGAGTAAACAACAGCTCTTAATAACACTGCGCAATCATAAAATTTATCTAGTAACTCTTTTCTAGGGATCTCTTACACCAACATTTAGCTAGCCTAGCGCTTTGGAGTAGGAAGAGAGATACACTCTCCAAAAGCACAAAACACACATTAGCATCTTGTGTTAGGGAGTGTCAAATTCCATTTGCAACATCTTATCTTGGGAAGCCCTTCTCACACAAGGGTCAAACACGAGGTCAGATTGATATTGGCAGAGTTACTCACCCTGCTTTGTTGATATCAGTGTAGAGATTGCACGTATTATGGGGATCACTCGGAGGTATACCCACAATGATGAGTGGAATCCTTTTGAGTTGATTTCGGGCTAGATACCCTGCCCTTGTGTGTGGATGGGACTGTCGACTGTCCCCCCAGGCTTTATTGTTGTTGGTGGTGACCTTAGTAGCCTATCTTTCTAGGTTCTTACCCGAGGTGACTGTGGAAGGGAAAGTCTTCACGTTACCTAGAATTGACGTTGACCAAACTCACTCAGGATCCTTGGAGGGTATACCCACGATTATGTGTGGGAGCTTGCACCAAGATGTAAGTCCGTTAAGCAGGTCGTCAGCGTATTTTTTCCACCCTAGCCCAACCCCTTCTTGTCTTATTGTTGCGACATTGGATTTCATCACCAACTAGTGGCTTCAAAATTAAAAGGTCCTATTTGCTTGGTGTTGCTTCCTAGACTTTGTTTACTAGCGCGTGTTGTTTGTTTCTCAAAATTGACCATAGGATTTTCTTCGTGAAGTTTGTCACTCATTTACAATAGCTCCTCCACGTCGTTCACATAGAATGCAAGGTTTATCTCCAAAGCATCTAGAAGGTTCTCAACCCTTTCCTACCAGTACACCTGAGGGCTCTCCTCGGCAAAGTGAAGTCACAGTCGTTACCACACCACAAGTGGAACGAACTGACTCTCTAGAGAGTTTCTGAATTACTAATACTCGCGAGGAATTTTGACTTCACCATGATTCTGAGCGACCTTTTAGGCGACTCAATTCTTCTAGAGAATTAGTTGTTACATCTTCTGGATCACCAGTTGGACCCTTTCTAGGCATAGAAGGCCAAGATCTTTTTTGGTCTACAGGTGTTTTCCGACGAGATCTTTTTGGTCCAGGTTCACCTGTGATTTCTGAAATCAATCCACCTGTGATTTCCGAAATCTCTAGTCCAGAGACAGTACCATTGACTACCGCTTATCACTTTACCCTCCCTGTCTAAATGGCCCATCTCATAGCTACTACGAGTGTTCCAACCGGGTTTACTGTGGTTAGTCTTGCTCCTATCAACACACCGAGAACGCCCAACCTCACTTCGACACTACCACTTGGATACCGTGCGTTGAATGCTTCCATTCCTACTCCTGCATAAACTCCATCCGGCTCTCCTAGTGGTCCTTCTTCTTCTGGGCATTTTCTTCCTGGTTTTGTCCCAACACTCCCTCAATTTTCTGTTGGAGGACCTTCTTCGTCCTCTACTAGCAATCTTAATCCTAGTGGCGCTATTCCATCATTCACTCCAAATTATCAGTTTTCGGTTGGTGGACAATTTCACCAAGGTGGTCTGACTCAACCCCCTCTCAGTGGGAAAATTCCTCTTGGAACACAACCCCCATTTGGAACACCACCTTTGATCGGAGGACCAACCCCACCTTTTGGGTAGAACATACCTCCATCCTTGGCCCAGTATTGGAATTAGTTGATACAAAATCCTCCTCAAACGAATGGGGGGAAACATTTTCTAGCTGCATCTGTAACACCCCCTAGTATGGGCTAACCATATCCAGGTTCTCTCAATCCCATTTGGGAGGTGAATGCTCAAACTCAATCCCCTGTTCTAGTTTATACTCCTATGAGCTACTATCCTCTCTAGCCACCATCGAATATGCCCGGGTCTTCACATTATATGAAGACTGCTTATGGTCCTACTAGTCTGCCGACAGGGCTTCCTCCCCAAAGACACCAATACCCACAAGTGAATTGACAGTTACCCTTTCTCGCCACTTTGGATTTGCCGGATTTGTCACGGATTTTAAATGATCCTATTCATCACTCTCCCCAATGGCCTGTTATCCCAGCCAAGCTTCCATCGAACATTCCTAAATTCAAAGAAAACGTGGGAGAGGACCCAAACAATCATGTTATGAATTTTCACCTATGGTGCTCATCCAACTCCTTGATGGATGACTCTATTCGTTTACGTCTTTTTCAACGAACCCTTACTGGTTCTGCTACGAAGTGGTATATTGAATTGCCACGAGGTTTCTTCTCTGATTTCAACACCCTAGCTATGGATTTCCTTACGCATTACTAGTTACCGATCCGTTAGGACACAGGGACCGAGATTTTGACTTCCTTCAAACAGACTAAAGGCACTCATATATCTGATCACATTCATGAGTGGTGAAGGAGACGATGTCTCATTAAACTTGATCTCCCCGATCAGTTACTGGCAGAATGGTTTACAAAATCATTTGTGAATGAAATCAGTAAGGACATTGCCATGGGTGGTGTCGTCACAGAAGAGAAGGCTATAAGTCATGCTCAATATCTTGACCTCATTTACTCACAAAGGGGAACCCTTTACAATTTACTACCTAACTTACCTCGTCCTAATACTTCCAGCACTTCAACTACTCCAGCTGCCTCACATGTAGCTGACTGTGTGATTGGTACTGCCCAAGCCCAACCACAATCCACTTCAAGCACAAACCCCAAATCTGCTTCTTCTAATGTTCAAACTGCTCCTTCTCCTACCACTCCCCTAGGCAAGACTTCTAAGGTAAATGCAGCTCAATCTACCCCAGCCGGTAAAAACAAATCTAAAAAGGGGAGAGGCAAGAATGAGGGAAAAAATAATTCTCAAGCAGAGAAAACCAAAACTACCCCTGTTGACGATTAGGATAAGTGTAAACCACGATACCCTTGTCTTATCTGTGGTGATGATCACTACACGAAGGATTGTCCACGCCATGCTTAGGTCACTAAGTTCCTTCAAGGAGCTCCAAAACCCCCTGCACCAGCTGTCTTGTCCCAACCCTTCCCGTCTCAACAATAGGCACAGTTGGTCATCCATGACCAACCCTCATCTTCTACCACATCATATGTTTTGATGTGTACTAGTGATTCTAATAAGAACAATGTCGCACTCACTACTAGAGCCAAAGATTATTCTCCCTCTAAGGAGAAGGTTGACGATTTACCCCCTTCTTTGGTAAAACCCTATCCAGCGACTCCACCTACTAACAGTCCTCTTCATCTCGAACGACTGAGCCTCGACACAGTTCTACGACCCCCTCCAAAGGGCGTCATTCAAAAATTTGCTTTCAATCCTCATGCTCGTGCAGCCTAGAACTACAACATTGTTGAAGATCTGGCCCAAACACCTTCTGTGATATCAGCCCTTGAAGTCCTTCAAACTTGTCCCACACAATGAAAGGCATTGTTGAAATATATAGGTGGAATTGACCCAACAGATACGAATTTAATAATATTTGACTTGGAAGATCACATTCCAAGGTTACCTCCTCATCTTGCCTTCCAAATCCAAGTGGTTGTCTCCGAAAAAAAAAAATTCCGAATCTTTATTGACAAGGGTGCCTTGACTTATGTTATGTCTCTTGATTGTTGTAAAGCCATTGGATATCCTTCTTTGAATGAATCCCAGAACACTCTTAAAGCCTTCAACAACTTTGGTTTTAATCCCTACGGTGTTCTTCCTTCATTTCCCATCACTTCAGAAGGTAAAACAGTCCAAGTCGAAGTGGAAGTCTTTGACACTCCCCTTGATTATAATCTTCTTCTTGGTCGCAGCTAGATCGATTCCATGCATGCCATTGTGTCGACCCCTTTCCATGTAGTACGTTTCCCTCATCAAGGAAAGGTTGTTACCATCGACCAAATCACCTTCTTTAATTCTGATACCCGTACTGGCAACGTGCCGTTTATTGCTAAAACCCCACTGGGTTATGAGAATGTCAGTGTAGGCCTTCTAAAGGACTCCTCGTTAATGGCTACTTTCCCCATTCCACCGCCTGATGTTCCATGCTCGTCTGTTGCTTCTATCAACATGATCTCCACTTCACCTCATGAACTTCCTGTGTCTCATGACCCCTGGATAGTCCCTGACCCTGGAGATCATCTTCGTTTCAGTGACGAAATGTCGTTAAGTCCAGTTGAATCCACCTACCAGGCCATTCAATCGGCAATGCCTTCTACTCCCTCTCTTGATGAGTTGTCTCCCGATCCTTTTCATGTTATTTTTCCCACTGACGAGATGATCATGTCTGTCATGGAGGACACCCCTTGGGACGATGGGAATCATCATTCTATCCTATTTCTGTCGCAACACACTCTTGAGAACTACCAACGGATCTCGACTCTGTCGACCATTGTCATCATTTCAACCGTTCCTGAGTCTACACACGATGTGTTTGTCGAAGGGAACTTAAGTAATATTTTGCCCACTATTCCCCTTGACATATCTGTCAAACCTGGAATCGTCGAAAATGTACATATTGGAGCTTCGTGTTCCCCTGAAGAAATAGTCACCTATACATCCCTGTTCAAAGAGTTTCGTGACATCTTCGCCTGGAGCTACAAAGAAATGCCAGTATCGACCCTGAGATTGTGATACATGAAATAAATACATACCTTGACGCTAAACCCGTCCGGCAACGCCTTCGTCTAGTTCACCCACGTAAAGCGGCTGCTATCAAACTCGAAGTTTAGAAACTTATGAAAGTCGGATTTATTTATACAGTGGCTCTCACAAAATGGGTTTCCAATCTTGTCCCGATTGACAAGAAACATGGTACAATTCGTGTATGTGTTGATTATAGGGATATCAATAAAGCTTGTCCGAAAGACAACTTTCCTACCCCTTTCGTCAATCAGATTGTTGATGAATGTGCCGAAAGTGAAATCTTCTCTCTCATGGATGGTTTCTCCGGCTATAATCAAATCAACATTGTTCCCAAGGATCAACATAAGACTTCTTTTATTTGTCCTTGGGGTACTTTTGCCTATCGGAAACTTCCTTTCGGTCTCAAGAACGCTGTCGCAACTTTTCAACGTGCTATGTCTTATGATTTTCATGATATCAAACACATCATTCAACCATATTTGGACAATTTACCTACTCATTCAATGCACAGAGTTGATCACCCAACCCACCTCCGTGCCATTTTCTTTCGCGGTCGGTTCTACCGTATACGTTTAAATCCTCATAAGTGCGTTTTCTGTGTAGAATCCGGCTGTCTTCTAGGTTTTATAGTTTCGCGTCAAGGGATCCAGGTGGATCCTTTAAAGGTTGAGGTGATACTTAATCTCCCTCGTCCT
Organism: Picea glauca; assembly: GCA_000966675.3. Classification (NCBI taxonomy): domain Eukaryota; kingdom Viridiplantae; phylum Streptophyta; class Pinopsida; order Pinales; family Pinaceae; genus Picea; species Picea glauca. Next base: position 210,250 of record JZKD02S1928279.1, on the reverse strand, counting down.
TCTACTCTTTTCTATTTACAAAATTTGTAGGGGAAAGAAAACTTTCTTCATCGTTTTATCCCAAATTATGCTGAGATAACTCGTGGATTTACGCGTCTATTAAAAAAGGATTCAGAGTTCATATGGGATACCATTGGCAATAATTCTTTTGAAGCTTTGAAGTTTTCCCTAATGCGAGTTCTTCTTCTCTTTCCCCCCGATTATAGTTGTGATTATTTCCTTTACCTTGCTGCCTCGAATTACACTATTGGCATGGTTCTCGTCCAAGAGGATGATGCTCACGACGAACATGTTATTTACTACTTGAGTCGAAGTCTCACACCAACTGAAATCAAGTATCAACATATCGAGAAACTGGCCTTAGCTGCTGTTCAAGCCATCCAACACTTCTGTCACTATATCCTCTCACGCAAGACTACCATGATTTTGCATTGCAACCGTATGCAACATATTCTGACACATCAATTACCAGGGAGAAAATAATCCAAATGGATTGTGATACTCCAGGAGTTTGACTTGGAATTTGAATGCGCCAAGTCTAGGAAGTCCTTAGTTTTTGCTGAGTTGATATGTGACTTTCCCCATTCTACAACGGAAAAGGTAGCAACAGATTCATTACTCGATGAATCTCTTTTCCTTATTAGTACTGATGATCTTTGGTATGGGGATATCATTATATATCTCCAAACTTAGACTTTCCGGCCAACTTTTTCCAGTACTGAACGACGTCGCATACACTATCAATCTTGTCAATACATTATCCTCGGGGATACTCTTTATCATCGGGGGATTGACTCTGTTTTTCGACGTTGTCTAACGTTCAACGAAGCCGAGAACGCTCTGAATGACTACTATTCTGGAGCATGTGGTGGTCATATGTCTGGGTATGCTACTTCCCAGAAGATCTTACATGCAGGGTATTTTTGGCCTTCTTTGTTTAACAACTGCATTATCACCATTTAAAAATGCCATGCCTTCTAGACCTATAATCAGAAGATTCGGTCACATCCTACTCCTCTTCACCCTGTGGTCTCAATTGGTCCTTTTGCAAAATGGGGCATCGATTTCATGACATGTCACCCTCACTCAGCCAGGGGGCATGGTTACATTATTGTAGCCGTTGATTACTTTATGAAATGGGTCGAGACGATGCCAACATTTGACAACACTTGAAATACCACAACTTTGTTCCTTTTTAATCACGTCATAGCTCGTTTTGGTGTTCCCCAAGCTATCATCACTGATCACAGTAGCCACTTTAGGAATTTTATGATGTCCGAACTTACTGAAAAGTTGGGTCTTCGCCATGATAACTCTATGCCCTATTATCCACAAGCCAATGGACAAGTTGAAGCGATTAACAAAGTTCTCATAACTATGCTTCGACGAATGATAGGGATTCATAAAACAAGTTGGCACACAATGTTGTTTTCGGCATTGTGGGTGTACCGGACATCCGTCAAGTCTGCTACTGGTTTTATACCTTTTCGGTTAGTCTATGGTGTGGAAGCCATTCTCCCTATCGAATGCAAGATACCCTCTTTAAAACTAGTTGTCGAACTCCTACCCAACACTTCTGCTGAGGAAGAACATCTATTGTATTTTATGCGATTAGACGAAACTCGACATGATGCCACCCTAGTCATAGAAGCTCAAAAAAAATGTACCAAGGCACAATACGACAAGCATGTCAAGCCTCATGTTTTCTCCAAAGGTGATCTTGTTCTTCTCTATGAACAAGATCGAGATATGTTAGGAGCTGGGAAATTCGAGCCTAGGTGGCGAGGTCCTTATATCGTTCGAAGAGTTTTGGAAAAAGGAGCTTATGAGTTGGTAGATTACAATGGTATCCCTTTGAGTGAACCCAGGAATGGGTTGTACTTGATGAAGTACTATCCATAAAATCATTTGTGCACAAGTACTTGTATTTTTATTGTATCATACTCTTTGTGTGTTACTATAGCTTTCTTTTGTTGTTATTTGGTCTCTGCCCTTATGTGACGTTGTGTTTGATTTCTAGATGTCGGAGTCTTCGCTACCCTATATTGGCTTCGCTGATTGTGCTAGCCGTAGTACTCAGAATCTTGCTTCCGCTGCGAGGGAAATTTACACCCCTACAAACGAACTTGTTTCATTCCAAGGTGTGTGTCTCGGCTGTGAGACCAACAACATTGCAGAGTATAGCGCCGTTATTGAATTATTGGTTGATGCTATCTCGCTTAGAATTCGTCATTTGGTTGTGCGACTTGATTCACAGCTTGTAGTACTACAGTTAAGTAATGTCTACACTATTCAGAGTCCTACTTTGTTACGGGTGTATTTGTGAATTCTCCTCTTGGAACGTTATTTTGATTACATTGAATATCAACATATTCCTAGATGTATAAATACATTAACAGATGCATTGGCTAATTATGTATTAGAGAGACATTTGAATCATTTATAAATCAATCACATCAATGTTCACACAACACATGATAAACTGGTAGAAGCCATTTGTACATATAATGATCAAAAGAGTTTTTTACAAAAAGTGTGTCCGAAGACCAAAATGTCAAAATCTGAAGCTCATAGCTTCTACAAAGTGACGTCATGGATGGCGTTCATGGTAACACACGACTGCCCAAGCAACCCTATGGAGTAGTCGACTCATGGATGATGATACTCCTACAGTATGATGCTCATCGCGTCGTGGAACCTCTTCCAGAGGCACGTCTGGAATATCTACGGTCAAGCCCTCTAGATTTTGTTCCACCACCGGATAATCCTCGGCATATTGTGGCACTGCCACTACCTCTCCTCGCCGCTGAATGGGAGAAGTACCAGGAGGTCTGTAAGGTCCAAAATCTGTGTTATCAAAACTGAATTTTGTATTAGTCTTTGGACGAACATATAAAACAAAAACATTTGAATATGATAAAAATTCACAAAACATTTAAAAAGAAAAAACGTGTGTACTTCTTACCAAGGTCCCCCCACTGAACATCTTCTGGTAGTACTAGGTCTAGATCTCCTTGGAAATCCAAACCAGCATAATCATAGTCATCAACCATCAACATCTGTGGTTGAAGCCAGTCAAAGAAAGCATCATCATACTTGATGATCGGTCCTGCTACGTGTCGGGCCATAAGCTGACACCATCTTAGCATCCTTGGATCCCTGGGAGCTGGTAAATTCCACTCCACCTGCAGTCTTAGTAAGGGAACCCTCTCAAGGAAGAAGGACACTAACAAAGATCCATACCCAAATTGCTTCAGGTCACCTCATCGGCATTTGGTCAACTGTCTTTTTATGCTACGAAGCACAACATCTGCCTAGTTGAACACTCGAGGCTTAGTACACTCAATAGCATACTAGAAGTAACTTTGTAATGCCATGTGAGGAGCAGAACTTCCAGCCATCCAAGCTATGGTGAATAGGATAGTACAGAGGTTCAAATATCGTACCCCCTAAATAGCTACTTTTCCTTTCTTTCTCTTAGCCTCGGGAATGCAGTGTAAATGACAATACTCACTCATCTGTAGCCCACCACCTCTGCTACTAGTTAGGCTCACATAGTGCCCATACTGTGACAATCCAGTCAAAAAGTAAATGTCTTCAATATCTAAGGATAGTGTGTGGACCCCCACATGAAATACCTGCTGATCAGGGTCCCACATATGCACCAGGTACTCTAACAACCTGACTTGGGCCCTCATGCCCGGGATACGAAAGTATTTCAGGAGTCCACAGTTTCTCAAAGAAGCAATAGTAGGTGGATGATTTTCGGTAATTGCATTGTCTTCTTCATGCTCCTTTCGCGCCATTCAAGTACCATTTTGATGGCCAATTATCTGCATAAGAGGCACAACAAGAAGATTAGCAACTTTTTTCATGTTTTGGTTCTTGTTCATTGGCTAAATTTTTAAATTTTTTTTGAGCTTTGCGGTTCTGGGAAGGATCTACATGAGCCAAAGAAGTAGGATCCAAGCTTAATATTAAAAACTTAAAAACTAAAGGAAAGGTTGGAGATATGGCACTCGGAGAAGATGTCGAGATCAATCAGGTCTCCCATATGGAAAATCAAACAATTTTTGGACGTGTAAATGGTAGAATTTTTGCGGTGAAAAATATTCGAGACTGGATACTTTCTACTTGGAAGGATGAGCTTGGATATCTACAGGAGTTGGTGGAATTAAACAAAAACTGGTATGCTTTCACTTTCCAAAATAGTGAGCATTCCAAATGGGTGCTAAGTAAAGCATGGAGCATCAACAACTCTCTTCTTATTCTCAAACCATGGATTCCACTATTTGACGCAAGCACAAAACGTCTTGATAGAATTCTAGTTTGGGTAAGACTACCAACACTACCTTTCCATCTCTGGTCCTTCGATTATTTCAAAAAAATTGGAAATTTTTTAGGAGACTTCTTGGACGCAGACATGAACTTTGAAGAAACAAAACAAAGGAAGTTAGTAAGAATTTTGGTAAATATGAACATCAAGGAAGGTCTTGGTGAAGAGTTGGATCTCAACTAGGGACGATACAACTATGTTCAAAAATTGGACTATGAGTACATACCCTTTAGGTGCCGAAGATGTCATTAGTATGGACATAATATCAAGAATTGTAAGCTCCCTTTAAGGAATCGAGGAATAGTGTATGGAAGGTACAAAGATTCTCAGAAGTTTTTTTATTCTTTGGAATCTTCTCTCAATTCAGAAAGGGACCAGAGATGCCAAACTGATAACCTTATAGAATAAATGTCTGTATATTTTGGCCATCATTGCTCAGAAATGGCTTCTTTATGACCAGATCATTGAAGTTTAGTTTTGGCAGAAACCACTTATTTCCCAGATGCGGGTACCTCCTCTCTAACCCTACCCCTTTTGTTATGTTTTTAATAAATAATTTGTCTATAAGAGGCCCTGAGTGGATGATATCTCCTTCCCTCCCCCTGCTCCCTCTCGTGGGTACTGTTCTCCCCTCCTTTTCGCCTCCCTCCTCACTCCCTCCCTGCCCCTCTCCTTCTCCAGCCTCCTATGCTTCCCTTTTACCCTTGGAATCCCCCACTACACCTTCTACCCTGGTCATGGAGGATTCCACTACATCCTCATTTGATACCTCCTCAAGGTGTTACTTCTTAATATCCCTAAACAAAGAACACTCATAAGGATTATCCTTGAACCTGATCCCAACAAAGAAAAGTGGGAGAGGCAGAAAAAACCTCATTTATAAGGCTTAGAAGAAAGTCAAGAACAATATTTTAGTAGGAAAATGAGTCTCTATTGAAAGGGCACTTAAAGCAAGGTGAACCCTGGGAAAGGGGTTTTGATGAAGTGTTGTTCTTTCAATTGTAGGGGATTGGCTGGCCCCCTCAAAAGACTAGCCCTAAAAAGGATGATCCTTAAAGAACATCCAGATGTCCTTCTCCTTCAAGAAACCTTGGGGGAAGGGATTGAAGTTTTCAACAGACTCTCTTCTCTACTACCAGATTGGAGTTTTATTACATTGTATTCTATCATGAGATCAGGAGACCTAGCTATTGGATGAACTCCCGTACTATAAAATTCATCAACTCTTGGGGTTTTGACTCTGGCCTTGGTATCACATTTACCTCGAAAGAACTTGAAGAACCCCTCAATATTGTAAACATCTATGGACCCTATCATAACAGAGGCCCCTACTAGGACAATTTCTTCTCCAAGTCTTTATTAAAAGGAAAATTTTTAATCTTGGGAGGACACTTAAATTTCTCCTTGGGTTTTAAATAAGTATGGGGAACTCATGCGAGAACGGATCCCCTCTCTAGCTACTTCACACAAAAACTTGAAGAACACAATTTTCTGGATATTGAGCCGGTCAAATTTAAACGTACTTGGAGAAATAACATAGTGGGAGAAGACAAGATAGCTAAAATGTTGGATCATTTTCTGATAAAGGATACACTACTTGAAAAATCACTTCAATTGAAACAATGGATAGGACACGGGGGAATCTCATATCATTACCCGAGTTTCCTTGAATTAAGAACTGGAATGAATAAGCCACCCAATACTTTCAAATTCAACAAAACTTGGCTCAATGACGACACTTTTTTAAAGTTGGTTAAGGAGAATTGGCGATTTTATAACCCAAAGAACAATGGAGCGGCATGTTTACGCTTTGTCAAAATTTACTAAGTCTAGCTCCTCATAATTTACTACGTCTAGCTTATCCATGGACTTAAGGATTGACCCCCTCACCCACAAATGCCTTAATGCAATCTTTAGTTTTGCTTTCACTATATTAATGTGTCGTTCATAATATCTCAACATTATTTTACTTGTTATAGTTATCTTTGTTTTGTTCTCAACATAATCCAAATCATTAGCTTTGATACTATTTAGGGTATATATAACATAGGCTCCCGTAAATTAGTTAAGTATGTCACACTAGCCTCTAAAGGCTAACTTTTCATTGACTTTGATACTGTTCGAGTGTCATCCCTCTCAACAAACCATTGAATCTTATTAATTGGGTTGATGGGTTGGTTTATTTTTTTGCATCCAATTGGTATTGACAGTAAACAAATGATCATTTGTACTGATCCTTGCACCGTAAAAATTGGGCATCTTGGTTATATTAGGTAAATACTTCTCCTGGATTTTTTTCCACCATTTACGATCCCCATAGTGCAAATCCTTGTACAATTCCCTAAACAAGGTCCAAATGCATTGACTCTTGATCTTTGGATTCTTTGAAATTTTGATGGATTTCCTTAATGAATTCTCGAGGAAATTTGTTTCCCCACATGCATGTTCCTACTCTAAATCCACTGCATGTTCAGATTTAGTCTTCCCTAGTATAATATATTTGTATTCTCATTTTATAGTCTTGAGGGATATCCCCTATCCTTGTTCATCACCCTAGTTTCGACTAGGATTAGACATTTCAAACTTATTTTTTGGTGCCATTGAACCTTTTGAAACTTTCGAGGTTTACCCCTAAAACCCCTTATGGAGTTTGCAAGAAATATGATCTCTCACTGAGAAGTCCTTTTGAGCTCATAGAATTCTCACCAAATATTGAATCTTAAAGTGGTTCCAACTCAAAATACACACAACAACTAAAACAATATTTCTCAATCACACAACATAGTAACTACTTAACAAAAACTTAATCGACAATTACAAGTAACAAGCTATTATAATGTTTATTCAAGATTTTATTAGATCCCTTAACCTTCAAAGTCCATTCCATTGTGATAACCTGAATAATCAAAACAACAATAATCAATAACTTAGAACATACACTAACTAACATTAACTTTAATGATAGATCAAACCACAAATATTCTTATTAATGCATTAACTATCAATCACACATCGAAACACAATGTGTATAATGGACAACTCGAGGCTCACGGAGAAAACTCCCTATTATAATGTGCATAATGTATCATGTGTATAATGTATAATCCTTGTTGCACTCGCCACAACCTGAATGGTGTGACCATGGTGTAAATACTCGAAAGGCCAAAAATTTTGGTGGCAAAGTTGAAATATATGCGGGAATTTTAAATTGGCAAAATTTTTAAAGGGAACCCAATTCTCCATTTTCCAATCTGCATTTCCAGCATAGTCTTTCCAGTGTGATCAAAGTGAATGACCATTCTACCTAATCAACGAGATATGTTTTCAAGAGGAGTCGATCCCCACACAGAGGGAGAAGGGGAGGATAATATTGTGAAATTTGATATCTTTGTGTGTTTTCATCGCTCAATTCGATCGTTGAATTGAGTTTCTAATACTTCACCCATTCTGTCGATGTGCATTTTGCAGGGATTCACCTATGTAATCCTTGGCACTCTGTTGATTTGGCTGATAGCCATTTTGCAGCGATTCACCTATGTAATCCTTGGCACTATGTTGATTCCCCACTGGAATCACAATAAATTACAAATATCAGGTATGCAAACCCTGGTCATTTTTAATTATTTTTATTTTTTATTGAGTCTTGCTCGACTATGACAATGATTATTTGTGTTCATAATATCATCTCCCTTAGTTGATTTATCATAACCATTTCTCAATTATGCCAAACCCCATGATAGGGATATTCCTTCATGAATTCCAATTTTGCCTTTGATTAGTCATCATCAATAAGTATTTAATTTCTATTTTCCTCAATCTAGGCTCATCTTTGAATGACTCGGTTCATCTCTCTCCTACTGTGCATAGTATAGGGATTCCATAAGGATTGAACATCAAACTTATAGGATGCAATATCAGGGATCAAGAAGGATATACCCCCTTCATGTTTGGTCATTGTTATAACCCTAAATTGCACCACACATGCTTACCTGGCATCAGGCCAACTCATTGCCCTTCATTGCCAAAGCCATGCTGAACAACTCTTCTAAAAACTCCATTTTTAAAA
>JZKD02S1928279.1:180749-193162 GCA_000966675.3 Picea glauca | reverse complement strand
GGGTTGAGATTTTGGGTAGAAGGTTAAAGGTTAAATCTGAAGGGTCATGATCTGCATATAGGCTTAGAACCCTAGCTTATTAGTCCGTAGGGTAAAATACCCAACAACAGTCATGAGGTATGGAATCCCTATACTATACTTACAGGAATACCCCATATTGATATGTCTAGGAATAACCCATATTGTAGCATATTGATGCAACAGTTGCCTTGATCCTGAGGATTAACTTACCCAACAACCCACATGATGACGGAAACTGGAACATCTGTTTCCCCTTTCCTATAATGAAATACTTTGTCTCTTGGGCCGTGTGAAGAGCTCTGTCATTTTCACCCTTTTCCAATAACACAACAACAATAATTCAACCAATATTAGTCCTAGCGGCAATGTAAAAATAGTCTGAGATGTGTGCATTGGGATTTCCCGTATTGAGTTTCAGAGCGTTTTGGAGATACGAGGGATAACGACAGGTGAGAATCCCTCTCATTCCACTCCCATCGATGCTTAAAATTCTCTTTGGTTGATTCTGCATACTTTGAGTTCTCCACATGACATGATGATTTATATGGTGACAACCAATTGCTTTCCAGTACAGAGAAAATTTCACAACTGATCTTGTCGGTATCCTGATAACTATCAATCGAACCATCCCCTATTTGAAAAGTGCTCTTAATTAAGGCCATGACACTGCATGACAGAGTGATTTTGCAGATATAACAAGACACCTTAAGATCAAATCTTCTTTAGATATTTCAGAGAGTCAATTTTATATATACTCTGTATATAAGCGCTAGTTACAGAGAAATATATAGCAGTTGTAGCTGAAACTATTTCAACACATGGAATTGTTTCATCAAAAGCCGCTTGGAAGGGATTGGATTCATAAGAATAATAAATAGTACAATTGTCTACCACTTCCATAAATTGAATCCGTGCATGGTAGGTAAGTGAGACATGTAAACCCATTCATGAAAAAATGAGACTAGAGATGGATTTCTATGTACTTTACATTTCATTTAGTGATAGACATAGCACCGTTTTGGTCCTCGTCTAGCTGTGGATTTTCCACTCTTTCGGTACAGTTTTGATGCTCATCTGGCTATGTCTTAACTCTTTCACACAGTGGCACATAAATTTAAACTCTATTAACCATGTTTTCTGCCATTAACTGCAACTTTGATCCCCATATATTGCTTCTTAACCTTCCCCATTTCGACGACCTGTACACAACATAATTTAATTTAGAAAACAACAACAAAGAAGACCAGGTTTGAATTACTTGTTGAAGAACTATTTTCAAATCAAGTGAGTGCATAACGTAGGTAAACATATTGATATACCTCACGACCAAACATTAACGGGTATCTCTTTCTTGAATAAAACTTGATTTGGCTTGATTTCACTTAAGGAGGAGCCTCAATATAGACCAAAAGATTTAGTCTCCATCCCAATATACACTTAATCTGTGTTGATTTAGTCAAATGGGAAAATGAACCAATGAACTCTCATTAGGCTCACGATCTACCTATGATCCAATATCCATGATCTCTTATCTTGGATCACTCACGATATAACCAAAACTCCATGTTTTCGGCATTGAATGATGCCAAATCACATTTCCGATTATTATTTCCTATCCTGGATCACTCACGATACAACCAAAACTCCCTTCTTTCGCCATTGAATGATGCCAAATCACATTTCTTGGAAACAATTTGTCCCTTCAACTAAATGTCAGAGGCCAATAATTATTCCAGGTGCATTTTGTTTTCTTTGTTGAGCTCTACAGGTCAGAAATCATCGATCTTGGCATGACTAGATTCCTTAGCAACTCCAATTGGAACTCTACAATTGTATCAACATAATGAGTCCATCATAAACATTACCAAATATACGATTTTTCCTTACTAGAATCATACCTTCCAAAGCTCTTGTTTGAACAGAGAGGCATCTTCTCCATTCTTTTGTAAAAAAGGCTTTCTTCCACCTTGATGAATTATGGCATAAATTCTTTGCAGGTAGAATCTTAGTCATTGGAAGCTATGACGTATACTTAAACAGATTGTAGGAAGAAAATTCAAAAGAACTCAAAATAATAATTAGAGAATTCATCGATAACTCATAGTGTTAATATTGACATTCAATAAAGAAAATCACACAGAAATATCGATTCATATTAACATTAATACTTGGAAACTGAATAGGGGAAAGGGAAAAGAAAAACAATGAATGGAGTTTGCAATGAATATTTGTCATTAAAACTTGAGACCTCCTCCACACTTCCTACCTACAACACGCCCAGTGCTCCTACTTTTCTTTTACTTTTAGCTTACAATGTAACAATTTCATTTATATAACCAAGAGGAGATCGATTCTAATAAAAAAGATAAGATTGAATCCTCTAAAACTTAGGGAAAATACAAAAAAAAAACATTATCTTTATCTAAATCCTTCCTAAAATCACTCAACCCTCTTATCTAATGCTAGAATTTAGAAAAAATACATTTAATCATAGGAAACCCACTCACTTTCATAAATTCTGAAGACCTTCTAGAGGTCCTTCACCTTATGATGGATTCTTATGCATCATTATCTCACTAGCAGCAGAAACCATAGCACGCTTGAGTGGGGGGATGACATGACATCTGAATGGGGGGATGACATGACGAAGAAATTCCTCTTCGACTTGATGAACGATAGAAATAAATGAAATAAGGGGAGGGCAATTTTTCTTTATCGTACTGGAGTTATAACATTTTAATTTATCTTACATTCCACTTTCCCGAAATGGATCCTATCAAATATTTCACATTTTCTATGACCATCTCTATTTCAAGTATTTGGGGAATCCTCCTTAATAGACGAAATATTCCTATTATGTCAATGCCAATTGAACCAATTTTATTATCCTTGGATTCAAACTTTTTGGTATTTTCCATTTCTTTGGATGATATGATGGGTAAATCATTTGCTTCATTGGTTCCAACAGTGGTAGCTACAAAATCTACTATTGGGTCAACCTTTTTTGTTATTACTTTCCGAGTCTGAGGGACTATCGTTGTAGAATCTATTAATATAATTCAAGGTTAAACATGACTCCTAGAGAGTTCCAAAAATATGAAGTTATCTCCTCCTTTCGTTCTCTTTTTTCTTTGGTTGGCATGGTTAGGGCCCTTTCTCGCTAGGAGAGCGCATTTGATTCTAAAGTTCTTTCCTAAAAAACTTTCCATTCAGTTGCTAAAAAATAGAGATAAGCTTTTTAAATGAAATTGAGTTCCACGAACATGCAGGCTAGAAAGATGCTATTTGTTGCTATTCTATCCATTTTTGCTTCAACTTCGAAGAAGATCACAATCTATAATGAAGAAATGATAGTAGTTCATCATTTTATAGGCTTTATCATTATTCAGTCGAAATATTTTAGGTAAGAATTTAAAAGTGACTCTCGACGAGAGAATCCAAACTATTCATGAACAATCACAATAATTCCCCATATTGCAGTGATGGATGACCCCGTATTGCAGTTTCCAGATCACACTAAGCCATTTGAAGTACACACAGATGCATCAAACTATCCCATCAAATGTGATTGTTGCACGCTTGTTGGAAGAAAGTAGGCTTCCATACTCAAAGCCGGTGCAACAGATTTATGAGAAGTTGAAGAACAAGATAGATCAAAATGGAGGAGTAGAGATCAACCTGATTGTTGTAAGAAGTTTAGTGTTTCTTATTGGACAACGTCCTTTCTATGGAATTCCAAATGCAAATGTTGATGTTCTCAAGGATGAATTAGAAACTTGTCTCTGGTGTTGGGAAGTAGAACACAAGTTATAGTTATCTCATTCTTTCATTTGTTTATAAATTTCATAAACAAGTCAAGGTTCAGTTTATTGAAATGATTTTACAAGGTAGCATGCAATGTAAGATTTTGTACTACTGGTATGAATTAATATGATTGGTTGTTGTCAAATCCATTTTATTTCTTCAACTTGTTTTTTCATTAGTGTAGGCTTGACCACGATTAATATGTTTTATTTTTCCCATGATAGGTTAAGGACACAAAGTTGTTGGCTAAGTCACAAAGTGATCTTGTCAGTATTCGTCGCCAATGTCGAAAAAATATTCATGAGCCCATCACTGCCATTTCAGGTTGATAATGATTCCTCTTAGTACAGTTTGTTATTTTGTTCTTTGTCCTACTAGTCTATATTCTTGCTTCTATCTTTCTTTTTTAATGGATGCCTTTGACACTACTACATTTTGATCGGTGCTTATTGTACTTATGAGTTCCATTGACCTATTTTGGCCATTTGTGGACTAATTTATTTCTTATTTCCTACCTAATAAATTTATCTTCATATTGAGATGGATTTGAAGTGAATTACATATTCTAGATCTCTATTTTGTTTGTTTCCATGTCCATGGTTCCTCTCTCCAACTTTGGGAAAAAATATTATGAAAAAATATTTGTCCAAAATGATGCTCAACCACCCAATCAATGTCCTCATCACACCAAGGGTCATCCTCCAAGTTTATGGAAGAGACCCCCCCCGAATTAGGAAAAATGACTACATCCAAATTATATGATTTGGAGACCATTTTTCTATTACGAATGTTTGAAGCCTCAAAATTTGGCCTCTCTTCATTTTACAGTTCACGAACCCTTTCTGCATCCATGCTGGAGTTAAGAAACAAAAACTTCTCTCCTTCAAAAATGGAACTTGCATATTGTCTTTTCCCAATATCTGACTTCTTTTGGTCATGCCCATCCTCCATATCATAAATAGGTCCATCAAAAATAAAAGTGTAAAGTCTGCAATGATCCACTTGCAGATTGATGACTTCCTCATTGTTTTCATAATATAATCCATGAATACTCATGATTCTATCATGCTCTGTCCAGACAGAATTAGAGTAAAAACATCCACTTCTTTGTCATCTTGGATGCCATACTCGAACCATGCTTCTTCTAGCTCAGGAAAATCATTGTCATCATAGTCAATATGTAGTTGTTCCTTTTGGATAGCAGAGGTAATGCTGCATACTTTATCTTCTTCATAAGACACCAAACCTGGATCGTGGCTCTCATCAACCAACAAAGGAACATAAATGTTAAGAGATTGATACCCTTTTTCTCCCAAAAGAGTGACGTTCTCACTATCACCATGCACATCAATAGTTCTATCCCCTTGATCTTCATGGTCATAACTGTCATATAGAGGACTATTTTCAAAACTCATGAAATATGAAGTTGGATTCAGCTGGAGAAAATTTGTACACCCTTCAAATGCTTCATCTATACCCAAATCTAGGTCCCTTTTTTCTAGCTTTGGAACAATAGAAAATCTAACACCGCTGCCTGCTTCACAATTTAGGGTAGTTTCTTCAGTGATGATCTTTAGAGTAGTATATTCATATAGTTTGAGACAGAAAAAGGGGATATGTTGACATTTTTTAGGCATACCAACTCAAACACAAGTGACAAAATTCATTTATGAGGCCCAAAACTATGAAAACACTGATTAAAAATATTTCTTACAAATAAGGCAGATTTTTCTTCCTAGATTATGAAAAATGCTAAGATGAGGTCAAAATAAGGACTCCAACCACTCATTATAAATATCTCAGTGGATATTATTCTTAGCAACAAAAGGTTCGACAAATTGATGTTAGAAGGAAGAGTTATAGATTTATTAAGGCCAAAAACCAAGGGGTCTTATCGACACTCATTTTAATTAAATTGTAATGATTTCTTGTGGTTGCTCCAATGTTAATTTTGACCTCAATATCACTCATGAATCTTAGTGTTGGTTATGAGGCATGAAAATTTGAGTTTCGTGTCTCAATTCAAAGGGTGAAGAGACATGAACGTACTAGATCTCAAACCACTCCCCATGCCTGTCGACGAGCTAGAAAAGTGTGTAAATGAACCTAATAACCATGACAATTCCATTTTTAACTAATAAGATATATAATATGAAAAAAACAATTGAGATATCATCTTTTGGATGAGTTATTGATTTTTTCTCAAGTCTCGGAGTATATGTCTATTGTGCATGCCAATTTGAGTAAGAGATTGTAAAATTTTGATAGCTATCTACAATTAATCATTTTGTCTACTATCTAGGCTATCTTAGAGATAAATGCCTCCATTATCTCCAACCTCTCAGTCTGGATAGCTAATTGTTTTCTAATTTTTTCTAGCTCCTCCTCCAAGGAACTTTTTTCTACCTCAAGTTGTCTCTTTTTGTCAATGCACTACATTCTCATGATTTGGAATTTTTCCTACAAGTTATGAAGTTGTTGCTCCAAAACATTTCCATTGCTTTGTACTTACTCTTCCTTGTCGATCTTGGCCTCTACTGGGCTATTCCATTCAAGGGATTCATCCCTTTCCTCCTATATCTCATTTAAGTTGATTCACATATCAAGGCAAGGCAAGGCAAGGTCTATCAAAGCAAGGCATGTCAAGGCAAGGCATGCCAATGTAGGGCAAGGTCTGTTAAAGAAGGACAAGGCATATCAGAGCAAGGGAAGGCAAGGAATGTCAAGGAAAGTCATGGCATGTCAAGGAAAGACATGTCAAGGCAAGACATAGCTTGTCAAGGCAAGGCATGGATTGTCAAGGCCACACATGACAAGGCAAGGAAAGACATGTCAAGGCAAGGCATGGCCAGGCTAGGCATGGCATGTCAATGCAAGGCATAGCATGTCAAGGCAAGGCATGTTAATTCAAGGCATGGAATGTCAAGGAAAGGCATGTCAATGAAAAGAAAGGTCTGCCAAGGAAAGACATGTTAATTCAAGGCAAGGCATGTCAAGGAAAGGCAGGGCAAGGCAAGACAAGGAATGTCAAGGCAAGGCATGGCATGTCAAGGAAAGGCATGCCAAAGCAAGGCAAGGCTTGTCAAGTCAAGGCATGGCATTTTAAGGCAAGGCAATATGTACCAAGGCAAGGCATGGCATGGCTTTTCAAGGCAAGGCATGCCAAGGCAAGGAAAGACATGTCAAGGCAAGGCATGGCTTGTTAAGGAAAGGCATGGCAAGGTAATGTAAGGCACAAAACTTGTACCATTCTGTCATACTTTTCTTTTATTCTTTAGGTTCTTCTACTAGTATGGATGTATAAAGACTGATACCATCGTTGAGGGTCAAGTTCCATCGCTTATCTCAAAGCCAATGAATAGTATAATTAAATTAAATTGTCCAAGAATAGAAATCTAGTACAAAATAGAAATGAGTGACTCCCTTAAGTGACCTAAGTTTACTCTACCATGTAGCCTCCGTAACAGTTGTAAGGTTGCATCCTTCATAACGACACTTGCTCCTAGTTTGGGAGAGAAATTTTAACTGAGGATTTCTGCTCAGTCGGAGCTATTACCATGAACCAATAGTCTTTCCAAACGACCTACAATCTTGCCAAACAGCCGCAACCTAGGAACATGTCACATTTTCACTATAATTAAAGCATCACTTTGAATGTGTCATATTATTCTAGATTTTGCAACTTTTGTAAGAGGATAAAAAATATTGTTTTGTTGGTAGGCATGCCTCTTTAATAACTATGAGGTTGTCATAAAGCGATTGTCTCTCTAATGTTATTAAATTAGTGGTTTATATTTAAATCAACAACACTCAAAACATGGGACAATTTAGCTTATTAGCTTCAATGTAAAATATGTAAATTAGTGTAGGTGATATAGGCCGAGTGTTTGATAGAATGCCTAAGCAAAACAGGATCTCATGGAATGCTATGATGGGTGGATATATTCGACAAGGGAAATACAAAGAGTGCTTGGTATGTGCAAGCAAATGCATTGTGCAGGTGTGAAGTTGGACCATATAACCTTGTCTACTGTCCTTGGTGTTTTATCTAACCTAAATGATCCAAAGTAGAGCAAGAATCTCCATGGCTACATCATCAAAACTGGGTTTGAGGTAGATGTCTTTGGAATGTATTCCAAATGTGGAACATTAGAGCATGCACTTAAAGTGTTAGGCCAAATTCCAGAGCCAGATTTGGGAGCATGGACTACGTTAATAGTAGGATATGCCCAACATAATAATGACAATGAAGTCCTCTAGCTCATTCAAAAAATGCAACAAGTTGGTTTGAAATTAAACAATATAATCCTTTCTAGTGTCCTCAGGTCATGTTCCAACCCAAATGACCTCGAAAATGGTAGCCAGGTCCATGCCTATATCATTAATGTTGGACACGAATTAGATGTGACCATGGGGAATTCCCTGGTTGTTATATATGCAAGATGTGGCATCATAGTGAGTGCAAGTCTAATGTTTAATGGAATGCGTGAACCAAACATAATATCATGGACTATTATAATTGCAGGAAACACCCAAAATGGAAGTGGAGATGAGGCACTGGAATGGTTTTTCCAAATGCAAGGGATGGGTATGAACATGTACCTATTTGTTTTTGTGGGTGTTCTCCATGCATGTGCCAATCTAGGAGCTGTAAAACCTGGCAAGCAGATTCAGGCTTTTATTATCAAAAGTGGATTAGAGTCAGAGGTCTTTGTGGGAAATATAGTCATTTATTTGTATGCCAAATGTAGTGATATAGATGATGCACACAAAGTTTTTGACACTGCGATTGTACATGATCTGGTATCATGGAATGCAATTTTCATTTTAGAGATTAGGATATTGTGTTATATAAATAGCCATATGATATTGATAATTATTTATTAATCATAATCAAGGGGGCACGTTCCTTTTCATGTCTCGGCTATTTCCTAGTGTTCCTTTCTCAAAGCAAGTGATTAATGTACTTTCACTATAAAAGCTATCTTGGAGAGTGTGTTCAACCCACATTCTTTTGTCTCTTAATATTAGTTTACCTGAATTTTTTATGTTGCGTACAACACAACGATGGATCTGAGGTTTTACATTTGACATGACTATGTAGATTTCTCCCCACGCTCCATATGTGTACATTGTTTTTTTTGCGGGCTAGCTCTTCCAAATGCAGACATCACTTTTTTTTGGGTACCTCTGGCAGAGTATATAAAGGTTGTTGTTCCATCAATCCGCGTAGAATTTAGAATAATATATGTAATGGCAGAATGTAGAATTTAGAATAATAAATGTGGGCCAAGTTAGTGGAAAACTTACCAGATAAATCTTATTATTCTCTAAACCTTGTTTATGCAAATCCAAAGGGAAAAAACAAAGACCTGCGAAAAGATATACTAACAATTAATTTACATTTTATCTGCAGAAAGGCAACAACAATGAGGGAAATCTGTAGTATTTTACATGTTATTAAGAAAACAAATATTTTAGATTGTCAGTTTACATTTGATAAAATAGTTTATGTTTGTTTGCTGGAAAAATCTCAGTTAAATTCATAAACATATATCTATTCATGCATATTTGACTAAAAGATAACTTTATTAACTGTTAAAGGATAACCATAACATAGTGAAGATCTATGTATAGTGCAGTAATAATTAAATAATTATTAACCTATACAATATAATATAAATATATAACATAGTAACTATAACATAATTATTAATATAATAGGTTATATACACTTGTTAATATAATGTCTATTATATTATGTTTGGTATTTAGATAATCAAGGATAAATTTTGAATTCAACCAGGATACATGGACACTACTTCTTTTTGGGATTTTTCAACAAGGCAGGGATTAGCTGCTTAACAACTATTTCCCTTGTTTTCTTTATTTTTACCCATTTTTAAATGGTTAGCTACTTTCTTTTTTGACCATTGTCTAACCCCTAACTTTTGTGATTATCAAACTGATTTTTGAAATTTCAATATGGTTTGGTTGTGGATGGTGTAACGATACAATGTTTATTGAATAATAAATGGTATTATGATTAGTTAGTTAGCATTATCATTTGTTGAAATTTTATAATATAAAATTATGTTCTATTTCAAATTTTTAGAATTTCCACTAATTAAATTTCTTTTTTAACATGTTTACTGGAAAAATGAGCCCTAGGTGATAGGTTTTTCAAGGCTGATTTATTATTAGTTTCAGGTCATTGGCACATCTTGGAAATTGAGGATGGACAATCCTCAAAATATGAACATTCTTTATTCCTACAATTTTCTTTTTTGCCGATTCATGTTTTCTCTATTCTTTTGTAGTTCTTTTGGGCCTCTGTTGAGATCCCTTTAAAGGGAAGGGTATCTGATGTATTTTGTTTAAAAATTGTGCTCTCATGTGAGCTCAAACATCAGTTGTTCTGCTTTTACAATCTTGGGGATTGGTAAGGAGAAACTTTTGGACCTGTTAGCTGATTTAATGTTTGTAAATCACTTCTGACTTGTAGGGAGGGGTAATTTTAGTGGGATTATTCATTTTTTAGCACAGGGATCTTGATGAAGGATTTTCAGCTGATTTAATGAGGTCTTTTAATCACCTTTGACTTGTAGGGAGGGGTAATGTTAATGGGATTACTTAGTTTGTATTGTAGGGATCTTGATGAAGGCTTTTAAGACTTGTCTCTCAGCAGTAATTTCATTTTTATTAACAAAATTATGACTTTTTTTGGAAAAAATAAAATATAATGAATGTATAGTTACTTTCAAGGTGAAATAGGCTTTCACAATATGTACAAAAACATGCTTGCAATAACAAAGTAGGTGATGATACATCTCAACAATGCACTATTTCAATTAATAATAATTATATTATATAATTAATTTTAAAAATATTATATATAATTATTTCAATTACTAATAATTATATTATATAATTAATTTTGATAATATTATGCATTATTATATAATATGTCCTCTGTTTTAAGAGATGATTTGTTCTCAAAGTATTAGTAAAGTATTAGTAGAGGGGAGTTGATGTCTAGATGTCTTGGTTTTTTTTTTCAAATACAACTTAATCCTTCATGTGCTCCAATTTGAAGATATACTATTGACATTATCATTGGTTAAAGAAATGAGATTGGTAAAATCTCCCTAGCTTCATGTAAAATTGTTTGCATTATGTAAGGTTTGATTCACCATAGGTTCGTTATTTTTGAGATGATTTTATGATACAATTTTTGAATTCTTTTTATAAATTGCAATTCCAAGTGACATCAGAAATTTGATCTTTGGAATGTAAGGATACCATTATTTTTGTTTATAGTAATCTTCACATTGGAAATTGAATGATTAATTTGATGACTCTTATGATTAGAACAATGATAAGGTATCTTTGTTACTTGCTTTTTGATCTTAATAATGAGAATAATTTTCAATGGTGATATTTTGATTAATAATTTTGATTAATTATGTAAAGGTATCCTTATTTGTAGTCTCAACCTCTGAAATCATACTTGATTCAACTGTAGAAATTTCACCTAAAACTAGGCAAACACAGCCACAAATCAGATTTCAACCTCCAATAAAACTTCAACAGACTGTGTTTTATGAGCAGAAATACAAATGACTAAGATTAGAAACTTAGTAGTGGAAAAATAAATGAACAATAGACAACATTTAATCACATTTAACATAGATTTTATGGGCAATGCCCTTGGAAAAACCCACAAGAGGAAAACTGGTCAAGGAGATTTTTTTTCTTATTGAGCTTATAGGAAAATTCTGAATTTACAACAACAATATTTTTAGCATAAAACTTAGTACTTATCTAGAAAAATGTGTCGAAAGCCCACACAGATTTATGTTTTTTCTTATTATTGAGCTCATAGGAAAATTCTGAGTTCACAACAATAATATTTTTAGCATAAAACACTTAGTACTTATCTAGAAAAAAGTGGCAATAGTCCACATTGATTTATGTGCCAAGTCTTCCTTGAAAAACATACCAAATTGTTGTATGACATGTACGACACTGTACCATCAACACAACAACAAACTATGCCTCAAAAAGTGTTCCCAATCTCTGTTGTATGATACTTGTATGGATTTATTTCAGCAAAGTGCCTTGGAAATCATGTCAAACTTCATTTGAATGGCTACCTTGATTTCTACCTCCTTACACTTGGATAATTCCTACCATTTAACTAAAAGGATCCCATTAGTTTCCCTCTTTCTTGTCCACAAATTTAAAACATTTCTTCTTGATAACCTCCAACCCCCATTTTGGGATAAAACCTATTGATTTCCAATAAACATGTATTGCCTCTAAGACAAACTTAACCAATGTAAGTCTACCTCCCAAAGTGATCCATTTGTTACACCATTGCTTGGTTCTAGACTCAATCTTATCAATCAGCCATCATTAGTCTCCTTTCCTTTATTCAGTTGGTTTTAGCTGAAAACCCAGGTACTTGAATCCTTCTTAGAAGGCCACTGTTTGAAATTTTTTTATTTGTAGAACAACTCTTGTTTGCTCCTCCTCTACCCCATTAGGAACAATTGAATATTTGTAGAACAAATGTTGTTTTCTAC
>JZKD02S1928279.1:167772-180349 GCA_000966675.3 Picea glauca | reverse complement strand
CTAGCCACAAAATGAAGAGGATAGAAGACTTGGAGATCACTTGAATTTGTTTTATGTCCTGCCTTTAGTGCATCCCAAAGAATTTGATGGACATAAGAAACAAAGCCACTTTATTTTTCTATGATTACTTCATTCAATTCTTCCATATTTACCAGCCCAAGATCAACCCTTGCAACTAGTATCTCCTTGAAAAATCTTGAAACCCTAAGGAAGGATTGAGAGTGATCATCCCCTCCCCTTGTTTTATCCATCTTAACTCATTGAAGCATTCAAGGTTTTCCTTAATGATTAGGAGTGGCTATCCCCTTAAGGATTTTCTTGGCTAGGGTTTAGTTCTAGGGGTTAGAAGTGGCTATCCCCCTAGGGTTTAAAACATAGTTGTCTTGATCTYGTGCTAGTAGCTCTTGAAGGGATAGGATGACACCTAGTGTTTATGAGGGGATAAACTCTAGGGTTTTCTCTCCTAGGAGGTTGACCTAGGCTTATGAGGTGATAATCCTATGATAGACTTTCAAGTCTTATTTTTCCCTTGGTCTCCATTGAAGTGCTACATTAAATCCATATGCCCAATGAAAATACATTGATCTTGAGACCTCCAAGTACATTATTCAATAGTCTAAAGCTACCCAAACACATTTTTCTCGGACTTCACTCTCCACATTGAGATTCCTTTCCCTAAGTCCTTGCAATCTTAACTGAGGGAAACCCCCTTCAGTTGGAGGAAAGTTAGATTGAAGTGAAAGCGGGTTGGTGAGGTGACATGGGCCTTCCCTCTAAATTATGCATGATTTCACTTGAGCTTTCGGACTTTAGGTCAAAAATTGTGAGTTCGTCTGATAACACACCCAAGACATATCCTAGTGATCCTAAACCTCATTAGACAAGACCCCCTTTACCATTGGAAGTTAGTCCTCCTCCTCAACCAACCTTAACTAAGATCGATGATATAGATTTAAATATTGATATGACTAGTATATTAACAAAGGTTAATGTACCCGTCCCTCTCAGTATTGATATTGTATTGTTTTTTTAAATACCTACAACACAATCGCTATTGCGACATCTTGGAGTTTCGCTCCCATAGAAACCACATCAGAGTTGATACCTCTTAATGTCGCTCTTGCCAGGTCCAGGACCGAGGATATATGTCTAAATATTGATATGGCTAGTATCTTAGCAAAGGCTAATGTACATGTCCCTCTCAATATTGATATTGTATTTTTTTTTTTAAATACCTACAACATAGTCGCTATTGTGACATCTTGGAGTCTCTCTCTCATAGAAACCATGTCGGAGTTGATACCTCTTAACATCGCTATTGCCAGCTCCAAGACCGATGATATAGATTTAAATATTGATATGGCTAGTATCTTAGAAAAGGTTAATGTACTTGTCCCTCTGAGTATTGATATTGTATTTTTTTTTAAATACCTACAACACAGTCACTATTGCAACGTCTTGGAGTGTCGCTCCCATAGAAACCACATCAGAGTGGATACCTCTTAGCATCGCTCTTTCTAGCTCCAAGACCAATGATATAGATTTAAATATTGATATGGCTATTATCTTAGCAAAGGTTAATGTACCTGTCCCTCTCAGTATTGATATTGTATTTTTTTTTTTAAATACCTACAACATAGTCGCTATTGTGACATCTTGGAGTGTCGCTCCCATAGAAACCACGTCGAAGTTGATCCCTCTTAACGTCGATCTTGCCACCTCCAAGACATCGTTCTTGCCACCTCTAAGAGTGTCACTCCCATAGCAACCATGTCAGAGCTGATACGTCTTAACGTCGCTCTTGCCACCTCCAAGATGTCTCTCTTGCCACCTCTCAGCCATCTCTCTTGTCACATCCAAGACATCGCTCTTGCCATGCCCAAGACGTCTCTCTTTCCATGTCGAATATGTCTCTCTTTCCACATCCAATATGTATCTCTTGCCACGTCCAAGACGTCACTCTTGCCACGTCCAAGACGTCTATCTTACCACGTCCAAGACGTCACTCTTGCCACGTTCAAGACATCTCAGTTGCCACATCCAAGACGTCACAATAAAGACGAAATCTATGTCGTCAGAAAAGAGATGTCATTTGAAACGATGTTTGAGGGGGTCTGTTGTTTGTCATTCTCCCAAAAATATAATGTGGCAATTGCGTCAAACACACTGTCGGAATTTGATCCAAATGTACTAGTGAGTAAATGCAATATTGGGATTGGGAAAAGAAATCAAAGAATCTTTAATTGTTCAAAAGGTACTAACATCTCTTCCTATGAGATTTGACCCTAATATATCAAGACTAGAAGAAAGAGCAAATCTAAACTCAATAAACATGGATGAACTACATGGAATATTCACAGCATATGAAATGAGAACTGAACAAGAAAATCCATATATAAAAGAAGAAACCTTCAAAGAATCCAAAATTTCAAAGAAAAAGGGAAAGCAAAAATAAAAACAACATTGC
Organism: Picea glauca; assembly: GCA_000966675.3. Taxonomy (NCBI): domain Eukaryota; kingdom Viridiplantae; phylum Streptophyta; class Pinopsida; order Pinales; family Pinaceae; genus Picea; species Picea glauca. The sequence goes on along the minus strand of JZKD02S1928279.1, from coordinate 177,882 downwards.
AGCAATAGTGATGTCTTAGAAGATGATGAAGAAGCGACCAACTTTGTCAGAATATTGAACAAGGGAACCAACAATAGGTATAGAGGTAAACTTCCTTTGATTTGTTTTAATTGTGATGGTATTGGTAATTTTTCTAACAAATGTCTTCATAATAAAAGGAGAAATGATAAAGCTTACTCAAATAGCAAACAAACATATAAAGGAAAAAGAACCACAAAGAAAGTTTTCAAGAAAAGATTAAGCACCAAAGAAGACATCTCATCATCAAATGAAGATGAAGTTAGTTGCAGTGAGACAAAAAGAGTTCTATTCATGGCAGTAGAAGACTCTGATAAGGAAGACTACGAAGAAGAATATGAAGAGGCATAAGTTGACTACCGAGAAGAATTTTTCTGTGCCAGATAAGTTATCATAAGAGAAAAGAAGAAAAACAAGAAACTACAAGAGAAACTAGACAAGAAAGAAGACACTCAGGAACTAGAACAAATGATCACAAATTTGAAGGTTCAAATTGAAAAAGATAAAAGGATCTTCAAAAGAAAGGATCTTCAAAAGAAAGATATGTAGAACAACTCAAAAATTTTGAATGACATTATCAGCAGTCAAAAACCTCATCATGACAAGTTCAAACTTGGATACAATCAGACAGAAAAGGGATCAAGCTCCAAAACAATAGAACAAGAAACATATCCAAAAAGATATGCAGAAACAATCAAAGGGGATAGGCATGTCTACAAAGAAAATCACAGGGACACTCCTCCACCGAGAAGATTCAGATTTCAGAATCAACGACTGACATAAACATATAGGCCTCAGGAAGAAGAAGGATTCATAAGAGTACCTTGTTTCAAAATATCTTCAACTCCCATGTATCAAACTGTCTTTTTTGGTTTATGTTATGCATGTAATAATTTTGGACATAAAGTTGTGAATTGCAGAGCTAACAACAGGAACATAAACAACTTTGAAATTCATACACAAAAGGGTTATCTAAGAAGGCCTAGTGAAACACAAAGAAGAAGTTACAATAGGTTTGAATATTTGAGCACTGAAGTGGAATGCTACAAATGTAACAACTTTGGAAACATGGAAAAAGATTGTAGAATGACAATCCCTCCTAGAGAACCAAAAAAACAACAACAACAGTCACATAAAGGAACCTCAGAAAAGGACATGGATAAGAAAGCATAATCAGTATATCAATGAAGAATGCACACTCTCTCTACAAACTAAGCAGAAGAAACATGGTTGGTATGTTGACAGTGGCTATTCAAAACACATGACAGGTGATAGAGACAGGTTTCTTAAATTAAGAAAGGAAAGAGATGGATCAGTCTCCTTCGGAAATGATGATTGAACTAAAATGATTGGAAAAAGAACAGTCAGAATTGGGAACAAGAATACCAAGAAAAAAATGTTCTAGTAGTAGAATATATGAAAAATAATCTTCTAAGTGTAAGTCAAATGTGTGACCAAGGTCATAAAGTTACTTTTGTTTCAAAAAAGTATGAGATAAGAAAAGAAGGTTCAGGGAAATTGATTGCAACAGCTGCGAGAACCTCAAGCAACATATATGTATTAAGTGAAATTGGAAATGAAAAGTGTTGCCTAGGAAAGGAAGATGAAAGTTGGCTATGGCACAGAAGAATGGGTCACATACATTTTTATAACCTTTTCAAAGTCAACAAAAGGGAAACATTTAGAGAAATGTCCTAGATCACGAAACCAACCAACACTATATGAAAGCATTGTCAACAAGGAAAGCAAACAAAGAGCAGGTTTAAATCAAAAATAATATTCAACGACAATAACACTAGAAATTGTGCATACTGATCTAGTTGTACCAACTACAACAAAGGGTTTAAAATTTGATAAATAATTTATGTTATTAGTTGATGATTATACAAGAATGACTATAGTTTTATTTCTCAGGAATAAGTCAGAAGTTTTGAAAACTTCAAGGTCTACAAGGAAATGGTTGAAAATGAAATGGATTCAAGAATCAAATTCTTGAGATCTGATAATGGCCAAGATTTCACTTCAAAGGAATTTATGGAATACTGCAACAAGCATGGAATAAAAATACAATTCTTTGTTGCTAGGACACCTCAACAGAATGGAGTTGTTGAAAGAAAGAACATGACAGTACAGGAAATGGCTTGAACAATGCTAATGGATTCCAAATTGATAGATATCTTTTGGACACAAGTAGTGCATACAACAGTTCACATTCAAAACAGAGTAATGCTCATAAACTACATTGACAAAAATCCCTATGAGCTATGGAAAGGAAGACCAACAAATGTGAATCACTTCAGAGTTTTTGGAAGCAAATGCTACATCAAAAGAGAAGATGGAAGAATGGGAAGTTTGACTCTCATTTGGACAAAGGAGTACTTGTTAGTTACTCAAGTAAAAGGAAAGAATACAAGTGTTAAAACCTGAGATTGAACAAAGTTGTGGAAAGCATCAACGTAACCATTGATGAAATAGGTAGACAAGAATTAAAGGAAGAAGAAAATGAATCAATGGAACAACTTTACGAAGAAGAAGAAGAAGATGAAAAATAAGTAGAAGGGGAAGATGAAGAGGATCCGACAGAAGAAGAAGAGAAAGTTCAAAAAGTGCCTCCAAAGACACCTAATAGACGAGTATAGAAGAAACATAATTCATATCAGATTATCGGAAAAAAAGATGCAGGAGTTGAGACTAGAAGAAGAATATGTTCACCAAAACAAACACGCCTAGCAGTCTCATCTACGATTGAACCAACATGTTTTGAGGAGTCCATCAAGGATGAATTTTGGAATAAGGCCATGGATGAAGAATTGGATCAAATAGAGAAAAATGACACTTGGGAATTGGTTCCAAGACCAAAGGGTAAGAATGTTATTGACACAAAGTGGGTATACATGAATAAATTGAATGAAGATGGAAAAGTTACAAGGAACAAAGCTAGATTGGTATGTAAAGGATATGCACAGGTTGAAGGAATCGACTTTGAAGAGACATTTGCCCCAATTGCCAGAATGGAAGCAATCCAATTTCTTTTAGCATATGCATGCTACAAAAATATTAAAGTGTATCATATGGATGTAAAACCATCTTTTTTGAATGGGGAACTTGAAGAAGAAGACTACATTGAACAACCAGAGGGATTTTAGTTGTTTGATAACACATATTATGTTTGTAAATTAAAAAAGACCTTGTATGGTATAAAACAGGCTCCTAGAGCATGTACTCTAGTCTGGATAAATATCTACAGCAGGAAGGGTCTAGAAAAGGAAGTGTAGACAACAACCTCTACATCAAGGTAACTCAAGATAGTATTTTATTAATTGAAGTTTATGTTGATGATATTATTTTTGGAAGTACTGATGACAGGTTAATCTAGAAATTTGTAAAGGACATGCAGAATGAATTTGAAATGTCATTACTTGGAGAACTATCCTTCTTTATGGGTCTTTAAATACATCAAAGAAACCAAGGAATTTTTATTTATCAAACCAAGTATATCAAAGAAATGATAAAGAGGTTCGGAATGGAAGATTGAAAACCAATTATCACTCCCATGCAAACCAGTTGCAAGTTGAGAGAAGATGATGATTCAAAGTCTGCAGATCAAAGGCAATACATGTCAATGATTGGTAGCCTACTATATGTGACAACAACTAGACCATATGTAATGCATGAAGTTGGACAGGTGGCATGATTTCAAGAAGCACCAAAGGAATCACATGTATTAGCGGTGAAGAGGATTTTCAGATATCTCGAAGGAACATACGAGTTTAGATTATGGTATCCAAAAGGAAAGGATCTATCACTTATTTCCTAGACAGATGTAGATTGGGTAGGTTGGATTGATGACCGATGAAGCACCAGTGGAGCAACTCTCTACTTGGGTGAGTGTTTAGTATCATGGATAAGCAAGAAACAATCATCAATATATTTATCTATAGTCGAGGCAAAGTATATTGCAACAACAACATGTTGTACATAGGTTCTATGGATGAAACAAACTCTGAAATATATACAAGTTGAGTATGATCAGCCCATTCCAATCTATTGTGATAATACAAGCGCCATCAGTATCTCAAAGAACCCAACAATGCACTCCAAGATGAAGAACATTCCAATCAAGTATCACTTTCTACAGGAACAGGTTGCAGAAAAGAACATTAGAGTTGAATATGTGGGCACAAAATAACAAGTGGTAGACATATTTATAAAACCACTTCCATGAGAAGCCTTTGATTATCTTTGACAGAGACTCAGATTTATTTCTGCTCGAAAATGAATGCTTTTGAATGTTTATATGATATGTCTTAGATGTACATGAGGAAGCACCATAAAGAGGACAGTTCATGTTGGGAGATCAGATGAGTTAGTTAGGGGGAGTAGACCTTGAATGGAAAGATACCTTTTCCATTGATGACAAAGGGGGAGAGATTTATAAGATGTAGAGGATAGAGGCATGGTTCCAAGGGGAGCGTTTGTCACAAATATGCTGGCATGGTTCCAGGTGGAGCATGAGTGATATAATTTCAGGATTGCATCATATTGTTCCCTTCAATGCCAAAGGGGGATATTGTTGATTAATTGGGTTGGTTGTCATTGATGTCAACCCTTGAAGAAATCCTGGTAGCAAATTTCGGTAGCACAAAGTTTTGGGTAATGGACCCAAGTTTGTTTAATGTATAATGGTATGATTTTTGATATATTTGCAGGTAAGACTATTCTATATGGATAGTACATGTCATGTCATTTATGGTGGTATGTGGAACGTCACTCCTCATGGTTTGAGATTTATGGCATTACAAAGTTGGAGAACCCTCATATGTTGGCTTGAAGCCCCAAAAGGTCAAAGAAGTCAAATTGATTGCAAAGAAGAAATTATTTAAATAATAAAGTGAAGTGACAAAGTCAAAGAGGATTATTTAAATAATAAAGTGAAGTGAAAAAGTCAAGGAGGATTATTGAAATAATAAAGTAAATGGAGAAATTTCTAAGTGGGTTAGCCCTAAAATAAGGAAATTGAGTTAAGCTGGTTAAAAGGTAACCCCTTGAGGAAGCTACGCGAAAGTATAAATAAGAGGCAAGGCTATCTCATTTTAATCACACTTGAGCATATTGAATATATACATGTGACTGAGGTAACCAATGGATATATAAGCCTAATTTCAGAGGGAAGGCCAAAATTCAAGGGAGGATAAATTCTTTTGATGATGCTTTCTAAGGTATGTTATTTACAAGCCATCTCACCATTTTCGCAATACATTTTTTTCTATAATGATTCAGACCGTGAAAATGGGAGGCCATTGAGGAAACAAATTCAAGTAGTTGTGGTACAAATTTGAGCTTGTGGGTCTTTGTATTTTTGGATTTACACTCCGTGGAAAATAGGGTTTGTGGCTAGTCCTGAAACTAGTCTAAAACAGGTGTTTCGGGTAAAAACGTCATAACTTCTTTATAAAAGATCCAAATTCAGTAAGACCAAATGTGTTGGTTAGAGTACATTCTTTATTATTCTGTGTAAAATTTTCATATTCATATAAAAATAATTCTGCTCAGGGTACGCTCTACATGTTCACTCTCTAGAATAAGCTAGAATTCAACAAGGTATACCATTTTTTCTATAACTCCTTTTCTAAGAGGTTCCAAGTAGGGGGTTGGAGCCTCCTTCCAGTTGTAGCAAGAAAACAAAGGAATTTGGTGCTTCCAATGAATGTAATTCTTCAATATATATAAGAAACAAGATTTCGTGGTTTTCTCCAGCTTTGGGTTTCCACGTAAAAACATTGGTGTACTGTGTATGTGTATGATTGTTCATTTGTTAATTGTTTATTTACTCTGCAAATATTTGATGATAATGCTATATTGATATAAAAATTACATTATATGGTTAAAAGGGATTCGATTTCTCTATTACTGATTCACCCCCCTCTCAGTAATCCAACAGTTCGAACCATGTTCTCGCTATTGATTTTCCCAAATTTAGTTTCATCACTTCCTAGAACATTTTTGTTATATAGGATCTTAATACATTCATTAGAACTAAAGTCACATGTCAGTGGTGGAAGAATACTATCCTGTGAAAACAACCAACTAACGTTTGAAGAACTTTCCACCAAGTATTCGACAAGACTACCAATTCTTCTCTAGCATGCAATTCAAATCCAACCCGTGCCCTGTAGATTATTGTTATAACCCTAAATTTCACCACACATGCTTACCTGGCATCAGGCCAACTCATATCCCTTCTTTTCCAAAGCATTGTTGAACAATTCTTTGAAAATCCTCTTTTATAAAGGCCCACATGCCCTAATCCATTACTGCATGCGTGTACACGCTAGCTGACGCAAAACAACCTGCGTGGATCGACAAAAGCATGAAAAAAGGAAAGTTGTCGATGGAGCATAGAAGCTATGGGTGAGTTAACTGAAACTCCCGGCCATGCATGACCGAGGGTTCGTCCAAATACCTAGCTCCTTCTAGCCTATAAAAGAAGGGGTATGAGTCCCATTTGGAAGAGGAAAAATATGGCAAAGAAACTCTGCCCATTTACATATTCCCATTGTCCCAACCCTTTAGCCTTTCCTTGTGCCAAAGGAGATTCAAAGAAAAGAAGTTAGAGGACAGAAGAAGAGGAGCCCAGGATCAGGTTCACAGAGCGGTGGCTGGTCTCAACTTTTGTAAGTTGACTCATTCAAAGTGATAAAGAAAATGCTTTTCCCATCCCAATTCATGAACTTTTCATAGTTTGATTAGTATATGTTATGATTTCTAACTCGTTAGTATATGAGTAGAATGAATGCATAGTTGTTGCTTGTCTTAGATGCAGGTCAGTTTTGGAAGGAGTATTGCGAACAAGTAATCAAGAACAACGGAGGATCGACATCAAACGTTGGGAACGAGGTAGGTTGATCTTTCCATGCATTTACTAAGGAAAGGAGATTTAAATCTAGGGATGAAGGTAGAAAGTAATTTCGCTTCGGTCATATCTGCATGCAAAGTCTGAACTCTATTTTCTAGTCCACAGGGAGATTTTCCCCACAACAATGATGTAATTAACCCACCTAATGATAAACGACACTTTCATGATCAAGGTTAGTCATAAAATCAAGAAGGCACAAAACACACACGTTTTCATGGTATGCATAATGAAAGCTACTGAAAACACACACAAACTTAATCATGATTGCAACATAATGTAAATTAATCAAGGTAGATTATCACTCATTAGTTATCCAGTCATGCATGGAAACCTTAATTATTGGAAATGATAGGAACCCGACTAACAACCACAATGAGAAGGATTTGAGATGGAGGAGAACAAGAGAGGCTTCAAGATGAAGGCGTCTAGTTGACATGCTCTACGTCGGTGAGGGAAATAATATCATCATCGATATGCTCAATGTCGATGATGGGTCTATGTCTTTCTACTAGAATACCAGATACTAGAGGGGGAAATTTGCCAACAAAACTTATTAGGTGGTCTTGTATATATATCTAGAAAGTTATGTTATTCTCATTAGGAATTGTTCACCTAATTTCATAATTACATTTAACATAAATTCCATTTATGACATACGACTTATTTTAACTTAATTACATTATTAATTAATACATTAATGAAATCATCATTACACTATCTAACACTTGGAAAATTATTTGATCATTAACACATTCCTTTTATTTAATACAATAGTTTATTTAAATTGATACTTATTTTTTATAATTTTATATGAATCTATGAAAGATTTGAAGCCAATTATTTTTCTTATTTTTTATATGAATGGTGTTCTTTTTGATGCATTACACACAAAAGAAAAGGAAAATAAGAATTGAGTTTTGGTCTCTTTCCTTAATTTCTTTCCTTCGTTGATTTTGTTTTTAATCTATTCAACCCCAATTTCCAAACTGAGCCTGATTCTCAAATTGTCCCCCCTCTTTCATGAGTCACCTGACCCGCCTCTCGATTTTTAAAGCATCCCAATACTCAAATCATGCTCCATATTTACTTCCATCTATTGAGTTTTCTCTTGATCTAGAAATTAGCCTCTATTTCCAAATCAAGGCCCTGGTTATTTACCATTGAATTCAAGTTTTCTTTTGAATCTTGAGTTCACATTTTTTGTCTTCTTTCTTGAGCTTTTCTTTTTCGAGTTCAAATTTGATTTCTTTTTTTCTTTTTACTTTTAGAAACCTTGGACTTGCTTTTAATTTTTTGAATCCTTTGTTTGAACATTGAACTAATATTCAAACTTTGGAAACTCCTCATGAACTTTGAAATCTTTCCCCGAATCATGATCAATCTAATTTTTTGATCAATCCTGATCTCCAAATAAGTCCCTCTTTCCATCTTCTTTCCATTTTTATTGTCTGAATTTGGAAATATCAATTAGGTATTTCCTCCTCCAACTTATGTGTGGAGAGGCCTGATCTCCAAATAGGGTCCTCCTAGCAAAACTATTTGATTCCCCCTCTTCTCTCCCCTGCTTGTTGAAACTCTTTTAACTCTAACTTTTTGTTGAATTCTCTTTTATTTACTTTCGAACTTGATTAATTCATTCAAAAACCTTTTCTACACCCAATTTCAAATCGAGGCCTCCTTTCACATGGTCACCTAGTCCCTTGACCCGATTTGACAATTGGCCATGATTACCCAATCGGGACCTCCCTCCTAAAAAGTAGAGTGTAATTCAAATTGTGGAAAGGTTATTTGTAATAACTAATTTGATATTAAAGTTAGCATGTAAGATATGTGGTTAGCAACTTCCCTAGTAATGGTGCCAACATCACGTCATGCAAAGGATGACCATAATAAAATAACATGCAAAATCAAGCATCAAAATGTAGTTATGTCACTTCGATTGTAGTTTTTGCAATCATGGTTACACAGACTCACATGTCGCATATAATCTAACACTCAAATATCCCTAATACTACAACTTCATTATCCCATCACCCAAATCATATCAATGTGGAAATTGAAACCTCAACTTGGGGGGAAGTAACAAAGAGTTAGCATGAATGTAGTGATCATGAGATGACATGGTAAGCTATTTAGGAAAGAAAAAAGAAGGAAACTCAAATCAAATCATTATAAGAAGAAACCATCAATTAAATTTCAATTGATGACAATATTTTCAGAGGAAAAGAAGGAATGAGATCTCTTCAAACTACCCAATTGAAAAATAAAAGATGACTAAAAAGACCAAAATGTTGTGTGAACTAATAGTGGAGGTAATTGTTGGAATATGTTAAAATGAACAGAGCCATAATTTCTATGTAATCCAAGGTTCAAACCTTAGTTTAACAACAAGTGTGGAATTTCTAGAGGTTAACCAAGACTATATAATAAAAGGATGAGATTAAATTTCTAATAAAACATAAGTAAAATGATCCATATGGATATCAGTGGCCAACCACCTTTTCCAATTGGCTCAAAACAATTTTCTGTCAATTTTGGCAATTTACTATTTTTAGCAGGTTTTAACTTCCAGGGCCATTTACATAGTTACCAATTTGATAATAACTCTCTAGAGTTCAAGTTTTTAGAGGTTACATTTAATAATTGTTTTACCCTTGTTTCAAAAAGTGGTGTTACTAGTAGTGCCCTTTTTTGGGGAAGGGGAGTGTGTGTGTTAAAATTACCACATTTTTCAACCATGGTGTTAACAAACTTGTAATATAATAGAATTGACCCTTGAATTGAAAACATACACTAATAGAAGCACCATTTTTTTCAGAGGTTAAAATTACAACTTCATTGAAATCATGCACTTAACAATGAGTACCATTGCAACTAGAATCGTAAAGGGTCAATCCTTGAAAGAAAAGTGGCACCCTTCTTTTTTTCCAGGACAAATTTACTACATTTTTGAAATGATGGCCTTGAAAACCAATATCCTTGTAACCAAAATCTTAAAATCGACTTCTGAATCAAAAAGAGATACTACCAATAGGGTCCTCTATTTTCTTCAGCCTAAAATTACAATATTTTTCAAACTATGACTTAAAAGATAGGTACTATTCCAAACAAATTCATTAAAATAAAAATAAAAAAATGAATAAAAATAAAAGGGAAAAAAACTTTTAAATGAGAGA
>JZKD02S1928279.1:146695-160147 GCA_000966675.3 Picea glauca | reverse complement strand
ATTAATGTGTGTAAATTTAAATGTACATGTATGTATATTTAATGTAATATTTTTAAGTTTTGATATTTTAATAAATATATTAATTGTATTTTTTTTATTCTGATGAATTTGTATATTTATTTTTGTTGATTTGTGTTTGTTTAAAATTTATATTTCATTGTAATGTATTTTTTATTTTAATAATTTTGAATCTTTATACTATAATAAGAGAGATTTACAAAAATCTTGTTGCTGGTTTGTTATTGGGGAAACAAGACCAACAACAATGCATCAATTTTTCTAAATGTTTATGAAATATTTCTCTTTTGAAGCTAAAAGCCTGAATGTATCCGAGTCTAAAACTATCTGCTATGCAAAAGATTGTCTACTTTGTCTTCCTAGTTTGACAACTGTGAGGTGGGATTGTGTTGTTAGACAAATCGGTCTATGTGGACACAGATTGATCTCCCTAGACTCAGAAACCAAGACTAGAACAAAACATGATAGGACATATAACTTTCCCTACGTTTATGCAATAAAAAATACAAGCTAACAAGAGTTCACGCCTTTTAATCGATGGTTGTCCTTGCTAGTTGTAGTTTCCAGCTCTGTCCTGAGACTTGTGAATGATAACCTATAAGAAGACACAATCCAAAAAGAGTGAAAGAAACAATAGTATATTTTAATGAAACACATGCAAATGATCTTGAGGAGAAATGCAACAAAGATAATCAAACATAAACAATTTTTGTGGGAAAGAAACTATATTGTTGTATTAACAATAATGGAAGAGATTACAACCAGAGCCTTGATGTTATGAAGCTCCTTACAACAAGTTCATTGCTCCAATACCCACAATGCATCCATGAAATCCATCATCACCAACCAATTACTTTTTCTTAGATTGGATCTCTCAAAGCCAAAGAAATGCTAACAATCTTCTAATCACAAACTAGAAGCAAAATACTATCGACCATTATTCTCCATTAACTATTAGCCTTTCCTTATGAGAGAAGGTCCCTTTTATAGATTGAAAATGAGGTTAGGATCCCCCCAAATCAAGAGTACATGTGAGATCCAAACTGATCTGATGACACCTCATATCTGAAGCTTCTCTTCTAGAAATTTCATGAATTTCATTTTCTTTCTCCTCTTTTAGACAATGTTGCACCCTACAGTGGTGCAAAATGAGACACTGTCGCACCCTACAATGGTGAAACATGCGACATTTAAGGGTGTCACATGTTGTAATGGTGCAACATGTGACACTCTCTTGAAATAGGGATTTAATGACCCTTTAACATGTTTTCCTTCTTTCAAATAAAGGTTCTTCTTCAATAATCAAAGCCTTTATGCTCTGGATGATAGAGGATAAGTGAACATTGTTAGTTACGACAAAATATTATGTAATAGATTGAGATACTCGAACCTCCTATACTAACAACAACATTAAAAAACTAAAAATCATAAAGAACTAAGTAGAGGGTTGGCCCTCATCTGTAGGCACCTAGGGTTGAGACAATTCCACTGTCAAGAGATCCAGTCTCGCCATTTTTCCATCCATCAGATTCATCTTATAATCATGGAGCTTGAGTTGAGCCTGAATTTCATCGAGTTGTAGTAATATATCTTGCTTATCCTCATGGAGATAAATAATGACATGAACCAACTAGTTCAGGTGCCAATAAATATCTACAATTTTCAGATACTGGGAGACGCGAGTCTGAGTATTTTCAGTGTGAGGGATCCATGATCCAATAGAATCAAGCACCTCCTCCTTTGAAATGAAATGTCTCAGTACACGAACATCAACCTCATCCACATCAATTTCAGCTCGAATGTGGGGAGGTGTGTGGACTTGGTAGGATTAGACTGAGTATTTAGCAATAGAGGCAAGTCACGAGCCAAAGTGTCTCATGTTTCTATGTGATGAGGTTCCTCGAGATTGACGAGAGCGATTTCCTTGAGCCATCAGAACAGAGGAGAGAAGAGAGAGTGATGAGGGGGTGAGGGAAGGATAATCCAAAGCCAAGTGGAGGAGACAAAGGGGAATTTAAATAGGGATGAGAAGAGGAGAAGAAATGTGGTGGGACCAAATTCAAAGGGAAGCAGGGATAAAATAGTTGTCCATCGACTCAGATAATGAGTAATGGTAGCGATAATAACAGGTGAAATAAAGGCTGGTAAATGGAGTTATTTCAATAGGAATAACCATAATGAAATGTAGGATCCAAAGTACATACCAGATTGGAGAAAGGTACCATTGGAACTTCATAAAATGAGAGCGATTGTGACAGCCTTAAAGAGCTAGGAGTCTTGCAGTACACACATGCAAGGTACAATTAGTCTACATGTGGTGAATTTATAGAGGCAAGTGAAGGGTGGCAGATGCCAATGGGCTGAGGAGACATGTGGCAGTCTATCTTGAATGGCGACCTATGGCTCTTCCCTGTCACCCTATATGAGCAACATTTCATTGTACAATGTTAATTTAGAGTTTGTTATATATAAATATATATAGTTTGCATAAAATTAATGGGTGTTATTTAATTTCTTAATGGTATATTGATTTTTATATGTTTGTATTGGGTCTTTTTATTATTTATTTAAAAAAAAATTATATTTAAAAACAATGTTAATTTTTTTATTTAATTTTAAATTATTTTTAATATACATCAGTTATAATAAGTTTAAAACAAATTAATTATGTTATATGATTTAAAACTAGTTATTTTTAATACCCTAATTTGAAAGTTTAGAACAACTCCATGTAAACTCTATTCTTAAATGTGATTTAAAAAGCTCACATATGTTATAAGGTGGAGCATCCCAATTCATGGTCATAAAGTTCCAAAACTCAGTAGGTTAAAATTCTATGAAATGAAGGTTTTTTGGCTATTTTTTCCAGGGACATTTGCTCCAAATTTTGTAGAAAATTGATAAATCCATAGATTTGAGTGATTATTTATGTATAATTTGAATGCCCCAGGGGTTTTTCATCATGTTGAATTCATTTCTGCTTTCAAAATTGAATTTTAAACAACAAAAAATAGTGATTTATAGCAGATTTATATTGCCACATTTAGACTAAAAAAATCATTTAGTAGCCCTTCTAAAACCGACCTATTTAATACAGATTCAAATAATTCATACCTACAGGTATTGTATATATTTAAAATAGTCATTGGTGTAAAATCATATGTATTATAATTTAAAGTAATTCCTACTTCTGTCAAGTAATTAGGGTTTGTTGTGCCTTTGGCATACCTACTGTGTTGTAAACTCATACCTACTGTACTGCAAATTTATATGAACAACTATATGTTAATTAGGGTTTGTCTTCAATTTTATTATAGTAACTATAAGAAATATAAAGTATTCAATTTTATTATAGTAACTATAGGAAATAGACTATGTGCAACATCAAATGTTTGACCTCAATCTAGTTTGGTCCATAAATATAAAGGACAATTCATTACCCTCGAATGAATAACTTAATTATGGCATATTTTTATTATGCTTATACAAAGAAAGTGCTCTAGGGGAGACTTTCAAATGGTGGAATCATAATCTAGCATCATATAAACATTAACAATTTTTATTTAAAAATGGACAGAACAATTTACTGTGCAATTCATGAGGCAGTCAAGAGGAATATAGTTCAACCTTCTTGCATAGAAATACACCCATTTCTATACAAACATGATTAAAAAAAGTTTCATGGTGCCTAAAGATTCTCATATTTTGAACATTGTGTGCCTATGCATAATCATTTAAAAAATGAAAAAAAACCACTTGCCATAACATAAACATTACAATAAAAAAATGAAAAAACCCACTTGCCATAACATAAACATTACAATTGACAAAAATAGTCTACTCATTTTTCTTGCAGCTCAAGTGTTTTTATCCCTCAAAATTAGTATTTGTTTGTCTTTTATGAGAGATTACCTCAATAATTGTTTTGTTTGCCAATCTTTGATTATGAGCCATGGTTGTTGGGTGAAGGTGTCCTTGATAGGCTCTAAGATGTGTAGTCTAATCAGTCTGTGATTCGAACTCACGTTGCAAAAACCAAATTTGGTGCAACATCTGTTTAGTATTCTCAATTGTATCACTCAGTATTGAAGTCATCGTTTACAGACCTATGCTTCTTAAGATGGAAATATTGTGAGAGTTTAACTTTGGGCCTCCACCTATGATGCAGGAATTTCAACTCTATAGTAAAATGTATACAATATTGGGATAACTCATGACTTTTACACTTCTTATCATTCGATTGGAACTAATAGAAAAACTATCATCATATATTTTTGTTATGCTAGTGAAGTGTACTCAAACGTCAAATTACTCAGTGTCTTACAAGGAAAGATTAGAACAATTCAATAATTCAATTACAATGAAGTGATGTTTGTAATATTAGAACAATTCACAATGTTCATTTATGATTTTAAGGTTTGAATCGAAATTCAAACAATAATGATAATTTATTTATATGTAAATGTGAACAATGGTTTTAAATATAAAATCTAGAAGTGTGGTGAGCTAAAGCCTGGACATTCTACAATGGTGTAACCTAATTGACATGTTTCTTTCTATGACCCTCCATGTTACAGCCCGCACACTACCGTCATAAATACCATACTCTTCTTCAACATATGATGATCAAAATACAAGAATTATTCATAAACATGGAATTGTCAAGAACAAAGAAAATGAGAGCAAGTATACTGAACCTGTGTCTACTCAACAAAGATCTCAAACCACTACAAATATGATAAACATGACGAGGAAACCTTAGTTTTATTAGATGTGGAGGAGAAGTTTGAAGGAAGCCCGCAATTGAGCATAACAATTGTCAAGGTTCCAAAAGAAGAAGAACACTTGGATCTAAGAAAATTAGTGGATATCGAGAGAGCACTGAAAATAAGGGAAAATATGTAATATATTTTAAGAGAAGAGGGTAGAGGATGATTCATATTAATGCAGAGAATGCCAATACAAATCATAAAATCGACCCTCAGACCTACAACAACGAGATCTATGGTTGAGATTGGTTTTAATATTATGATGTAATATTCAAATTCCAAACCATTGTCAGATTTCAAACAAATAACAGGTGTATTCCATAATATTGTGGGTCCACCAAAGGTCGGGTCCAAGGTCAGGTCCACCACCGTGCATTATAACCTCCACAATGAATACAGGTCGTCCGATTCCAGATTGGATTTTGAACACAACTCAACACTATATTGGATTTGAATTACAGGTACAGGTTCCGATGTTAACTCGTGTGCATATACCTTCACAACAATAGATTATTATTTTTGATCTTATCCCTAGATCGATTCTTAAGCCACACTATTTCAAACATATAATTACTCCTGGTTTTACTGTACTAAACAAAAAAATTATAATTGAAAGAGAGCTTATAGTACAGACTGAAATCTCAAAATGCACTTATAGTCTCGTTCTCGACAAATTTGATGGAAATTTTGCAGATTTATATATGATTCACGAAGTAATCAATTGATCGTATACACACAATGAACTTTGGGGATGAAGAATTTCAGTCTAACCTTTTAATCTATTTATTTGACAATGAGAAATTTGCCAATTTCATCCTTATTCCAATTCCAATTGATCCCCTCGAATGCAATAGCCTCGATGGGATTAAATAAAGACAAATTTGCTTTCTCAAGTCCACTAAAATTGGATCGAGCACCTTATTCAACCCTAGATCCTACAATCTAGCCTAAAAATCAAAACAACTTCTATCTTTGTTACAAAGAAGGAGTCAAAACCCTTTTTGTATTATTCGATTTGACTTCTAAATTTAATTAAAACAAAAGAAAGAATGAAGAGAACCAAATCTCTTTGGTAAACTTGACTTCGACTTCAAATCCAATGATGTTTTTTTCTTTGAGCTCATGCTCCTACATCAGACTCCTAAGGTCATAAAAATTCATGAACTCATGTTCATGAGTTCTTCTATAGTACTACCACTTTTCTGTATGAGTGCAACAATTACCCAAGTAGCATCTTCCAATGGATGATCCTTCCACTTCACCAAGTACTCATAGTACTCTTTCCCTTTCGTCTTCTTAAACACTCTAGTATCCAAAATTCTTTCCATCTGCAACTTCTTCTCTATAGGAATTTGTTTCTGCCAATTTACTTGTTGTCCTGTGTCTCTGTCCAAATCATTTGCTGACTATTCTGCTTTAGGTTCCACATATGAATATAAATCTGCTACATTAAATATGGGAGAGATTCCCATGTCTTATGGAAGTTCAATCTCATAAGCATTGGCTGAAAATTTTCTCAAAATCTTGCAAGGCCCAATATTTTTAACCTTCATTTTGTTATATGTTCCTCTAGGAAATCTTCCTTTTCTGAAATGTGCCAATACTAAATCTCCTTCTTCAAAAGAAACTCCCCTTCTCTTCAAATCTGCTTTCTATTTGTACTTGAAATTATTTTGATGTAACTGTTCTTTAACTTTTTCATGCAACATTTGCATATCTGAAGAAGAATCTTCTGAATTTATGCTTCTCTTCTCCATCTGTCCCAAATATTTGAGCTCAAACACTCCTCTTGGGTTCACTCCATAGACAAACTTAAAAGGACTTAACCCTGTACTTCTGTTGGGTGAGTCATTATAAGCAAACTTAGCTAGTGGTAAAGCTAAATCCCACTAATTAGGATGTTCACTTATCAAAATATTACCCAAACTTTTGTTTGTAACTTTAGTTTGACAATTTGTTTGAGAATGGTAGACTAAACTAAAGTTAAGACTTGTCCCCAATATCTTCCACAGTGTCCTCCAGAAGTGTCCAACAAACTTAGTATCTATGTCTGAAACAATACTAATAGGAAGACCATGTAGTCTTACTACTTCTTCAAAAAACAGAGTTGCAATATAAGTTGCATCACTAGTTTTAAAGCATGGTATAAAATGAACTATTTTTGAAAATCTATCTACCACAACAAAAATTGAATCATTTTCTCTTTGATTTCTTGGCAATCCCAAAAAAAAATTCATACTCACATCATCCCAAGGTCTTTCTAGAATTGGCAGTGGCTGACATAAGCCTGTGTTCTAGTGTCTACCTTTTGCATGCTCACAAATTTTGCATCTTCCCACAAATTTATGAACATCAGTCCTCATTCTTGGAAAATGATAAAAATTACTCAACTGAGCATAAGTTTTGTCATTGCCAAAATGACCATCAAGTCCTCCACTGTGCTTTTCCTGCAATAAATTCTCCGTCATTGAACATTTTGGAATGCACAATTTAATTCCTTTGAACAACAATCCTTCTTGCAGCGTGAAATCCATCCATGGACTTCTATCTCTCAAAATTGGATTTTGACATGCTTCATGTTGTTCCAGAGTTTATACTCAAGGCTTGGGAGTATTGAGTCTAGGCATCCAAAAAGAGGGTTTGTGATATAAAGAAGAAGAAAACAACTCTTTAAGGGGAAAAAGAGCTAGGGTTGATTTCTGAGTTGTCTTTGTCTAGCTTCCAATTGTTCTTGGACACTGATGTCCTGCTCAATGGCCACCCATGAGCATTCAAGTTCGACTTGGGTGGTGGCAGTTTTTAAGATAGTATTGAAAAGGTTTAAGGCAATATTGGTCTAATCTGTGAGACTGGGTTCAATGTTGGGTTGTCTCGTAATTGGTAAAATCATGGAGGAAAAGAGTTTCAAGGATTGGTTGCTTCCTTGATTGTATGAGAAAATTTCCCGAATTTTGAATTAATAGTGTAGCAAAATCAAAGGTTGTTTCCCGTATCTGAGTCAAACCGAAAACCATGTGTGGAATGAAAGAAAACATAAAGCTGTGGAACAATGTGAGGCTTCGATCAAGGAAGAATCTCACACTATGACAAAAGAATAAAAGATAAGGAAAAACTTTAATGAAGCATCATATATAATAGTCTAAATCATTCACAGGTCTTGTAAGTGCTGATAGCCGATACAGAGGAAAAACTGTAAATGATTAGATCACTAAAAAATTCAATCACCACAGTAGAAGTTGTACTAAACTGAAGCTATGCATTCATCAAAGATACATAAGAAATGAAGTTAAAAATGAAATAATAGAGGAGCACATAACTCAAACTTGACAGGGTCTGGAATCTCCGACTTGCATTTGTATCAATTTTTGCAAAGTGAAGAACTTTTCTACTACAATCGGCCAAAAAAAAGCCTTTGGTATCACTTTCGAAATTGTATTTATACAAGAAAAACATCAACCTTAGATGGTTAGTAGTCTCGTAATCTCCTCTGTGCTAACGGTTACAGAATATAGAATTTGAACCGTTTTGCTCGGTTACTTTTGCTTTTCTAGCAATTGGACAAAAACGAGCATACATGCGTTATTTCATCATTTCTTTGAAGTGATTTGTATGCTCGATCCTGAACACACGACGCACCTATCCAAAAACTGCATCAAAAGTCTGGAAGGCTCTGAGGTATTCTTTGCTTCAAACACATATAACTTCCTCTGAATTTCGGGCAGCTCATCTTCAATCTTTCCCTTGCCAAACCTTGTAGACTGCAATTGTAGATTCGAATTTATTAACCACTTATCTATTTGGGTGATGCCGAGCTGTTTCAATTGAGACATTTCGAGCCGTACTTCATTCCAACTCTCCTTGATATGCAGTTGATTCCTTACAACATTTATCTGTCCTAATAGCCCAGGACAATAGCCTTTATCAATGCCAAGTGTTTTTTCATCTAGTTGATCAAATACTTCTTCACATTCCCTCTTAACTTCTCTTTCCATCTTCCTGCTTTCAGAAATATTAGTCTACCATGCCTTTAACATGATATCTCCCCTGATATGTTCATATACAGTAAGCTTTGGGATTATTGGTACTTCCTCTCTAGCCAAAAACACCACTTCCTTTTGAAAAGCAACACGAGCTGTTGTGGCCTCTTTTTCCTTTAAAACAACATTATCTAGTGAGTGGCTTATTTCCAAGAAGTAGTTTTGAATGATTTCTATTTTGGAAAGCATGTCTTATTGTTTTGCTTATATATTCTTATGCACCTCTAGTACTTGGGCTTGAAATGTTGTTATATTCATGACTTGTCCTTAAGTAGACTTCAACTCAACCTGTAGTTGTCTCACTAATTCTTCCTGATGAATAACCTGTACTTGACTTATTTGCATATGCTTGTTTGCTTCATCTAAACTAGATTTCAACAATTGCATTTCTTATTTGTCAGTAGTCTTGGCATTTTCAACTCTTTGATTTACCTCCTCTCGAATATTATTTTATGTGTGCCTTATTTGGTCCTGCAGTTGAGCTATCATTTAATTTTTTTTCTTCAGCCTTCTCTTCAGATAGTCAACTGAGAATAAATTGGCAGTTGCTAAGGCTCTCATAGAGCCCACTACTTCTATGGCGAAGTCTTCCTCTTCTAGGTTTTTCCCATCTATGAGCACTCTATGTTTCTTCACCATTGTGCCTTCTCTCAGATTCATTTCCTGTTTTAATATTTCCTTCCTCTTCTTACTGAAAAAAGTAGTTAGAGGAGGGTATATCTTCTCTAGAGATAGGATTAAGGTCAGTTGCATATATGACTTGCAGAAGGGGGTTTCCAAAAGTTGACTGTATAGGAGTTAATGATGCAATAGTGTTGCCCAATTATGAAGATTTAGTTTCTCCTCTTGTTTTGGGGATATCAATAGGGATAGTCAATGATGAAGGTGGAATTGTTTGATTCGACTTTGAAGGAGTCTCAGATTTAGAACTTGTTTCACACCCTGGATTCTTTGATTGTGAAGTTTCTGCCTTTTGTGAAGACGCTTTAGTGTTCTTCTTTTTTTCTTCCGGACTCTCTTTATAATGGGCCTCTGATCTGAAACCTGGGGGAGTAATCTCTTGAGCTGGGGGAGTGGTTGTTGATTCTCCCTGTGGTATCTTCGGTAAACCAATTCGCCTGTGCTTCTGGAATGTCAGAAAACTAGTCTGTAGGTTGGGTGATAATTCCTGAACTCTGTCTAATAATTCTTCATAGTTCCTGGCTCCCTTGAACATGTCATCACAGGGAGAAACCTCATGTTCTTACATTTTCATGTTGCAGTGAGTAAGGTGATTTCCTACAACTTGATAAGGGTCATGTTTTCTAAGTTCATGGTCTACTAATTTGATTTCATCCAATGCAAAAAATTCAACCTTGGAATGACCAAAGTTAAGCACCGAACACTTCCCAACTTCTGAGATGCTTTCAATTCAGTGTCGATGCCACCTGATACTATTTGGTAGGACACCTCCCTGCACACCAGTCTTTCGGGGAGGAATTTCAGAAGTGCGTGAGGAGGAATCGAGCACCGAAAACCATGACATAGGAAAACCCCTCTTCAATAAACCTATATGCTATCGCCTTAAGATTTCCCATGATTTTCTCTGAAATACGAGGGGGTGTGTAGCCATACAAAATTTGTGGAAGAGGTATCACTACATAGTGACAGATTTTGTAAAATAAGTCTTTTACATTCTCCTCCCATAGCTTAGAATGATATACATGAATGGCCTCCTCACAGGCTGGGCTCCAACTCTAGCTCATCAAAGGGAATGGAGTCATGTAACAAACCGCATCCATAATATAGGCAAACATGTAAAAACATGCAGGTCGGCCTTTCAACTTAGTTATTTGGTACTCTGCAACCTTACTAGCTAGATTGTCAGATAAAAATTTTCCCCAGTTAAAACTGTAACCCTCGGCTACTTTCTGTATAAGTGGCACCCATCCTGCCGGAAAATGGGTAGGGCTCTTCCTCCTGAAGATTCTACATATCATTAGGGCTATATAAACTATGTATTTTTTTAATGAAGTTGTGGCATAACTGCCATGGGTATCATCTCTAAACCTTGTTGGAATTCCCCACCAATCTTTGATTATATTTGGATATGTTTGATCAAATTCTGTGCACTCCTTTCTTTGAAATTCTCCTATGAATTCGGCATTATAAATGTATTTAGAATTAGGGGGTATTTTGTACATTACTTGGATGTGCTCGGGTATGAATGAGCCGACGATGACCCTTGGCTGTTTTGAATGCTCCTTGTCAGAACATCGATTTTCTCTAAAGCCCAACATACCATGTTGTTATACGGCATGAGTCTCAGCCATGTGGCTATTTTGTGCAGCTCAGACTTGGCTATGTCTTTGAGTTTATTTTCAGTCCTTTCATTCCCAAAATCATCGGGGCAATTCCTAATCTCATAATCCAAACTATAAAAAATCTGCCTCCAAGATCTGATTGAATCCACAACATGTGGCGTAGTGTCTGATACCACATCTCCATCCAGATTTGAGCTTCCACCTGCTTCTTCACTCTTCTTAGGCACTTTTCTGGGTGCCATGGTGTCTGTGCTAAATAAAAACTTGTTGCAGAGAAGAAATGTGTGAGCTCTGATGAATATAACTCACTCCTAGTCTGAAAGTGCGAATGAAATTCAAAATAATAGACCTTTATATACCTTTAACTCGTCTTAAATTTATCGTACCAATGCAGGTGATAATAATTAAATTCTTTAATGGAGATGGTACGCCTGGAGATACGCACTCTATGTTCAAAATATCTTCATTAATCTATTATAGAGACTGCCACATATCGACGTTTCAACACTAGGATTTCAAAAGGAATGTCATTGAAAACTCCCAAATAGCGAAACATGAAAAACTATTAATTATCATTAATCCCGCTTTAAAGTTAAGTTAATCTATGTTTAAGTGCTTAATTCTTTCGGGTTTTCATGTTTCAAAGTTTCAAACATCGTGTCCCCAAGAGGTATGGCACAAGAAAATCCTGAATCGCGAACCCGCAACAAGATTTATTTAGGCACTAACCACTTGTCTTAACATTTTAATTAATCACAATCAGGGATTAGTCTTTACTTTTTGGGAAATGGAGTATCGGGACTTTGATAACTTTTGACGCGAGAAACCCAGAATTGCGAAATCGTGATGGGATTTATTAACTGTCAATCATTTTTTAGCTCCTAATTAAGCGTGAATAGACTGTAAGATTTCAGGGTTTTGGATATTGCGAAGTCAAATTTTATAGCATGTGAGAATCGCGAAATCGTGATGGGATTTATTAAACCCTTTTTTTAAATCTTTAATGAACATGGCACTAGCTTTTAACACTTTCATGAATTCGAGAATCGGTGACTTGAGGAGGCATTTGACATTGACTCATTATTTTTTACAAATTGTTGGCTTCCAAAAATTCAAGATAAGCTTTCATTTAAGATTGATTTGTTGATAGAAAGGTGGCTCCATAATAAACCTTTTGGATAAAATAATGTTCCCTTTAGTCTTAAGTAAAAAAAAAAAGGATAATGTTCAAACATAGGCTCCATCTAGGGATCTCGTCTCCCTGCAGGACAAGAAGAACAGTAGACCATGTGCCTTTATTGGGTAAATGGAGTCATTAGTTTGGTTCTGTGAAACTTGTTCAGAAGGAGGGTGCAGGATAAAAAGGGGGTTTCATCCTTATCACTGAAAGCTTTCAAAACTTAACCACTTTCTAATATCAATTTTAGGCTATTTGACTTCTTGCTCCTGAGATTGACTTTTGGTCTGCTCAGGATAATCCAAACAACCTCAGGAATTTTCACAGGTTCAGTTGATCTCGCTTGCCTCAAGATGAATTAATTTTAATGTTTTTAATCAGGGAGTCCTGCATGAACTGGGGATGTAGATATGGTTTCAAAAAAAAAAAAAAACTAATTACCAGAGAATAGTACAATTCATTTATAACAGCCTTACATATATCTTAGACATTGCTTCACTGCCAGTGACCCTGTTCAATACCCCAGTGAAGTTATTTGATTCCATTTATTGAATTTCCTTTCACCACTTCAAATTGTAACTTTGCATTTAAACGCTGAGATGAGGGAAATCATTTCATGAATTTCCTTTCATCATCTCTTTTTTTTGGACTAGATGGGGGTAATCAATTTTTGAATTTCCTTTCACCATCCGTCTTAAATTTTTTCTTGACATGAAGTGGGGGCAATCAATTAGTATAAAGTATACCATGGATGATATCTATGTATAATTTTTCAACAGAGGTCTATCAACTCACTTTGATTACTCTGGATCAGTTTTCTTTTGACCTTCAAAACATCTTAGTCTGTAGGAAAACCTATGGGAGAAATTTATTGCTAGGAACCTTCTTTTGAGCAATCCTAAAATCCTAGAACCTGTGAAAAGAACCAAGAGAGTTAGGATTAACCTATGCATATATTATGTTAGGAACCAAACATCAATATAGCATAGAAAAACCTCAAGAAAAGTACTCAATGCCTTGAAAAAGATATAAATTCAGATAATAAGCCTCTTCGAGGGGGCAACCTCCTTTTACCCCACTTAAATGTTCAAGTACAATATGATTCAAAATGAAAATGTCTCCTTGGTATATATAGGAGACTAGGAGGT
>JZKD02S1928279.1:129037-142889 GCA_000966675.3 Picea glauca | reverse complement strand
CTAGGAGGTATAATTACAACTAATGGCCTAAAGCCGACATAAATAAAATAACATTACTAATATAATATGCCCCAATTAAGGGGTAATGAGCCAATATTAGGGCTTAACATATTAGTTCAGTAAGTATTTGAGGGGATAAGAGGAATTTTCCTTTCTTCTAAAGATTCGTTTGTCATCTTTCAGAGCTAAAGTGTAACCTCTCTTTCCTCTGTGGAGATCATGGGAAGGCATATGGGGTTTAGGAGAAAGAAACATGGGTTGGAACGGGATGACAAAGAAGGATTAGAATTTCATAAACATAGTTTTAGTAACGCAATTATGACTCTTGGAACCCTCTCTTTGAGGTCACTTTGCTTCTCCTGTTTATTTTCCTTATTTTTTTCTTATCCAGAGGAATCTTTTATGGTCCATAGAAAACTTCTCTCTTTTGATGATGCATCGGGTGAATATGTTCATAATCATGAGACCGTTGTTGCACCTAGGTGATATTCATTTGAAATCTAGATATTTTAGGAATTCATACCTTTGTCTTACCATTTCATTCTCATCTTAGCAACTTATTTTTGATCACCTGTTTCGGGAGAATCAATTTTCCGATACACGACCATTCATTTTCTTCTTTTTGATGTTTGGGATATAGACCAGAATCCTATAAGAAGCCGATATGAAGAGTATCAGGGTTTTATGATCTATGGGATTCAGTGTATTGAACATTTCATATCTCTATTCCTAGGAGATCACTAATTTGTTTTATTTGCGGTGAGAGTAAAACTTACCGAAAAACTATAAAAACAGAAAACACAAACCGATATATACAATGGAATTTTGGAAATTGTTTATTACATATAGTGCTTCAGATATGCATGTTGATAGGGGCGTTGAGGATTTTTCCATCGAAGTTTTCTAATAGAAATGAGTTCTTCCGTTCAGAAGCTGAGACTTTGAATGGTCCATATCAAATATGGTCAAATTTGCCATGTTTTGCTGAGTCTTCCCTCCTAGTATCCCATATCAAAACCAAGTCACCAGGGAGAAATTCCCTATCTTTAACCTTCTGATCAAACAATGCTTTCATGTTGTCTTGATATTTCTGCAGTTTTTCGTCCACCTCAGTTTCTGCTGAACTTCAATTAGTTGATTTATTCTTCTTGTGAGATGGTTTGGTTCTTCTTTTTCGTCTTGCCAAAGCTTCATCACAGGGAGAGCCAAGTTTATGGGTAATACCATGTCAATCCCGTATACCATTTGGAATGGAGAAGTGCCAATCAACTTCTTGGTGCCTATTCGGTTTTCCCACAGGGTGTACTTCAAATGCAGATGCCAGGATTTTTTATTTTCATTCAACACCTTCTTAATTATGGTAATTAAGATTTTATTTGAAAATTCTTCTAGCTCGTTGCCTTAGGGGTAGTATGTCGTGGAGTGACCCAATATAATATTGTACTTTTGGAAAAAGATAATCATTTCCATCAATTTGAATGCCTAGGTATTATCTGTAACTATATTTTGGGGACAACCAAATCTAGATAATGTGTTTTCTTCCAGGAAGTCTATCACCACTTAATCCATGGCTTTTCTAGTTGGAATAGCTTCTACACATTTGGTGAAATAATATGTAGTGGTCGGGATCCATTTCTATTGTGCACTAGAATCTGGATTAATCTCACCTATAAAACCCAACCCCCATTGTTGGAACGAAGATTCTTTTTTAACCGGGATGAGAGGTAGTGCTAGGAGTTTCTGCTTGCCTGCAAATAATTGGCATGAATCACAGGCTCTGACTTTGGCGCTTACATTTGGGAACAATTTAGGCCAATAATATCCCGCTCTCAAGAGTTTATAATCCTTTTCTCTCCATGCATGATGCCCTCCACACACCCCTTTATGGAATTCATTTATGAATTTTTCGGTCTCCGATTTGACTAGGCAATCTAGTAGAAAACCCAGAGGGTCTTTCCAATACAATTGGCTTTCCAAAATATAGTACTTCACCACATGCAGTTTCAACGTTCGAGCTTTAGATGTAGCCATATCACTTGGGCATTTCAAGGTCAGAAGATATGATACTATATCTTTGTACCACACCGAAGTTGTAAATTTTTCTTCTATACTAGTTGTAGCTACTTGGTCGTCGATTTCATCCATATCTAGACATCCTTCATACTCTTGTAGATTATTTATATCGAGCGCTCTCAATTTTGATTTGGCTATTAGCTTAGCCAAACCTTGTCCTTTTAAGAGCTTTGTTGGTTTCACCTCTAAATCGAATTCTTTAATCTTAACAAGACATCGACCCCTCTTCCTATCACTATCAGGTTGGACCAATATATCCTTAACAGAACTGGTGGGTACATAGCAATTATATTGTAGTGTAAAACATAGGTTCTGAAGGCCTTTAGTTCCTTCACCATATCGTATGTTTGCTTTTCCATTATGTCATATTTCAATTCTGCATCTCTGAGGCTTTTACTGAAGAATGCTATTGGTTTCTCGAAACCTTGTTTGTTCTTTTGTAGAAGTACTGTTGCGTTTGTGTGTTCGTATGCAAACAAGAAGATCACAAATTCCTTGAGATAATCAAGGCTTGCTAGTACAGGTGTTTCACCTATAATTTTCTTGATGTGCACAAACGATGCTTTAGCTTTGGCCGTCCACTTAACTTCGTTGTTATTCTTGAGCATATCTGTAATCAATTTCATGATTTCAACGAAGTTCACGATAAATCTTCTCAAAAAATTTATTTTTCCTAAAAACGACTAAATTTCTTTTATATTTCTAGGAATATTTATAGTGACTATAGCTTCGACCCTTTTAGGATCAATTTTAATTCCATCCTGAGACACAATATGGCCCAAGAGTTTACCTTATTTCATTTCAAAGTGTGACTTCTTGGGATTTAAAGACAAACCAAATTTGTGACATTTATCAAACGTTTGCTTGATATGTATTAGATGGTCTTCATCAGATTTAGAAAAAACGGTCAGATCATCAAGATAGATAACCATGAATTTATCTCTTTCATCGATGAAGGCCATATCCATAGCCTGGAGGAAGGTATCACCTGCATTGATTAAAAAAAAAGGCATTTTATCATACATAAATGTACCCCAAGGGGTGGTGAAGGCTATTTTTTCTTTATTGTGCTCGCTAGCGGCAATCTAGCTGTAACCGGAGAAACCATCGATCATGGACATCCTATTTGTTCTGACTACTCTTTCTAAGACATGGTCCATTTTGGGTAGCAGTTAATTATCTTTAAGAGATGATTTATTTAGATTTCTAAAATCTACACACAGTCTGATTTCTCCGCTCTTCTTCCTGACTGGGACCAGGTTGGCTACCCACTCAGAGTACCTAAGTGGTACAATTATTTTGGCATCTAGGAGTTTCTTTACTTCCCTTTCGACCATAGGAAATAATATGGGATTTATTTTCCTAGGCCTCTACCTAAAAGGCTTAACGCCTGGCTTTAAGGAAATCTTATGTTCGATCACCGTGGTGTCATAAGTTCTCAGCTCATCGTAAGGCCAAGAAAATACATCTTTATATTTCTCGAGTAAATCCTCATATCTACCTTTCATCCCGGGAGGAAGATATTTTGATATTTTTACTATTCTAGGCTCTTCCTTGGTGCCTATATCGCAATCTTCAACTTCCTCCGGCTCAAGCTGCAATGTAGATTTTAATGGTATATCATTATGGTAAAAAGATCTTTCTAGGGGAATTATACCTTTAGGGATTTGGTTATTTTTTAGTACCAACAAGCAATGATTCACGATCTTGTCTTGGAACTCTTGAGGATTTTCCCCTTCTTGCATGATCCAAGTATGGTCATTCTGGTTTTCTTGGTCGATGTGTGTTTCGGCGAAGTCTTCCACCATTTCGAGGAATTTTCTTATTTGTTCATCATCTTCAAAGACCTGCCAGTGTTTTATATTGTTTGGTATGGAAGGTTTGTGCCTCATATCTATATGATACTTAAGTTTTAAGTCTGCAGGGGGTGCAAAAGTCGAGGTTGCTTTAGCTAACGAATCATCTTGCGTATTTTCTGCACGGGGAATGTAATGGACATTGACTGATGCGAAACAATTTTCCATTAAATCCCAGACGCAGTTTCTATAAGATATCAGTCTCGGTTGCTTGGATTGATAATGCCAATTTACTTGTTTGACAATTAATTATGCATCTCCATAGACTTCCAAGTTTTTTATGTTTAATTTTTTGGCATCTTCTAATCCCAAAACTAGGGCCTCATATTCGCATACATTATTTGTACAGTCTATGTCCCACTATAGTCTATAAGAGAAAGAAATGATAAACCCATCTCCAAGTGCTATGAAAAGTACTCCTTCCCTTCTCCTTCACATGATGAAGCACCATCGAAATACATTTTCCAGGTTTCGGTACTATACACACTTTTTTTTACCCTTTCTGTTTGATTTTTAACTGTGAAATCTTCAACACATTAATCTATATCATCATCAATTGATAAAATACAATTTCCAAAATATTGATCAGCGACATAAACAGGGTAATTGTTAGGACTATGTGGATCACTTACCGGGTATGCCAACCACTTTTCCCAGTATAATCGAGTGAACTATCCTCTAAAAATGGGAATCATGGCGTATGTCATGTCTAGCTGGAGGGATCCTCTGAGCTTAGTGCCCCAAGACCTGGATAATAGCACACCATACTTCACAGGTATGTCAGCAATAACCACATCCATCAGAATATGTTTTACTGGGATCTGTGCAAGATTTACTACCAAGTATTTGATCATGCCTACACATTTAAATTTTCTTGAATCAAACGAATACATGTCTTTGTACGACCTGGTAATTTCAAGGCCAATTCTATTCATAATGGCCTTGGGCATCACATTATGCAAGGCTCCAAAATCCAACATACAGTTATGTAGCATTCGATCGTGCACATTTAGTGTAATGAAGAAAGGAGCGACGATATCTCTGGACCCTTCATAATGCAGACCGAAAATTATATTAGGCTTATCATTGTACAAATTTTTAATGTCATCTTGACTTCCTGTATCTGAAAAATTCATCATTCTGGTGATTTATTTTCGGTAAACAAGATTCTTGGTTAGTTCAACCAGAGGTATCGGTATTTTAATTTTGTTAATCTCATTTTCTAGACTGAAATCTCTTATGGTTTTTTCAGTTTCTCTGACTGGCACTTCGGTCTCCTTCTTTTCAGGCCTATTCATTTGTAGTGCTTTGTTTTCAGTTGTTTTTACTTCTGATGTCTGTGTTTCAGTTGTCTTGGTTTTCCCATCTTGGGTCTCATCTTCCTTTGTTTTGGCATTTTGTGGTTCTACTCCTTTTATTTGGGTGTTGGGTATCTTGCCGTCCTTTGGAGAGGGCTCGTATACTTTGCCTCTTGGCAGGATTTTCTTTGGTGGAGTAGTCGCCAAGATTTTATTTTTAGACCTTAGATTGTACTTATGTTGGAGCTCGGCCATTATGGTATCAACTATTCCTTGATAGGCAGAATCATCCGTATCGTTTATGTTGCTATTACTATCAAATCGTTGTTCAATTTCTAGAGACCTCTCATAATCTTCCTTAGTCAAATGGGGTTGTAGACAACCATTGCCCAAATTGTTCATATCTCCTTCTAGATCCTCAAATTCTTGTATGTCATTTCCTCCTATAAAATTTTCATTTTTTAAAGGGGTTTGGACTTTTTGGTCCTCATTTTTAATCTGTCTTTGTTGTGTCTGAGGATTAGGGTTTCTTATAAAATATCTCCTAATGACTTGATCTGCCTTATATTGATCTAGCTCCATCCTTGAAATCTGATTTGATAGCTCTTTTATTATCCTAGCCATATCATCCATATTATCATCTAAGGATCTCCCCAACCCTGAGGGTCCTTCTTGTTCTTTAAAATGTTTAGTCTCCTTGTTTCTCGTTTCTAATTTTGTTTTCAATCTACCATAAGCCATCATATTTGACTCAATCTTTGGGGCATCATATTGCATTTGGGTAAGGTCGACTGCTCTCCTTTCTCTCAATAATAGTGTAAAATCAGGATTGAAAGCTCCTGCAAAGGTTACCTTTGCTGCGGGCGGAGAAGGTTTAACTTCGATTGGGATCTTGTTATATAATTTATTAAATCTCTGGATAAATTCAATAACTGTTTCGGAATTTTTCTTCCTTAATGTCCCAAACTCAGTTAAATAGTATAAGTGGTCCTTTCTTCCCCCCCATTGTCTGAGAAAAGAGTTTTCTAACACGTCATAAGATAATATCGAACCCACGGGAAAACCTTGAAACCAAGTCTTCACCTGCCCTTTGAAAGTTTGTACAAATAATCGTGAATACACGTCTTCGTGTTCGAGACCGAGGATATATGCGAATGGTCGAAGAAGTTGATATGTTCAACTGCAGTTAGGTCTCCTTCCTCGATAAACTTAGGCAAGTTTTTCATATAGTTCTCGGGTAAATCATGAAGGGATATTGGGAGAACCAAAGGGGCATATCTAGCAGCTACTTTGGTGAAAATCTCGGGAGGTGGGGATTTCCCTTGGCCACCCCCTCCTCCTCCTACAATAGCAATAGATATCCTAGGGGAGTTAACTGATAAATTTTAAAGAGGGTTTTGGAATATGTATAGCGATCCCTTAGCTTCTTCGGGAGATGAAAAAACCAAAAGAGGGGGGAATGAGATACGGGGACTTGGTTTGTCTGACTTGCAAGAAATGTAAACGGGAGAACCCACAGGCGTGGAATCTGAGTATATGGTATACTCTTCGAGACCTTGTGAGGTCCGAAAATCTAACCGAAGGGTTGGTGGGATATCAAGTGATGCGGGTTTTACTAAGTACTTCACGCCTTCGCTTATGCAAGAGGTAGTCGAATGAGATTCAGATTTGATTTCTGGGAATACTAAATTTAGGTTCGTGGTCTCGGCTTCAACTGCCTTAGCCAACGTTTCTTCGGAAAGGGTTTGGGTGGGAACTTCTTGCGAAGTTAACATTTCAAGTGGAATCTTAGCTTTAGGTTGTGTGTATTTAGGTTGGTAGGCTGTAGTAGTTTTCTTAATGAAACCTCTTGTTTTTAGTATTTTTTTGGGATCGAAAACAGGCTTGGTCTACTTAGCATCCAGGTTTTGTCTACTGTTCCTTCGACTGGATGCCAGCTTACTTAAAAGTGGAGTCACCAAGTGAATAATAACTGAGCCTTTAAAAGGTGTTCACTCTTTGTTCACTATCAAAGGGGGAAACTTATAAATTTCGTTTTCCTAGGGAAAATAATTTCGTCTCTCCATTCCCCGACAATGATGCCAAAAATATGTTGTTATAGAGTTTATACTCAAGGCTTGGGAGTATAAAGTCTAGGCATCTAAAATGAGGTATTATGATATAAAGAATAAGAAAACAACTCTTTAAGAGGAAAAGGAGCTAGGATTGATTTCTAAGTTGTCTTTTTCTAGCTTCCAATTGTTCCTGGACACTGATGTCCTACTCAATGGCTGCCCATGAGCATTGAAAGTCGACCGGGGTGGTGGCAGTTTTTAAGATAGTATTGAAAAGGTTTAAGGAAATACTGGTCTGATCTGTGAGACCGGGTTCAATTTTGGGCTATCTCGTAACTGGTGCAATCATGGAAGAAAAGAGTTTCAAGGATTGGTTGCTTCCTTTTAGATTGTATGATAAAATTTTCTGAAACTTGAATTAATAGTGTGGAATGAAACAAAACATAAAGCTCTGGAAAAATGTGAGGCTTTGATCAAGGAAGAATATCACACTATGACAGAAGAAGAAAAGATAAGGAAAAACTTTAATGAAGCATCAGATATAATAGTCTAAATCATTCACAGGTCTTGTAAGTGCTGATAGCCGATACAGAGGAAAAACTATAAACAATTAGATCACTAAAAACTTCAATCACCACAGTAGAAGTTGTACTAAATTGCAGCTACACATTCATCAAAGATACATAAGAAATGAAGTTAAAAATGAAATAACAGAGGAGCACATAACTCAAACTTGACGGGGTCTGGAATCTCCGACTTGCATTTGTATTAATTTTGGTAAAGTGAATAAATTTTCTACTACAATCGGCCGAAAAGAAGCCTTTGGTATCACTTTCGAAATTGTATTTATACAAGAAAAACATCAACCTTAGACGGTTGGTAGTCTCCTAATCTCCTCTTTTCTAACAGTTACAAAATATAGAATTTGAGCCATTTTGCTCAGTTACTTTTTCTTTTCTAACAATTGGACAAAAATGAGCATACATGCGATATTTCATCATTTCTTTGAAGCGCTTCCTTTGCTTGGTCCCGAACACATGACGCACCTGTCCAAAAACTGCATCAAAATTCTGGAAGGCTCTAAGGTATTCTTTGCTTCAAACACATATAACTTCCTTTGAATTTGGGGCAGCTCATCTTCAATCTTTCCCTTACCAAACCTTGTCAACTACAACTGTAGATTCAACTTTATTAACCACTTATCTATTTGGGCGATGTCGAGCTCTTTCAATTGAGAAATATCGAGCCAGACTTCATTCCAACACTCCTTGATATGCAGTTGATGCCTTACAACATTTATTTGTCCTAATATCCCAGGACAATCGCCTTTACCAATGCCCAGTGTTTTTGCATCTAGCTGATCAACTACTTCTTCACATTCTCTCTTAACTTCTCTTTCCATCTTCCTGCTTTCAACAGTATTAGTCTCCCATGTATTTAACATGATATCTCCCCTGATCTATTCATCTATAGTCTGCTTTGGGATTGTTGGTACTTCCTCTCTAGCTGAAAACACCACTACCTTTTGAAAAGCAACACGAGCTGTTGTGGCCTCTTTTTCCTTTAAAACAATGTTATCTAGTGAGTGGATTATTTCCAAGAAGTAGTTTTGGACGATTTCTATTTTGGAAATCATGTCCTGTTGTTTTGCTTGTAGCTTCTCGTGCACCTCTAGTACTTAGGCTTGAAATGTTGTTATATTCATGACTTGTCCTTCAATAGACTTCAAATCAGCCTGTAGCTATCTCACTAATTCTTCCTGATGAATAACTTGTACTTGACTTATTTGCATCTTTTTGTTTGCTTCATCTAAACTAGATTTCAACAATTGCATTTCCTTTTTGTTAGCAATCCTGTCATTTTCAACTCTTTGATTTACCTCCTCTCAAATATTATTTTCTGTGTGCCTTATTTGGTCCTATGACTGAGCTGTCATTTGATTTTTCTTCTTCAGGCTTGTCTTTAGAGAGTCAACTGAGAATAAATTGGCAGTTTCCAAGGCTCCCATAGAGCCTGCTACTTCTGTGGCGAAGTCTTCATCTTCTAGGTTTTTCCCATCTATGAGCAATCTGTGTTTCTTCACCATTGTGCCTTCTCTCAGATGCATTTCTTGTTTTAATATTGCCTTCCTCTTCTTATTGAAAAATTATTCAGAGGAGGGTATCTCTTCTCTCGAGATAGGAGTAAGGTCACTTGCATATATGACTTGCAGAAGGGGGCTTCCAAAATTTGACTGTATAGGAGTTAATGATGCAATAGAGCTTCCCAATTATGAAGATTTAGATTCTCCTGCTATTTTGTGGATGTCAACAGGGATAGTCGATGATGAAGGTGGAATTGTTTGATTCAACTTTGAAGGAGTCTTGGATTTAGAACTTGTTTCAGACCCTGGATTCTTTTATTGTGAAGTTTTTGCCTTTTGTGAATATTCTTCAATCTTCTTTGTGTTTTCTTCTGGAGTATATTTATGATGGGCCTGTGATCCGAAAAATAGGGGAGTATTCTCTTGAGCCGGGGGAGTGGTTGTTGATTCTCCCTATAGTATCTTCGGCAAACCAATTCACATATGCTTCTGGAAAGTAAGAAAACTAGTCTATAGGTCGGGTGATAATGCCTGAACTCTGTATAATACTTCTTTGTAGTTCTTGGCTCCCTTGAACATGTCATCACAGGGAGAAACCTCATGTTCATTCATTTTCATGTTGCAGTGAGTAAGGTGATTTCCTACTTGATAACGGTCATGTTTTCTAATTTCAAGGTCTACTAATTTGATGTCATCCAATGCTGTAGATTCAACCTTGGAATGACCAAATTTAAGCAACGAACACTTCACAATCTGTACAAAAAAAAATGGCCATAACTTCTTTTGAGGTGCTTTCAATTCAATGTTGATGCCACCTGTTACTATTTGGTAGGCCACCTCCCTGCACACCAGTCTGTCGGGGAGGAGTTTCAGAAGTGCGTGAGGAGGAATCGAGCACCCGAAAAACCCTGACATAGTAAAAACCCTCTTCAATAAACCAATCTGTGATCGCCCTGAGATTTCCCACTATTTTCTATAAAATATGAGGGGGTGCATAGCCATACAAAAGTTGGTGCAGAGGTATCACTACGTAGTGACATATTTCATAAAAGAAGTCTTTAACACTCTCCTCACATAGCTTAGAATGATAGACATGAATGGGCTCGTCACAGGCTGGGTTCCAGCTCCAGCTTATCCAAGGGAATGGAGTCATGTAACAAATTGCATTCATAATATAGGCGGACATGTAAAAAGATGCAGGTTAGCCATTCAACTTAGTTGTTTGGTACTCGCAACCTCACTAGCTAGATTGTCGAATAAAAATTTTCCCCACTAAAACTGTAACCCTTGACTACTTCATGTATAAGTGGCACCCATCCTGCCGGAAAATGGGTAGGGATATTCCTTTTGAAGAGTCTACATAGAATCAGGGCTATATAATATATATATTTGTTTAACGAATTTGTGGCATAGCTGCCATGGGTATCGTCTCTAAACCCTGCTGGAATTCCCCACCAGTCTTTGATTATATTTGGATATGTTTGATCAAATTTTGTGCACTCCTTTCTTTGAAATTTTTCTATGAATTCGACATTATATATGTATTTAGAAGTAAGGGGTAGTTTTTATGTTACTTGGACATGCTCGGGTCTGAACGAGCCGACGATGACCCCTTGGCTGTTTTGAATGCTCCTTGTCGAAACATTGATTTTCTCTAAAGTCCAGCATACCATGTCGTTATACAACATGAGTCTCAGTCGTGTGGCTATTTTGTGCAGCTCAGACTTGTCTATGTCTCTGAGTTTATTTTTAGTCCTTTCATTCCCAAAATCTTCAGGGCAATTCCTAATCTCATAATCCAAACTCTCAAAAATTTGCCTCTAAGATTTGATTGAATCCATAGCATGTGGTGTAGTGTCTTATACCACATGTCCATCTAGATTTGAGCTTCCACCTGCTTCTTCACTCTTCTTAGGCACTTTTTTGGGTGTCATGGTGTCTGTTCTAAATGAAAACCTGTTGCAGATAAGAAATGCATGAGCTCTTTTGAATATAACTCGCTCCTAGTTAGAAAGTGAGAATGAAATTCAAAATAACAGACCTTTATTTACCTTTAACGCGTCTTAAATTTATTGTACCGATGCAGGCGATAAGAATTAAATGCTTTAATGGAGATGGTATGCCTAGAGTTACGCACTCTATGTTCAAAATATCTTCATTAATCCGTTATAGAGACTTCCACATATCAGCATTTCAACTTTGGGATTTCAAAAGGAATGTCATTGAAAACTCTCAAATAGCGAAACACGAACAACTATTAATTATCATTAATCCCGCTTTAAAGTTAAGTTAATTTGTGTTTAAGCGCTTAATTCTTTTGGGTTTTTGTGTTTCAGAGTTTTGAACATCGTGTCCCCAAGAGGTATGACACAAGAAAATCCTGAATCATGAACTCGTGATGGGACTTATTTAGGTACTAAACACTTGTCTTAACCTTTTAATTAATCACAATCATGGATTAGTCTTTACTTTTTGGGAAATGGAATATCAAGACTTTGATAACTTTTGACGTGAGAAACCCCGAATCACAAAATCACGATGGGATTTATTAACTATCAATCATTTTTTAGCTCCTAATTAAGCATGATTAGACCGTAAGCTTTCAGGGTTTTGGATATCGCAAAATCGATGTTTATAGCATGTGAGAATCCCGAATTGTGAAATCGCGATGGGATTTATTAAACCCTTTTTTAAAATCTTTAATAAATGTGGAACTAGCTTTTAACACTTTCATGAATTCGGGAATCAGTGACTTGAGGAGGCATTTGACATTGACTCATTGTATTTTATGAACTGTCAACTCCCAAAATTTCAAGATAAAATTTCATTTAAGATTGATTTGTTGATAGAAAGGTGACTCCATAATAAACCTTTTGTATAAAATAATGTTCGCTTTAGTCTTAAGTAAAAAAAAAAAGGATAATGTTCCAACACTTCATATGCTTCCCTAAAATTTGCATCTTCAAGGTAGATATCTTTGAGATGTTCTAATCCAAGAACACTCACCTGGAACTCTTGCAAAACCCAAAAAAAAATTCTTTAGCATTAACCCCGCCCTAACCGTGTTCTATCTCAGGGATCATTTTCAATCCCAAGTCACCAGGGTTATCATTTCTGCAAGATTTCCCCCCAGTTCCCCATGAAGAAACACTCTCCTAGACATACCACACATAAAAATTATTGTATTGACACCATCGAGATAATATAATCAAATATTTTTCTTTCGGTTATGTCGTTCAATGACATCGTTCCTTAAAATTTAGTAATAGTACACTTATCTAGAGATCTAGTAACCACAGTATCCAATTTCAGTAATTTAAGGGATGACAAGGATCCATCCAACTTCTTGGACTCAAGATCTATCCAGGAGATTGCTAATTAATTCAGTGATACAATCACATAATATGGCATAATTATAACCAACTAATATACAAGTAAATTAACCCAATCCATTCATAATGCTTGCTAATTCGTTCAGTGATACAATCACATATTATGGCATAATTATAGACAACTATTATACCAGGAAATTATCACAATTCATTCATAATGCTTTCTAATTCGTTCAATGATACAGTCACATATTATGGTGTAATTAAAAACAACTAATATACATGGAAATTAACACAATCCATTCATAATGAGAGTACCGTAACCAGAGAAATTTATTTTTTATGTTCTTTGGCAGCTGTCACTCCTCCTTGCTAATCGCTGAGACCTTACTGGTACCTCCCATCCAATGCTAGGGGTATTCTTCTTCCCCCTAATCCTCCTGAGCCACAAAGGGTCCACACACACAAACCAAAGAAAATATAGCTCCCAACTCGTCTCGCAAGGTCGATCTACTGTTTTCAATTCGAGCTAAGTATCCCAACTCCCACAAGAAAAATCCATTAAGAAATATTTTGGCAGGGTAACCTTACGCATACCAGTCGTGATCCATTCTCCTTTTCTGCCATTTATTTTATATATTTCTCATAGTGACCATTTTCTAAATCCACGTTAGATTCCTTTTATAAAAAAATTACTAGGAAATACTCTCCCCGTACACTTGTCACCCAATTCCTTAGTTGCACCAGAAATTCATTTAATTAATTAATTTAATTTGCCAATTTCCCTCACCCACCTAAAAGCATTCCTAAAAATGCTCCTTGATGTCCCTTTATTCCCTCAACTTGATTTAATGACTGACACCTTTCTTAAATCTTAGTTGAGTTTTATTTAGGAAATTTCTCTGGACCAGATCCATTTCTATGTTCCGCATCCCTTTGCATTTAATTTTCTCTTTTCTTTTTAAGTTCCAAATTAGCACATCTTTGCACATATCAGTAATTAATTTTTTTGATAATTTATTTCTCCTTTAAATTGTAAATTTGATTTTTCTTCATCCCCCTTTTTATTAATTGATTAATTAGTTTTTGGTCCTCTTACCCTAATTAGACCCTAATTAGACCATAGGCTTTAATTTCAACTAGGCTTAGATATATA
>JZKD02S1928279.1:17148-35572 GCA_000966675.3 Picea glauca | reverse complement strand
AACCCAAATGAGGGAGGAATTGATACCTTCTCCCCAGTATGGTCGCCAATCTGTTTGCACCCAATTCGTCACTTGGTGAGCAAATAAAGGGTGCTTACATGCCCAGTTGGGCTCTTCTAGGCATGACAGCTGTAGAGTAAAAGGTTAGAAAGAAAAACAACAAAGTTATAAATAAAAATCAAACTAAAACAAATTAAAACTATGAGCATATGGAAAAATGAAAAATAAATACAAATGGACCAATATCACCAATGTATAAGCTGATCTATTGATGAAATCCAAAGGCACAATGAAGAAAGGGGACTTGGGTCCCTTCTTTCTCCAATGGAAGGCTCTTGAGGCCCTCACTAACTTGCTCTCCTTACAATGAAAAGATGAAAATGTGGCTGAAAGAACTCCAAGCTTATCCACTCAAGAGAGGGGTGAATAGCTCTATGAAATGCAACTTGTGATGTTTATTGCCAAAGAATGAGTCCTTAGCAATCTCAACAGCATAACAATACATAGAATTCCTTGAGAAAATGGTGGTTATTCATGGCTTTTTATAGCCAAGCATTGGGTGATAATGTAACCTCTTTAGAGTGTGAAAAGGGGCTCTTTAGGGCTCAATTAGGTATTTGACCAGCCCACCATGAGGATTGAGCTCGGATTTGGTGTCAAATCGACTTGGGAGCTGATCCATTAGTGGTTGAGAGGCCGACCAATTTCAATAAATGCACCATTTAGCAGGGGCGCGGGTTTTTCGTCCAACAGCCGCGCATTGTGCACGTATGCGCGCATTGTACGTTGTTGTTATGCGCATATGAGCGCGCACCCAAATGTTGTAA
Source organism: Picea glauca (assembly GCA_000966675.3). Classification (NCBI taxonomy): domain Eukaryota; kingdom Viridiplantae; phylum Streptophyta; class Pinopsida; order Pinales; family Pinaceae; genus Picea; species Picea glauca. The sequence continues at coordinate 34,745 of JZKD02S1928279.1, read as the reverse complement.
AGCGCCCTTCAATTTTTGGTCACTTGGTATAGTTTTTGACCCTTTTGCAATGTTGTGGAATTAATCCTGTGCCATGAATGACTTCAGTCCTGTTTTGACGATGCGGAATTCTTGTCGCCATGTGCGGATGAAATTTCTGTGATAACACTCTTCATAGGATTTCCTTACCTTTTTGGCTTGCAATTGACCTTCTGATATGATGCATTCCCATTCTTTCAAAAAAATATTACCTCGGGTCTGTTCCGAAATGGAAAACTTAGGACCTTTTCCTGATTCCCTATTTTTTGTAGCTATTATGGCCTCTTGAAATGCGACCCGAGCTACTCCAGCTTCTCTCTCTCTGACAGATAAGTTTTCTAATACTTGATCAATAAGCAGAAAATTGTCTTGAATCGTCTCTACCTTGGCAAGTAAACTTCGTTGGGCTGCAGAAACTCTGCTCCAAATCTCCATAGCCTGGGACTGGAATATCCTGATGTTTATAACTTGGCTTTCAACTAACTCTAATCTAATCTGTAGCTTCCCTATTAAGTCTTTTTGTTGGCCACCTGTATCTGACTGGTCTGAGCTACCAGTTCTGCTTGTTTGAGCTTAGCTTTGAGAATCTCAATTTCCCTTTTGTTGGCCATTCTTGCTTGCTCTATTTCTATGCTTGTCTGGTTCTAGGAAGCCTCCTCTACTGTGGCTAGTTTGGTTTCTAAGGTTTTGATGAGGCGATTTTTTCGCTTCAACTGATCTTTCAAAACCCCGACTAAAAATTGATTCGTCGTAGCATACACCCCTAATGTCCCGTCTATTTCTATAGCAAACTCTTCTTTTTTATTATCTTTCCCATCGGGAAACACCTTGAAATTATTGGCCGTTGATCCCTCTTCTTGATATAATTCTCTTTTTACCACAACTTTTCTCTTTTTATCAAAAAAAAACTCATTTGGTGAAAGCTCTTTCATCCTTACAGGTCTCAATTCTTCGTTAAAAATCCACCCTGCGTCTATGTTCCCTTGAGTTGACTATAAGGGAGTAATGGAGGTGATGGGATCTTCGATTTTCTTAGATGACTGGACTGGAGTGGTAACTGGAGTCTGATTCATCAGTGGATCGAGAGTTTTTATTTCCGATTTTGGACTTTTAGTTTGCTCCTCCCTGTCTTGGTGTTCTTTTGGCACTGAATCTTTTGAGCCTTCGGCTTCTTTTCACTGCACCTCTACTGTTATTGGATTTTCTCCCTGCAATACTAGGGGAAGATAGCTCCGTCGATGTTCTTGGAATTTTAAAACATTGACCCTCTCTTCGGGTGCTAGGGCTTGCATCTGAGCCAACACCTCAACGTAAGATATCACACCTTGGAAAATGTCATTCGAGGGCGAATTTTCATGTTCAAACCTTTTTAGCCCGCAATTGGCTAAGTGATTACTTATGAACCTCTAGAGATCATGCTTTTTGAATTTGACATGAACCAATTTCATGTCCTCCAGGGCTGCTGTCTCCGTTTTAGCATGACTGAAATCTAATAAAGAATATGAATTTAAATGAATAGGAAAAGGTGGCCATACCTTCTTAGAATATCCCTTAAGCTCCTTACTTACTCCACCGATTACGGTTTTTCTGGAAAACTCACGGAAAGTCAACCTATCAGGTATAAATAATCGTAAGGAATTCAGAGGAACAGAAGCGTCGAAAACCCCGAGATATGAAAATTTTTCTTCCACATACGAGTCGTCTATACTGCTCAGATTTACCACGATACTATCTGAGATCCTGGGTGGCGGGTGGCCGAAGATAATGACATGCAATGGTAACATCACCCAGTTAAAAATTTCATACACAAAATCTGAGGCTTTCTCTTCCCACAACTTTGAATGGTAGACGTGGATGGGTTTAGCCTCCAATGGAGTTCAGATCCAACTCATCAAGGGAAAAGGTGTGAGAAAAAACACAGCGTCCATGATATAAGTGGACATAAAGAATGAAGCAATCTTTCCACTCTCCCTCTGTGCTCAATACTCTGTAACTGGACTGGTCAAACTATCAGACAACATTTTAGCCCAGTCGAAGGAACAACCCTCGGCGACCGTGTGAATTAGAGGCACCCACTAAAGGAAAAAATGTGTGGTGTCCTCTCTACCATATAATCTGCAAGTCATCATAGTGATATATTTGAACTGTGGTTCCAGAGAGGCTATTGAATATATACTGTTACTGTCCGCCCTGAACTTTGCAGGGTGTGAAACCCAATCTTTGATTAAACTAGACATAGTCTTATCATATTGCACAAATTCCTTCTGTTTAAAATTCTCCAGGAATTCGACATTATAAACAAAGTTCGACACGGCTGGAAACTTGTACATAGCCTGCAATTGTTCGGGTCTAAAAGTCCCAATGGTGAACCTCTTCTCGTTGATGATGGTTCTGGTTGGTATATCCACATGGTTTAATGCCCATCGGACCATATCGTAATAAGAGAGAAGACGTGGCCTAGCTGCCACTTTATGCATTTGAGCCTGGATGACAATCTTATACTTGGTGATCAGGTCGTCTTTTTCATTTCCACTGGAATCATCTAAAATATCTACCAATTTAGACTGTAGAACCTCAGGAATATGTGACTAGATTCTGATAGAGTCGACACTTCGAGGTGAAGTATCAGAAACGTTGTCTGAACCTTGACCTAAAACCTCAATAGTGGCTTTAGACGCTTTTTGTGGGGCCATGGCAGGGGATTCTACTTTAGCTCTCCTATGATAACAATCTGTATACATACAGAAATTGGTTCACTCTAGAAAGGTTTTCTCTACATAGAATAAAAATGAAACTTGTGACAACAAATAAAAGATACATGCCTTCGACCATTTAAAGCTAGGTTGTCCTTAGGAACAAAATGGTCAAATCATTCTTAAGTTTAGAAATAAAAACCAAATCCTTACTTGTTGATTCGCCTCGCTTCCAATTAATGTCTTAGATTTTGACAGTTCGTAGTGCAAGTTGGCACAGGGAAAGTTTTAAATTTCCTCGTAAACTGTGCCTATTAATTTTCATATTAGAACACTGGTAATGCTGGCTTAACTTAAATAATTGAGCCTTTTTGAATGTTTAATTAATATTTTGGCACTCGCCTCATCGTGATTTTTTGCTTTAACCCTTTGAACCTCTAAGACCCGAGATTGCAATAATTAGATTTGGTTAATACAAAACGTAACCAAGATTAAGTGTTTAATTAATTACCTTTTTATTTATATCATGACTTCGTGACTCGGAGCTTCGAAGGTATAGCTTTTGGGAGGCTCTTATGCCAAGTTGTGAAATCACGAGATCATGACTTCGCAACTCGGAGCTTTGAAGGTATAGCTTCTGGGAGGCTCGTATGTCGAGTTGCGAAATCTCGAGATCGTGATGATATTATTTAATTAAATTGGAGGGTAAGACCGGATTAAGTGTTTAATTAATTACATTTCTATTTTTATAGTGACTTCGCGGCTCAACGCTTTGAAGGTATAACTTTTGAGGGAAAATATGTCGAGTTGCGAATTCCCAAAGGAGCTTAACCATGGATAAACTTTTTACCTTTAACATTAACCCGGGTTACTAAAACAGGAATCTCGCGGTTTCAGCTATCGGGGTTACGACGGTAAGAATTTTGGAGCTAGCAAACACCGAGACACGAAATCCCGATGATGCTTAGCTGCGGTTTAGAGTATTTTTAATCTCAGTAAGGATCTGGGTAACTTTTTAAAACTAGTTCATTGTTTTTCCCCTCGGGACTTTTAAACTATGTGATCTATAACTCCTGACATGCGACATCCTGAGATTCAAAAGTAGAGACTCATTGAAACGATTAAAAAATAAATCATGCCTTGAGATTATGATAATCGTCCTTACTTGCGTGATGAGACCTCTGAGATTTTGGGAAGCATATGTAAATCGGTTTTCGATTTCAATCAATAAGATATGAAATTTTTAAATAGGTTAAAGAAACAAAGGCAGCTCCAACATAGACTCCAACTAGGGATCCCATTTTCCTACAAGACAGGAAGAACAGTAGACCACGTGCCTATATTAGGTAAATGGAGTCAATGGCTTTAATCCAGCGAGAACGTTCCTTAGAACAGGATACCAAAGGGGAAAGGGATTCCGTCTTTTACCTTCGAAAATCTTTCAAGACTCAGATACTTTTTAAACTTAGCTGTAATCCCTTTCACAACTCTCTCCTTCCTGTTACTGAATTTAGGTCTGCATTAAGAAAATCAAAACAGTTCTAGAGGACCCAACAAATCTTGTGGCTATCAGCTTGCATCAAAAGAAGAAAATTATATGTTTTTAATCAGGAAGCCCTGTTTGAACTTGGGATGTAGATCAGGATTTAAAAAGAATTGGTTACCAGAGTAGAGTGATATTCATGTATAACAACCTTACAGATATCTCAGACATTGCCTCACTGCCAGCGAGCCTGTTCAGTACCCCGGTGAAGTTATCTGTCCCATTTTACTGAATTTCCTTTCACCACTTCGGAATATATTTATGCATTTAAATGCTCAGACGAGGGCAATCATTTCTGAATTTCCTTTCATCGTCTTTTGGACTAGATGGGGGCAATCATTTCTGAATTTCCTTTCACCACCTGTCTTATAATTTTCTTTTTTAGAGCGCAAAGATGGGGGCAATCAATTTATATGAGGGCTGATATCTGTGTAATATTTTGCATTATAGGTCTGTCAACTTACTTTGATTACTTGATAGCAACCTTTCCTTAACTTTCACAACACCTTCGTTCGCAGGGAGAAAGGGAAAAATTAATTTTTTGGGGTGTTCTATTTGAGCAAGCGTCAATCCTCCGAAATTTTTGAAAAACCTAGAAAAGTCAGGATCACTTAAGTGTCACTTTCTTTGGCAGGGGATAGAGGAGTTGTGAAGACTAGCTTACTTTTCACAATCTGCTTTGAAACTCTCGAGGTTAAGACGTAATCTCTTCCGCTTACGTATGTGAAACCAGAAAGAGGCTAGTTTTTTCAAAAGGTAAACCCGAAAGAAGAAAAGGGTGACAGACAGAGATCTGTAAACTAAAAAATAGAGGTAAAAAAAAAATCAAAACTGGCTCTTGAAAATTTTTTTCGGGGGTGCTTTTCTTTGAATGACTTGTTTATTACATCTTATTCTTTCGTAAACGATTAACCATGGAAATTTTCTTTTATTTATTAGTTCAGATGATGTTGTTGTATCTTATGAGGTTATCTTGGTTTCCTTGGAGAACCCTTCAAAACAAGTCTTTTAGGAATTCTCACCTTTATCTTACCATTTCATTTTCTTTCCAAACTATCAAAAATATTTTATATCACCTGTTTAAGCCAATTTATTTTCCGATACACGATTTACTGTGTACCTCTCCTACTCATTTTGTTTGCAGCTGGAAACCTGTAAAAAGGCAAATATGAAGGTTATCGAGGCTTTTTTAAAGGTGTCCACAATTTATGAAAGGAAAAGAAAATCGAAATAGCAATGCATAATGAAATATATATACATATGTAAAAAATTCTATATATGAAATATTTTTTTTTATTTTTTTATTTTTTAGTGACTGCTTATGTCATATAATGCTTCAGATAACGCCCATTGACAGGGGCATTGAGTATTTCACCATCTAGATTCTCTAGTAGGAAAGAAATTTTTTTCTTCGAGAGCCGAGACTTTGAATGGTCCATACCAGAGGTGATCGAATTTACCATGTTTTGGTGCTTCTTCCCTCCTTGCATCCCACCTTAATACTAAATCACCTAGGAAGAAATATCTGTCCTTTTCCCTTCGGTCGAATAATTCCTTCATGTTGTCTTGATACTTCTGCAACCTTTCATCTATTTCGACCCTGTGTTGTTGAACCTCGATTAGCTGGTTTATCCTCCTAGTGAGATGATTGGGTTCTTCTTTCTGATCTTGCCATAATTTCATCACTGGGAGAGCTAAATTTATAGGTAACACCGTGTCTATCCCATATACCATCTGAAAAGGGGACATGCCGATAGAATTTTTAGTGCCTATGTGATTCGCCCACAATGCGTACTTTAAATGCACATGCCAAGACTTTTTGTTTTCATCCAACGCTTTCTTAATTATATTGATCAGGCTCTTGTTAGATGACTCAGCCAGTCCATTTCCTTGGGGGTAGTATGTTGTAGAATGGCCGAGAATGATATTATACTTTTGGCAAAAGTTGATCATAGCCATAGATTTGAAAGCTTGGGCATTATCCGTGACTATCTTTCGGGGGCAGCCAAATCTTGACAAGATATTGTCTTCTAAGAAATCTATTACCACCGAGTCAGTTGCCCTTTTGGTTGGAATAGCTTCCACCCATTTAGTAAAGTAGTATGTGGCAGTTAAGATCCACTTGTGTTGGGAACTAAAGTGTGGATTAATCTCTCCTATAAAATCTAGCCCGCATTGTTGAAAAGGGGCTTTAGTTTTGATTGGAACAAGAGGTAGCGCCGGGAGTTTTTGTTTACCTGCGAATAGCTGAAAAGGGTTACAGGCTTAGACTTTGGTGTTAACATCTGAGAAACGTTTTGGCCAATAATACCCAGCCCTCAAAATTTTGTAAGTTGTGGCCCTCCAAGCGTGATGTCCTCCACACACTCCTTCGTGAAATTCACTTATAACCCTTTCTGTTTTCGATTCGACTAAGTAGATTAACAAGAAACTGAGTGGGTGTTTCCAATATAGTTGATTTTCGGCAATACAATACTTAACCACATGAAGCTTTAAAGTCATGGATTTTGATGGTGATAGTTCACTTGGGCATTTTAGAGTCAGCAGGTAGGATACTATGTTTTTGTACCATTCTGATGATATGAATTTCTCCTCGATCTTAATTGTACTTGTTCGTTCATCAAGCTCGTTTATGTTCATGTCTTCCTCACCTTCCTCCAGGTAGTTTATATCCAAAGCTCTGAGATTTGATTCAGCCAAAAGTTTGGCCAGGCCTTGTCCCTTTATCAGTTTAGTAGGTTTGATTTCCAGGTCAAATTCTTGAATCTTGGTAAGCCATCGTCCTCTTTTCCCATCGCTGTTTGGTTGTACCAAAATATCTTTCATAGAACTTGTAGGCACGTACGCGATTATCTTGGAGTGAAATACATATGTTCTAAATGCCTTCAGTGCTTTTACCATAGCGTACGCTTGTTTTTCTATTATATCATATTTAAGTTCTGCGTCTCTGAGGCTCTTGCTGAAAAAGGTGATCGGCTGTTCGAAACCCTCTTCGTTTTTTTGGAGGAGCACCACAGCAATCGTGTGTTCGGAGGCAAACGAGAAAATAAGAAAATATTTTAGATAATCGGGGCTCGCCAATACATGTGCCTTAGCTATGAATTTCTTAATGTGTGCAAATGATGCTTTGGTCTCTGTCGTCCACTTTAATTCACTATTTTTTTTCAACATATATGTGATCAATTTTACAATTTCAGCGAAATTTGGGATAAATCTTTGTAAAAAAAATATTTTTCCTAAGAAAGATTGAATTTCTTTTACATTTCTAGGAATGTTTAGGGTGTCTATCGCTTCAACCCTCTTAGGATCAATCTTAATTCCATCCTTAGATACAATATGACCCAAAAGATTACCTTCTTACATGGCGAAGTGTGATTTCTTGGGGTTTAAGGACAGACCATACATGCAACATTTTTCAAATGTTTGTTTAAGATGTACCAAATGCTCTTCGTCAGATTTGTAGAAAACCATTAAATCATCGAGATAGATGACTACGAACTTATCCCTCTCTCCGGTGAAAGTGATGTCCATAGCGCATTGGAACATGGCTCCTACATTCATCAAACCAAAAGGCATTTTATCATACATGAACGTACCCCAAGGGGTAGTAAAATTTGTTTTTTCTTTATCTTGTTCATTCATGGCAATTTGATTATATCCAGAGAAACCATCAATCATAGACATTATGTTTTCCCCAACTACCCTTTCTAGCATGTGATCCATTTTAGGCAGTGGATAGTTATCTTTAAGAGAGGACTTATTTAAATTTCTGAAATCCATGCACAGTCTAATTTCCCCACTCTTTTTTCTGACTGGGACCAGGTTTGCCACCCAGTCAGAATATCTCAGAGGTACTATAATTTTTTCCTCTAAAATCTTCTTCACTTCTCTCTCGACCATAGGCAATAAAATGGGGTTGATCTGCCTAAGATTTTGTCTAAAGGGTTTGACCCCAGGCTTTAGAGGTGTCTTGTGATTGATCATGGTAGTGTCATAGGTTCTTAACTCGTCGTAAGACCAAGCGAAAACATCTGTAAACTGTCTAAGTAGGTCCTTATACTTGCCTTTTATTTCAAGGGGGAGGAGTTTAGATATTTTAACCATCCTAGACTCTTATTTGGTTCCTATGTCACAGTCCTTGACCTCTTCTGGTTGGGGTTGTAAGGTAGATTTTACAGGTATGTCGTTTTGATCAAACAGTCTTTCCAGAGGGATTAGTCCTTTCAGAATCTGGTTATTTTTTAGAACTAGCATGCGATGATTTGAAAATTTGTCTTGGAAAGCTTGAGGGTCCTCTCCTTCTTGCATGATCCATATAGGGTCATTCTGATTTTCTTGATCCGTGTGAGTTTTAGAAAATTCACCTACTGCTTCAAGAAACTTCTTAATTTGTTCATCATCCTCAAAAACCTGCCATTGTTGGATATTATCCAGTATAGATGGTCTGTGTCTTATTTCTATGTGATACTTCAATTTAAAGGTTGTAGGAGGAGTGAATGTTGAATCTTCCTTAGCTAATGCATCAGCCTGTAAGTTTTTTGTGCGTGGGATGAAGTGGACATTTAGAGACGAGAAAAAGTTTTCCATTAGATCCTAGGCACAATTTCTGTATGATCTTAATCTGGGATGTTTGGCTTGGTATTGTTGATTTATTTGTTTGACTATCAACTCTGCATCTTCATATACCTCTAGGTTTTTTATTTTTAGCCTCCTAGCAACCTCTAATCCTAAGACCAAGGCTTCGCATTCACATACATTGTTAGTATAATCTATATCCCATTGTAGTCTGTAGGAAAAAGGGACAACGAACCTTGCTTCAGGTGCCACAAAAAGCACTCCTGCACCATCCCCTTCGCAAGACAAGGCACCGTAAAAAATCATTTTCCAGATACCGGTGCTACACATATCCTCAGTCATGTAACCTGACTCTTCATGCTCTATATCATTTTTCTTTGTGCAACCATCTAAACTGTCATCAAAAGATAAGATACAATTTCCTAAATCTTGATCTGCAATGTAAATAGGGAAATTGTTCAGATTTTGAGGGTCACTTACTGTATATGCTAACCTCGTCTCCCTGTACAACCGAGTAAAATGCCCACCAAACACATGAATCGTGGTGTACATCATATCCAGTTGAAGAGAACCCCCCATATTGGCTCCCCATGACCTAGACAACAGTAAGCCGTACTTGGGGGGAATATCAGCAATGACCACATCCATCAAGATGCTCTTAACTAGGACTTGTGCCAGGGTGACAACTAAATCCTTTATCATTCCCATACACTTAAATTTCCTTGAATCGAATGAGTAAAGATATTCGTAAGGTTTGGTGATATAGAGACCCAACTTGTCCATAATAATTTTAGGCATCACGTTATGTGAGGCTTTGGAGTCTAGCATGCAATTATGTAGCAGTTGATCGTATACATTTAAGGTGATATAAAAGGGAGCAACAATGTCTTTGGACCCTTCAAAATGTGGATGAAAAATGATGTTGGGCTTATCATATTCCAGGTTCAAGACGTCAGATTGGCCTTCTAGCTCTGAAACGCCTATCACTTTGGTAATTTGTTTTCGATAAAATGGGTTTTTCGCTAACTCTACCAGAGGAATTGGTATCTTAATTTTATATATCTCGTTTTCGAAACTGAAAACTCCGCTCACCTTGTCTGTTTCTCTAGTTGGGACTTATGAATCCTTCTTTTCCAACTTATTCATTTGGACTACCTTATTACTCATGATCTTGGTTAAAGGTGTATTTGTATTAGCTGCTTCGGTTTCCTGTGTTTTGGTCTCAACCTTTTCTACTTCGGGTTCTTGCATGTTTACTACTTTCACTTTGTTGTTAGGTAATACAGTTTCTTCTGGGGTAGGCTCATAAGTTTGACCTCTTGGGAGAATTTTCTTAGGTTGAGTAGTTGAAATAGGTTTACCCTTAGATCTCAAGTTATACCTGGGTTGGACCTCAGCCATTATCATACCAGTTTCTTCTTGATAACTACAAAGGTCAATATAATCTCTTTCTTCACCCTCGATAGATGATTGTTGAGTGTTTAGAGACTTTTCATAATCCTCTTTAGTCAAGTAAGGTTGTGTATAGTCATCACCCAAGTTTGTGACATCATCATCTAAACCTCCGAAATCTTGGAGATCATTCGCTCCTATAAAATTTTCATTTTTTAGGGGAGTTTATATTTTCTGATCTTCGTTTTTTACCTGTCCTTGCTGATTTGGGGAATTAGGATTCTTCCTAAAATCATTTTTGGTGAAAGAATCGGCTTTGGCCTGTTCTAGCTCCATTCTAGATATCTTATTAGACAGTTCCTTAATTACCCTCGCCATATCATCTACTTTGTCATCTGTGTATCTATTAGACCCTGACGGCCCTACTTGTCTCTAAAGTGTCTAGTTTCTTGGTTTCCCGCTTCTACTTTAGATTTTAACTTACCAAAATCCATCATATTTGACTCAATTTATACAGCATCATCTTGCATTTGGTTTAGAGTAGCTCCCCTTCTTTCTCGTAAAAGAAGCGCAAAATCTGGTTCGAAAACCCCCGCAAAAGTTACTTTGGTCGCGAGTTGGGACAGTTTAACCTCGGCTAGGATTTTGTTATACAACTTGTTGAATCTTTGAATAAAATCCATAACTGTTTCTGAATTTTTTTTTCTTAAAGACCCAAACTCGGTTAAATAGTATAGGTGGTATTTTCTTTCACCCCATTGTCTAAGGAAAGCATCTTCCAAGGCATCATAAGACAAGATAGATCCTGTAGGTAGAATCCGAAACTAAGTTCATACCTGAACTTTAAAGGTTTGGATGAGAATCCTCGAATACATATATTCATGTTCAAGACCTAGGATGTCTGCGAATTGATCAAAGAAATTTATGTGTTCGACTGCGGTCAGATCTCCTTCCCCAATGAATTTTGGCAAATTTTTTATATAATTTTCGGGAAGGTTATGCAGAGGAATGGGCAATCCCAAAGGAGCATATATTTCTACCACTTTAGCAAACACTCTGGGAGGGGGGACAATCCCTTGACCTCCAGCTCCTCCCCCAGGAGTGCCTCCACCTCCTCCTCCGACAATCCCTCCACCTCCTCCTCCGACAACCCCTCCACCTCCTCCTCCAGTGGTTTCCATCATTATTAGTGGAAAGTTGTAAAGGGGGTTTTGGAATATTAAGAGTGAATCTTTACTTTCTTCGTGAGGCAAAAAATCCGAGGATGACTGGTAAGGGGTGCGAGGGCTTGGTTCTTCAGAATTGCAAGATATGTAGTCGAGGGAACCAATGGGTGTGGAAACTGGATGTGTGACATATTCTTTAGGACTATGTGGGGTCATGAAATTTAACTGAAGGGTCGATGATATACCAAAAACAGATAAATTTTCTATAGGGATTTTTCCTTTGTGTACTATAGAGGTTATCAGACGGGTTTCGTTTCTAACTTCAGAGCATTTTGATGTTAGATCCTTAGTGTTGAAAAGAGGGTTGTGTGAAGTTGAAGGTTCAGAAGAACTCTTGGTCTTCAGTTGTGGGTATTTAAGTTGATAGACTGCAGGGGTCGGCTTAAGAGAGCCTCTCACCTTTAAAATCTTCTCAGGGTCGGTAACGGGTGTAGTCTATTTACCATCCGGGTTTTTCCTGGTATTCCTTCATTCGAATGCCAGTTTATTAATCATGGAGTTGCCAAGTGAAAGATTGGAAAGCCTTTAAAAGGTGTGCACTCTTTGTTCACTATCCAAGGGTGGCACTTTCAACGAAAAAAAAATGTCGTTTTCCAGGGAAAAAGATTTCGTAACTTCGGTCCCTGGAAACGACGCCAAAAATATGTTGTTCTAGAGTCTGTACTTAAGGTTTAGAAGTACAATGTCTAGGCATCCGAAAGTGAGTAAGGGGTAGAGAAGGAAGCAATGTCAACCTTCAACAAGGGGAAGCTAGGGTTGATTTCTAGGTTGTCGTCTAGCTTCCAACTGTTCCTGGATGTTTATGTCCCTTTCAATCGCTACCCATGAATGTTCTAGTTCAACCCGGGTAGTGGTTGTTTTAAGAATAGTATCAAAAATATTTAAGGAAATATGTGTTTGATCTGATAGTCCGGGTTCAATATTCGGTTGTCTTGTCACAAGGATAGTCATAGAGGAACAGAGTGATAAGAAAAACTCAATACTTTTTAGATGTTGTCTCAATTTCAGTCATATAAAGGAGAGTTTACATCTCCGGTAGTGAAAACAGGGTGCAAACCAAAGGCCCTTTCCAGTAACTGAGTTATATTTTAATGAATGTATATGATATGTAAGAAAAACATTAAGTTGTCTATCATGTAAGGCTCCTATCAAGGGAGAATCTCACTTATAAATAGAAGAAGAAAATAGATAAAGAAATAACCTGATGAAGCACAAAATATATATAGAAATCTAAAATGTTCACTGGTCTTATACCTGTTGATAGCCAGTATAGAGGAGAAATGGTAAACAATATAGAAAACTAAAATTTATTCACCATAGTAGAGGTTGTACTAAATTATAGCAAAGCATTCATCAAATACATATATGAAATGAAATGAAATATGAAATACAAGGAAACAAACTCATAACACAGTCGTGACGGAATCGAGAATATTCAGATTTGCTTTATATTAACTCTCGACAGAGGAAAATCTCTATTATAATCAACCCAAAAAGGTCCAGCCTGTATTCCTTCCATCTATTGTATATTTATACAGATTTACATATCATGGAATCTCAATCGTTCCAGGATTTTCAGTTAAAACAAGAAGGAGATTAATCGTTTCATTTCTGTATATTTGTCTTTATTTGGTACCAGAAGCCTACCCTATCGCATGCTCAGTACAAGTGACACATTTTTCCACCAGCCGAGATATCAACCTTGAAGGTTCCGCTTGACAATTGGTCTAAAAAATGTAAGAATCTTTGACTAATTGCGGCAATCTTTCTTCCATCTGTCGGTCTAGGGTGTCAATAGTGCACAATTGCACACTTGGTTTAATCATACATTTATCTATTTGAACTATGTCTGCCATAGTTACTTGTGATATTTTGGTCAAATCTCTTTCTTCTTTTTCATTTATATCAAGCGAGAGTTTCACCATATCCATTTGGCTCAGCCTCTCAGCATTACTCTCGCTATCAATGCCTAATAGATTTCCATCTATGGAACCGAAAGCCTCTTCATAGGATTTCCTTAACTTTTTGCCTTGCAATTGGCCTTTTGATATGTTGCGTTCCCATTCTTTCAACAAAATATTACCTCGGGTCTGTTCCAAAATGGAAAACTTAGGAACTTTTTCCGATTCCTTGTTTTTTGTAGCTATTACGGCCTCTTGAAATGCAACCTGAGCTGCTCCATATTCTCTCTCTCTATCAGATAACTTTTCTAATACTTGATCAATAAGCAGACAATTGTCCCAAATCATCTCTACCTTGGAAAGTAAACTTCGTTGGGCTGTAGAAACTCTTCTCCGAATCTCCATAGCCTAGGACTGGAATATCCCAATGTTTATAACTTGGCTTTCAGCTAACACTAATCTAACCTATAGCTTCCCTATTAAGTCTTTTTGTTGGCCCACCTGTATCTGACTGGTCTGAGCTACCAGATCGAGTTTAGCTTTGAGCAGCTCAATTTCCCTTTTGTCGTCCATTCTTTCTTTCTCTATTCCTATGCTTATTTGGTCCTGGGCAGCCTCCTCTACTATGGCTAGTTTGGTTTCTAAGGTTTTGATGAGGCGATTTTTTTTCTTCAGCTGATTTTTCAAAACCCCGACTGAAAATTGATTCGTCGTAGCATACGCCCCTAATGTCCCAGTTATTTCTGTAGAAAACTCTTCTTTTTTCTTATCTTTCCCATCGGTCAACACCTTGAACTTCTTGGCCATTGATCCCTCTTCTTGATAGAATTCTCTTTTTACCACAACTTTTCTCTTTTTATCAAAAAAGAACTCATTTGGCAGAAGCTCTTTCATCCTTACAGGTCTCAATTCTTCGTTAAAAATCCACCCTGCGTCTATGTTCCCTTGAGTTGACTATAAGGGAGTAATGGAAGTGATGGGATCTTCGATTTTCTTAGTTGACTGGCCTGGAATGGTAACTGGAGTTTGCTTCTTTAGCAGATAGAGAGTTTTTATTTTCGGTTTCGAACTCTTAGTTTGCTCCTCCTTGTCCTGGTGTTCTTTTGGCGCTGAATCTTTTGAGCCTTTGGCTTCTTTTCGTTTCACCTCTATTGTTATTGGATTTTCTCCCTGTAATACTAGGGGAAGACAACTCCGCCGATGTTCTTGGAATTTTAAAACATTGGACCTCTCTTCTGGTGCCAGGGCTTGCATCCAAGCCAATACCTCGGTGTAAGATCTCGCACCTCAGAAAATGTCATCCGAGGGCGAATTTTCATGTTAAAACCTTTTTAGCCCGCAACTGGCTAAGTGATTACTTACGACCCTCTGTGGATCGTGCTTTTTGAATTCAACATGAACCAATTTCATGTTCTCCAGGGATGCTGCCTCCGCTTTAGCATTCCCGAAATCTAATAACGAATATGTATTTAAATGAATAGGAAAAGGTGGCCATACCTTCTTAGAATATACCTTAAGCTCCTTGCTTACGCAACCGATTACGGTTTGTTTGGAAACCTCATGGAAAGTGAGCCTATCGGGTATAAATAATGGTAAGGAATTCGGAGGAACAGAAGTGCTGAAAACCCTGAGATATGAAAATTCCACTTCGACGTACCAGTCGGCTATACTGCTCATATTTACCACTATACTGTCTGAGATCCTGGGTGGCGGATGGATGAAGATAGTGACATGCAGAGGTACCATCACCTAGCTAAAAATTTGATACACAAAATCTGAGGCTTTGTCTTCCCATATCTTTGAATGGTAGACATGGATGGGTTTGGCCTCCGATGGAGTCCATCTCCAAATCATCAAGGGAAAAGGTGTGAGAAAACACACGACGTCCATGATATATGTGGACATAAAGAATGAAGCGATATTTCCACTCTCCCTCTGCACTCGATACTCTGTAACTCGATTGGTCAAACTATCAGAAAACATTTTATCCCAGTCGAAGGAACAACCCTCGGCGACTGTGTGAATTAGAGGCACCCACTGAAAGAAAAAATGTGTGGTGTCCTCTCTACCATATAATCTGTAGGTCATCATAGAAATATATTTGAACTGTCGTTATAGAGAGGCTATTGAATATATACCATTACTCTCCACCCTGAACTTCGCAGGGTGTGAAACCCAATGTTTGATTAAACTATACATAGTCTTTTAATATTGTACACATTCCTTCTGTTTAAAATTCTCCAGGAATTCGGCATTGTAAACAAAGTTTGACATGGTTGGAAACTTGTACATAGACTGCAATTATTTGGGTTTGAAAGTCCCAATGGTGACCCTCTTCTCGTTGATGATGGTTCTAGTTGGTATATCCACATGGTCTAATGCCCACAGGACCATATTGTAATAAGGGAGAAGATGTGGCCTAGCCGCCACTTTATGCATTTGAGCCTAGACGACGATCTTATACTTGGTGATCAGGTCGTCTTTTTATTTCCACTGGAATCATCCAAAATATCTACCAATTCAGACTGTAGAACCTTAGGAATATGTGACGAGGTTCTGATAGAGTCGACACTTCCAGGTGAAGTATTAGAAACGTTGTTTGAACTTTGACCTGAAACCTCAACAGTGGCTTTAGACGCTTTTCATGGGGCCATGGCGGGGGATTCTACTATAGCTCTCCTACGATAACAATATGTATACATACAAAAATTAGTTCGCTCTGCATAGAATAAAAATGAAACATGTGACAACAAATAAAAGATACATGCCTTCGACCATTTATAGCTAGGTCGTCCTTAGGAACAAAACGATCAAATCTTTCTTAAGTTTAGCAATAAAAACCAAATCCTTACTTGCCGATTCGCCTTGTTTCCAATTAATGTCTTAGAATTTGACAGTTCATACAGCAAGTTGGCGTAGGGAAAGTTTTAAATTTCCTCGTAAACTGTGCCTATTAATTTTCGTATTAGAACACTGGTAATGCTGGCTTAACTTAAATAATCGGTCCTTTTTGAATGTTTAATTAATCTTTCGGCACTCGCCTCATCATGAGTTTTCTCTTTAACCTTTTGAACCTCTAAGACCCAAGATTGCGATAATTAGCTTTGGTTAATACAAAACATAACCAAGATTAAGTGTTTAATTAATTACGTTTTTATTTATATCGCGACTTCGCGACTCGGAGCTTCGAAGGTATAGCTTCCAGGAGGCTCGTATGTCGAGTTGTAAAATCGTAAGATCGCAACTTCACGACTTAGAGATTCGAAGGTATAGCTTCCAGGAGGCTCGTATGCCAAGTTGCAAAATCACGAGATTGCGATGATATGATTTAATTAAATTGGAGGGTAAGACCGGATTAAGTGTTTAATTAATTACATTTCTATTTTTGTCGGGACTTCGTGACTCAGAGCTTTGAATGTATTACTTTTGAGGGAAAATACGCTGAGTTGAAAATTCCCGAAGGAGCTTAACCGCAACTAAACTTTTTACTTTTAACATTAACCTGGGTTACTAAAACAATAATCTCATGGTTTCGGATATCGGGGTTACGACGGTAAGATTTTTGGAGCTAGCAAACACCGAGACACGAAATACCAATGATGCTTAACTGTAGTTTAGAGTATTTTTAATCTCGGTAAGGATCTGGGTAACTTTTTAAAACTAGTTCGTTGTTTCTCCCCTCGGCACTTGTAAACTATGTGATCTATAACTCCCGACATGCGACATCCCGAGATTCAAAAGTAGAGACTCGTTGAAGGGTGGAATCACGAAGGTGGGTTACACTTTCGTGACAATATGCTCTCCAAAATTTCGGAAAACCAACTTTCGGCCGAACTACATATATTTTTCGGCCGAAACATATATTTTTCGGCCGAACTATTGCTCGGCCGAAAACATAAACGTCAAATCGAATGGACCCATAACCGGGCCCTCGATTTGCGTGAAGAAATTTGGTCGGTCGGATAATTTTTTTCCGTCAACTTGTTTTCGGCCGAAAGAATGTTCGGCCGAATAATCTTTCGGCCGAACAATAGTTCGGCCGAAAGTGTGTTTATATAATTGCCACACATCGAGTGTCATTGTTTCGAAATTTCTTTGTTTGAAATCTCTGTGTCAAGGGCTCTGCCGAAGTCCCCGAAGTCGCCGAGGACGCAGCGGACGTGGACGCAGGGACGCCGAGGACGCAGGGACGCCGAGGACGCAGCGGAGGAGGTAATTTACGCATTCGCATTTTTTATGTTACTGGTAT
>JZKD02S1928268.1:44759-56866 GCA_000966675.3 Picea glauca | reverse complement strand
TAGGGTTTAGAGCACATCCCTCCCTGTCCATTTCGTAATATAGTCATTGAATGAGGTTCCGATGCATTAAAAACATGGAGATAATATGTATTTTTACACAAATTAACTATACATGAAAACAACTGAGAGCACAATAATTGTCATTTTTGTCATTAGTATTGTATGCTGCAGTTACAGTGACTGTACCCAATTAGGCAGGGAATGTGCTACTCAATAGCCTTGTTTTCAATATAACTACAATTTTACAATGCTTATTTTCCAGATAAAATTTATTTTTTATATATTAGTATTAAACGTAAAACCCGATTAGGCGGGGAATGTGCTACTCAATAGCCTGCAACTAAGAGATCAGTAATACCCTTCAATGAATCTTCGAGGTAAATACTGCATATTTCCATTTTCCCCTAGCTGTTGTCCCTATTGAAAACCACGACTATCACAGCTATCCTGTACATGAAATGCAATGACAATGAACAGTGCACAATATAGCTGTTACAACTTACATGTCTTTTCAGATTATTGAACCAATTAATACTAGTAGAAAAGGATGATCAAAGTTCACTAAACAATGAAGGAGCAAATTATATACCGGTGGATTAAAGGAGTAGTCTCCCTCCACCAAAATTTGGGGGCAAAATACGTTTCCAAAATTTCAAAATCACATATAATCTCAGACAACTAGAAGCAAACAAGGCCTACAACAGAAAAGGGAATGGGTTAAACGCCAGCAATGTTAAAGATATCTTCGACATAAATAATCACTGTTTACAAGAAAAGTTCTTCGTGACAACATAGTTAGATCTTCTGGGAGTTGTATGACCGTTTAATGATTTTAGATTTTAGATTTCCAGGCAAGAAATGCTACATACCTAAAACTGTTGATTAGAAACAAATTTCTTCTTTTGCATCATTTTAACTCGATAAAATGGAAAAAGCAAGCATCTGTAAAATTCAATTGACTTCACTGTGCTTCTGGTGCAGAACAAGAACTCAGTTACATTATTACTTTCATTCCAGATACACTGAATCAGCATGTACAAGGAGCTCAACAAATATATTTTTTAAAAGAGAAAAAAATGGAGCAAAGCCAGAGGGACTCGCACAGCAAATTATACCGCCAGTAAAAACAACTATGAGGGTACGTGCGGGTGCGAGGTATCATTCAACGACTTTGAATTTCAATTAAGAAACTGAAATGACTTTATGGAATTTGTGCAGATCGAGTTCGAGATAATGCGACGTATTTTTCAAAATCTTACTGTGCTCGATGTCCCTGCAACAACCACATCTTAATCTCCTGTGAAGCTAGAAAATCTCCTTTCATACGGTGCAATATTGATGTGCTTTATCCCTTACAGTCTTAGTTTTCATATAATATTTGGGGCAGGTGACAATCCTTCCAAATAAGAACGAACCAAATAAGAACGAAAAAATTATTTTTCTATGGTGAGATTTAGGAACAGAAACCTACTTTCTGTACTTTCTTATCAAAGTTTCAGTCATATTCTCTTCCCAAGATCATGAAGAGTTTTAAAAATATATATCCATAAAATAAATCTGATGGCTATGGTAGTAAAATCCAGGACCTCAAAATATCTTACCTAGCAACTTGACATGCCCGACTCCTTCATTCCTATGCGCCATGATACTTGGTCGTCGACTCAAGCTCAAATTTCATGCTATCCTGGTCGTATTTATCCTAAGTCTAGCTTACCCTAGTATGTTCACTACCGTGTGAAACATGCACCATCCTGTCCTCCCTCTTTGATTATGATAATGCGCAGTTGGCAAAGTTTTTTATATCGACCGGACCATCCCCAGGAGATGAATCGTACCAGAATTATCAGTGCTTAGGTAGCAGACTCTTAGGCTTAACATCTAAATAGAGTTAGCAAAGAACAAGTCTACCACTTACCAGCAGGCTATCCTTCATGTCCTTGAGCTCACATCAGTGGCTTACATGAGTCTAAGGATGCCCGTAGCTAAGGTCTTCCCATATAGGGCACTATCACATTCTGGTGACCTGAAGAGGAAGCCGGTCTCTTAACCCAACCCGTCTTTGTCCCGTTAGCTTTTTATAATCTCGTTCTTTAATAATATTTTCCTTGTGCAACAAGTTTCAAGAAGGACCAAAAAGAACGTTGCTTGCGCTTGAGAGAATGGAGATTCGTTCATGGACCCCTTCAATAGAGAGGTGCTGCAGCGGAGGTATGAGGTTTCTTTATAAGTAGGAGGAGGTAGCAGGGACATAGGTAGTCATGGGAACAAAACCGGCCAATTCTTAATCATATCAGAGCCCCGATCAAGAAAATAAAGAAGAGTGGCGCCTGCATCTTATGAAGTGGCAATGTCTAAGCGGTTGAGGGAAGGAACAGTGGCGGTGGAGGGAAGGAACACTGGTGTCGATTAAAGCTTGAAAAACCATCTTATGAAGCGAGGGATGTCTAGGCGGTGGAGACTAATATGACCGCATTTGTCAAAATAGACCCGGGCATTCATATGCGGAAGTATTAGGTGTTTATGTGCACTGACATGTGCACTTGCACGAACAAAGAAGGTTAAAACTTGGGATATAATGAAGACATTGTTTCATCTTGGTTGTAAGATGAATGAAAAATAAATATGTAAAAGAAATGGAAATTTTTAGAATAAAAGCATTGGAAAGATATAAGTTTGCAATAAGACTTACAATGTATTGTCCGTACAATCAATTTACTAAGATTAAATTTTTTTATTATATAAAAAAAAAGTTATAAAGTTTACAATCTAAAATATTAGAAAATTGGTAGAAAGGCATGAAGGTTAAAACTTAGGATATAATGAAGACATTCTTTCATCTTGGTTGTAAGATGAATGAAAAATAAATATGTAAAAGAAATGGAAATTTTTAGAATAAAAGCATGGGAAAGATATAAGTTTGCAATAAGACTTACAATGTATTGTCCGTACAATCAATTTACTAAAATTAAATTTTTTTATTATATAAAAAAAAAAGTTATAAAGTTTACAATCTAAAATATTATATTAGAAAATTGGTAGAAAGGCAAAAATTTATAGTCAAAGGCTTAACTAATATCAAGTCAACGCTGAAGAACGCTAAGACTTAGAATGTATTATCCAATCAGTTTACTAAGATTAAATTTTTTTATTATATAAAAAATAAATTATAAAGTTTACAATCTAAAATATTAAAAATTTGGCAGAAAGGCAGAAATTTATAGTCAAATGCTTAACTAATATCAAGTCAAGGCTGAAGCGAATGCTAAGGGACTAATAATGTGACTTATAAATTTGGGAGAAAGGCAAAAATTTATAGTCAAAGTCTTAACTAATATCAAGTCAACGCTGAAGCGAACGCTAAGGGACTAATAATGTGACTTATAAAATGAAACTTTTATGTTAAATAATGTGACTTATAAAAGGAAAAAGGAGGTTCAATGAAGTCTACTTAATACACGGAGGAAGGATTTATATACATAATACATTATAATATAATAATATAATGTTAAATAATGTGACTTATAAAAGGAAAAAGGAGGTTCAATGAAGTCTACTTAATACACGGAGGAAGGATTTATATACATTATAATATAATGATATAATGGTTTTATTCAAAACTAGCCAATGTCTATCCAAATCGATAAGTTTTAATTGATCAGATTCCATACAAACCCTTTTCGTCATTTTCTAATAATTGAGTGCATTCCACATCCAATTTTGAAAAACGTTTCCTATCACCTTTTCCTCTAAAGAGAGTCATTTTCGAATAATTGAGTGCATTCCACATCCAATTTTGAAAAACGTTTTCTATCACCTTTTCCTCTAAAGAGAGAGAACTACTTTGACGGACATAATTTTGTAAAGAAAATTTGTAGTTTCAAGGAAAATCTCACTTTCAATCAAAATCATCAAGCCTTACCCAACTAAACCGAATAATAATTGCTAATGATTTTTACATTTTGTGACTCTGCCCAACTTTGAGATGCCAATTGTCCACAATCGAAATCATTAAGCCTTACCCAACTAAACCGAATAATAATTGCTAATGGTTTTTACAATTTGTGACTCTGCCCAACTTTGAGATGCCAATTGTCCACAATTTGTCTTATATTTCAACAACAAAAAATTCAAATGATATGCGATTTTTTGTATTTTTCTCATTTTTTAAATTGTATAGTTTTCTCGGACTTCATCATATAAAGGCTTTCCATCCTCTCCATAAGCCTCTTGTTGTTTCTTCTCCAATAATATTAAATAATACATCATTAACAAGACATAATTGGATTATCTTAAGGGCTCTGACATCTGGGTCTTCCTACTCTTTATCAATCATAGATGAAGGCTTCTTCCTCTTTCCATTTAACACCTTATGCAACCCTTGTTGTACTAACAAATATCACATTTAACACCTTATGCAATCCTTATTGTACTAATAAATATCGCATTTCAAGTTTCCATGATTCAAAATTATTTTTACCATTAAATTTTTCAATATCGAATTTAGCACTTGTATCGAATTTAGCACTTGTCAACTTTTCCATTAATTCTACACATACACTCTCTTGAAATGAAAATTTGTCTTTTTTAATATATATTTTCACAAGAAAAAAACAGACTCTTCCGCCACATAAAAGTTCAAACAACCTCCACAAAACTTTCCTTTTTTATCTCTCTCCAATAAAAATATTTACCCCATCCTTTATATATATATATGAAAATGTATAATTTTTTTTTAAATAAAAAATATCTTGGCAGACATTTCAAATTCGAACAAACTTTACGAAATTTGAGATTCTCCTCCATGGGGTTTTACACAACTTTTGGTCTCCACTCGACCTCAAAAAATCTATGGCTCAATTATGAGACTTCCTCCAGCATGAAACCCTCGGTCTCCACTACCTCTTCCACCTTCACATCATGGCCTCCATAGGAGTTTACCTTTCTTGCCGAAAACTGACAGAACCATGCATCTCCTCCAACACGAAACCTTCATTGCTTTTCCTTTGTGTGATAAAATACAACAATATCTCTAGAAATGCAAACTATTTTTTTTTCTCTATGTGAGTCGAACTATATTTAGGTCGAACATGCTCGGAAAAACTCTTTCTCTACATGGGTAAACAGTCACTGGGTCGGACAGGCTCAGGCAAGATCTTTCTCGTTCTGAGCGAATGATGGTAGCGCCTTTGCATAATTTTTCTTTGCCTCTTCTAGAAGGAACTCGCGATGGATTTCACTCTTGTGCTTGAGTAAAACACACAGATCCTCTGTCCTTCCTCCACTTTTCATGGCTAAGGTTTTAACCCACCTTCTTCACTCATCAACCCCTTCTTCCCATGCATGCAACTAGAGCATAACCCTCGGCCCTCTCTACTCAAAATCGAATGGCAATGGAAATCTAGGGTTTTGGTAGATAAGGTTTTACTTCATTACTCCTCCTCTTCCTTCCACAGAACAAACACCAACCTTCACTCTGATACCACTTATTGGTATTTAAGAGCATGAAACAAATAGTAAATGCAAGAAATGTGAAAGTAAGACCATATAATCACACAATTAACACATGAGAGTTACGTGGTAAAATCCTTATCGTGTTTCAAGGAAACATCCATGCGGAAAGGTATCAATATCTCTTATTCTCCCCCAGATGGGGTGTTAGTGCGGGGCATGTGGCGGATGGAAAGGGAAGGCATCAGCCACCAGGGCACTGAGCCACGTGACGGGCTCTTGCCACAGCCAGTCACCCTCCCATCAGATTAAATGGCATTTACAGTGATTAGAGGGTGCATTTATGCACTCCTCCTCTCCATATCCGCGTCGTCGTTTGGCTATGCCGCAATGGTATTCTCCCGTCTCCATTTACAAGCTGAAGGATCCTCCCCTGAGCAGCCATGGCATCCAGGGCTCAATCCAGATAGCATTCTCTGGCTCCATGCAACCTCCGCTTGCCACCGGGTCACACAACTCTGCGTCGTGCATCTGTTCTCGCAGGCTCATAACCACCTCCTCCCCATGACGCATCCCAGGGGAAGGTCGTGGAGGGGCTCTCCCTGGAAACCTCGGCGGCCCTCAGTCTCTCCCCTCGACTCACCTTCTGTAGAATCCTCCCCCTTGCTTCATTCAGAGCATCTCTTGGCTCCCCTTCATGAATCGCCGAACCTGCAATTGGGTTGTTTGGCGTTATTACCTAGGATGAAGAGCTCCTTCCTGCACCCTTCGAATGCCCTCACTACCCCCACTCCGACCCCTAATCATCCGAGAAGATCAAGCGGTGAGCCTCCTCCACACAGCAGACATGAGGGTGTTGGTTCTTTCAACAACAAGCAGTTTAAAAATAGCCTTGACATCCTTTACGAACTAGTTTTTGAGCTCCGCCAAGGAGTGACGGATCTCCAGTTCCGATTGCAAGCCACAGATGAGAGGGTGGAGATCTTTCTTCAGACGCTCACCTCCATGCAAGCAGCTTTCTCCTCGGCCTTGGCAAAGGTGACCCCCATGGAGGATCCTAGGGCAGCTCCAGGTGATGGAAATGACAAGCCACAATGGGCTTCAGAGACAGCACAAGCGCAGGGCATGTAAGGAAGTAGTGTAGCAGAGAAGGATGAGGCAGGGATCCGGATGCAAAGTGCTACTACAATGGCTGAGGGAAATATGGGTGAAATGCAAGCTGACCAACTGTGGGCAGCTGGGGTTACGTATATCGAGGAGGAGCCCTGGCCAGCGGACCTCCACGCCACGGGGCCGAGCCCTCCACCAGGTGTCTGAGTCTATAGTGTCTGATTCTATAGTGTCTGAGTCTCTTTATGTCTTTTCAATTGCTGAACAGTCTAGTGGTGAACAGCCTTTCTGGCTAGTTTTAGTTGATAAACAGTCTATATAGTGTCGTTTCTCTTAGCTTGTCTTACTACTTCTGATGAACTCATTTGCAGGATGGACTGGTTTCCCCTCTGTAGGGGCAGTCCAGTTATTACAGCAAGACTATCACTGCATTTTGTAACTCTGCCTCAGCTTTTGGAAGGTTCTTAATATATTATACTTCTTACTTAAAAAAAAAAATATCTCTTATTCTCTAAGATAGGATTATATAATAAGACTTAAAACTTACAATTCCTCTAAAGGCTTCATGAATATATACAACATAAGTTAGATTGTTTACATCAGTTAAAGAACTTATTTTGGTTGCATCGGTTCACAAACTTCCTCCATTATACCAACTGCCAAAAAATTACCCAAGTAAATATAAATTATTACCATAACTAATTGTTGTCATAATTCCAACATAGGGAAGAATTGATCCACAATTATTAATGTCTTTAAAAACACATTAATTTCCACCTAAAATATAAAAAACAAGAAACCCTCACTTTGAAATATCGTTAAAGATACCTACACTACTATGTAAAAAGATAAAAGGTAAGAAATTAAACAAGATTTTATAATGTATAATTTTCTTTATGGAAAATTTATATAATTATTTAAAAATACAATTTTTATTCAAGCGGTTTTCTTAAATTGGGAAAATATATAACATATTTATTGTGCCCATGTAACACTATGCATCATAATTGATAATATTTATTTACAAAATTTTGTTAAATGGTTGAGGAATTACAGAAAAACATAACATATTTATTTTTCCACTTAGCATTATGCATAATAATTAATAGTATTTATTTATAAATTTTTGTAAAATTGTTAAGGACGGGGGAGCATGAGCATCATGACTTAAGTATTGGATCAAAATGAAAATCTTTTCCAAAGAGGGAGAAACTCTTCAAATGCAGGGAGAGAGTGTAATCATAGGCTTAGAAACACAAAGTAAGATCAAATGAATTTAGATAACGGGAGAATCCTAAAAGAGAGTGCAAACAAGGGGAGTATCCCTAAGAAAAGTTTGGTCAAGGGGGAGCAGACCCAAGGAAAGATACCCTTTTCCATTGATGTCAAAGGGGTAGAGATAGAAACATCAGTGAGGAGTATGAGCATGAATGTTATCATGACTAAGTGTTTCCATCAAGTTTGGTGTTTCCATCAATGTCAAAGGGGGACATTGTCAGACAATTGGTTTAGATTGATGGAAAGTTGGTTTGGATTGTTCATTGTCATTGATGTCAACCATTGGAGAGTGATATTGTAGATTGATGTTAACCCTTAATAGGGATGATTATAAGGATGAAAATTTATATTAAAATGTAGAAACCTGGGCTAATCTCACTAGTCCTTAATATGCAAAATGTAAAATGTTTGGTGATAGATTTGTAAAAAATTTCAAATTTATAAGGATTTTATATAGTTTCTATAAAATTTTGGTGATTTTTAAGGTAAAATAATTTTATTCTATGGAATTCAGAAAAATTGTTTTTCAAAAAAATGGAGATTGACTAATCATTTTTGGGGAAAAACCATGGACAATTTACCCATTTATGAAATTTAGCCCCTAAAATCATATATGACCCTTAGAGATTGATGTCAACCCTTGAGTATGTCTGGTAGCTCCAAAGGTATGGGTAAAGAACCCAAGTTTGGTTTAGGTATAAAGGTATGAAGATCAATTTATTTGCAAGTAAAACTTTTCTAGATGGATAATACATGTTATGCCATTTCGAGTGATATGTGGAACATCGCATAACTTCTCACGGTTAGAGAGTTATGGCCATATGAAGTTGGAGAACCCTCATGAGTTATTTAGAAGCCCCTAAAAGGTCAAAGAAGTCAATTATTCTAGAAGCGCCTAGAAGAAGTGTACTGGTCAAATTGATGGTAACTAGGAGTCAATCATGGGTATAATTGTTGCATTAAGAAAAAAATTAAAAATAAATTACTTGCAACAAGAAGTTGCGAGTTTGGTAATTATGGTAAAGTAGTTGTGATGAGAAGAATGAATAGTCAAAGTGGTTGACCAAGAAATAATTTAAATAATAAAGTGGTTGCAACAAGAAGTTAGTTAAGGGAAAATAAGTTATGAATTGACTAATTATAGAAAAGTTAGTTGCAATAAGAAGTTGTGAGTACCTTGGAAAACAAGAAGTTGTGAGTAAAGAGAAATCATTTAAATAAAAAAGTAGTCAAAGTGGTTGCAAAGAGAAAATAGTTAAATAATAAAGTGGTTGCAACAAGAAGTGGTGAGTTTACTATTTATGGATAAGCCAAAGTGATTTCAAAAGAAAGTAATTAAATAATAAAGTTAGTTGAAACTACAAGTGGAGAGATTACTATTTGTGGATAATATGGTTGTAAGTGGACAAGTGGTTAGAAGTGGGTTCACCTTAGCAGAAGGAAGTTGAGTTGAGTTAGAAGATAACATGGAGGTATAAATAAGAGAGAAAGGCTCTCTTATTAGTACCTATTTTTGAATATATTTGAATATCCATTTGTGAAAGGTTATTTGCCAGGTATTATTGATAGATGAAATTTACGGAAGCAAATTCGTGGCAGAAAAATTGCAGCAGAAAAATCATGGTAGAAAAATCACGGCAGTGAAATCGTGACAGAAAAATCCGGGTTGTAGAATCGTGGAAACAAAATCACGGAAACAAAATTGAAACAACATAATCACGACAATAGAATTACAAAAACAAAACTACAAAAACAAAATTGTGGCAACAAAATTGTGGTAGCAGAACCACGACAGCAGAACCATGACATCATAATCATGGCAACAAAATCGCGACAAAATAAACAAATCCATAATAGATCCACAACTACAAGAATAAAAAGATAGTTGATAACTGGCACATACGTGGGGTGTATGGTATGGTGATGTTGGTACATCTTGATGAGTCATAGTTTGATCTATAGTTGATGCGTGATTTGTACATATTTGGTACATTGTTAGAGGCACTTTCTAGTAGTATTGTTGGAAGAAGGTTTATGGATGATGTGTAATATATGACTTGGTATACTTTTAGAATCACATCTTGGTTGTGATACATCTTGTTTGTGTTTGCAAGTAGTCCCGTTTGATGCACATCTTGGTGATATTGTGAATATGGTTGAGAGTTGTCTCGGTGATTGATCTTGGTGAATAGATCTGATTGGTTGATGAGATTGATGAGACAAGTTGTTCTGACAAGTTGTGTTGTTCATAGTTGATGCACTTGTGTTGGTACAGGTTGTTATAGGTTGTTACAGGTTGTTTGGTACAGGTTGATTGTTGCAAGTTGTTACAGGTTGTTGGTACAGGTTGACAGTGGCAGTGTTTGATTCAGTGATAGGTTGTCTACATTTGGCATTTATATTTCAGGGTGGTTGGGTTGGGCAAGGATAGGTGGTTGTAGCCGAAGAACATAGGGGGTTGTAGTCTCCTTCTGGTTGTAGCCAAAAAATTGGGGATTTGGAGCTTCCCTTTGGTTGTAGCCTGAGAAAAAAGGGGGTTGGAACCTCCTTCCAGTTAGAGCTGGGGAATTTGAACTTTGTGCTTCCTTGAATGCAATTCTTAAAGACATATAAGAAAATCATTTCATGGTTTTCTCCCACATTGAGTTTCCACGTAAAATACTGGTGTATTGTGCATTGTGTGGATGTGTCTATTTTTTTTTATTATGCACTGATGGATTTTAATGTTATATGATTCAATAACTTATTAATGATGAACCGATGAACATTGTTGAATACATTAAAGGAATCTACAATGTGGTTAAAATGATTAATAAGTGGTATAAATTGTTCATTACTGATTCACCCCCCCTCTCAGTAAACCAACAAATACAACAGATTTATTGTGTCCATGTAACACTATGCATAATAATTAATAATATTTATTAATAATTGTTTTTAAATTATTGAGGAATTGAAGAAAAACACAACATATTTATTGTGCCACTTAGCATTATGCATAATAATTAATAGTATTTATTTATAAAATTTTGTAAAACTGTTAAGGATAGTTGGTAACAATGACATAATATTTTTCTATAATAAATGAAACAATATATTACATTTTATTTAAATACATGTAGTAAAACATTACACTAACAACATTATAATAATTACCTAATTTCTTTCCTCCTAAGATAAACAATTTTTTTGTTGGTAATGTTTTCGTGATCTAGGGGACTACATGGCTTGGGCCACATCAACCTTTCTCAGGGTTGGATTTTTTGGAACCCAGCCTTGGCCACACCAACCCTTCTCATTGTTGAATTTTTTTGTGTGTTCTCGATAGCAACGAGTTTCAAACATGGGTCACGATATTGTTTAATATAATATCTCTTGGTGCAACCACATTTTTTGGAACCTGACCTGGTCCATACCAACCCTTCTCATGGATGGATTTTTGGGTGTGTCCTCAATAGCGATGTGATTCAAACCTATTTCATAATATCATTTAATATAATATCTCTAGGTTTGGAACCTGACCTGGGGCACACCAACCCTTCTCATGGATGGATTTTGAATCCTTCTCATGGTTGGATTTTTTGGTGTGTCCTCGATAGCACCGAGTTTCAAACCTGGGTCATAATGTCCTTTAATATAATATATCTGGGTTTGGAAGTTGGCCCAGGCCACACCAACCCTTCCCATGGTTGAATTTTTAACCCTTCTCATGCCTGAATTTTTTGGTGTGTCCTTGATAGTGTCAAGTTTCAAACTTGGGTCACGATATCATTTAATATAATATCTCTGGGTACAACCACATATTCTACCACCACCTCAAAGTGTCCCTATAACTCCAAGTTAAATGGTTTTCATCAATATTGAACATTGCCCAATGGTGAAAAACTCCTCCTTTTCCACTATTCGATCCAACCCCTTTAGACTTCCTAAAACAAACATAAAAGAAATATTATAATTAAATATCCTATTACTTGGGTGAAAACCCTTACTTATGTTTGAGAATAGAGAAATTTAAAATTATCTAATTTATAAAAAAAGAGATATATGTTATTGGAGAAAAGAAACAAATATGAAACAAGGTAAGATCATAAACTTAATATATACCCATGATGTCACTCATCCCCTATATAGAAGTAAATAAGAATACTTAATATTCGATGCATAGTCATGAGCATATTTAATGGCAATTAGTTTCTACATAAAATTCACAAAACAAGAAACCTCACTTTGAGAGAGAATTAGATCTCTACAACTTGTCTTAAAAAATAAAA
>JZKD02S1928268.1:32230-44709 GCA_000966675.3 Picea glauca | reverse complement strand
AAACAACCTTGTCCTCAAGGCTTGAGATGGGGAAATTACCGCAGAATGGTAGTTGGTTCCCAAGTGGCATTTGTTGGAGTTGTATCTTTCCACTGGAATAACACTTCCTTGATGGTTTTCTGACGCAGTCGACGCTCACACTGGTCCAAAACTTCTTGTGGTTGTATCCAAATGGAGCCTTCTTCTTCTAACTTAGGAAGGTTGTCTTTAGTTTGGCACTTAGTTCCAATCACCTTCTTTAAGCAGGAAACATGAAAAACATGATGGATCTTAGAATGACTGGGCAAATCTAACTGATAGGCCACTTGTCCCACACACTTGAGAACAATATAAGGACAATAAAATTTGGGCGCCATTTTTTTACAACGATCATCCTTGAGGGAATTTTTCTTGTAAGGTTGCAGTCGAAGAAACACCTGATCCCCTTCTTCAAATTGACGTTCAGAGCGACCTTGATATGATTGTTGTTTCATGCGATTCTGGACCATGACCAAATTCTCTTTAAGGGTATGGATAATATCTTCTCGAACCGTAAGAGTTTGGTCAACTACTTGGACCTTCGAGACACCTAGCAAATATGAGAGGACTGAAGGTGGCTTTTGTCCATATATTGCTTCAAAAGGAGTCATGTGTGTAGCTATATGGTACGAAGTGTTGTACCACCATTCAACTAGTGGTAACCATTGAGCCCACTAATTCTTCCTTTTCGATGCAAAACACCTCAAATATGTTTCCAAACATTTTTTGACAACTTCAGTTTGACCATCAGTCTAGGGATGATAAGTTGTGCTGAGATGCAATTGGGTGCCTTGTAGCTTGAACAATTCTTGCCAAAAATTGTTGGTGAAAGGTGGGTCACGATCAGAAACAATAGAATGTGGCATGCCATGAAGCTTGAAGACTTGATCCATGAAAATTTGAGCCACAATAGATGGTGTAAATGGGTGTTGAAGAGCAAAACAATGAGCATACTTGGAAAGGCGATCAACTACCACCATGATGACTCATTTATTGCCCAATTTAGGTAAGCCGACAATAAAATCCATAGAGATATCCCGCCAATTAGTAGGTGGAACTGGAAGTGGTTGTAGTGTGCCAAGAGATTTGACAGTTTCACCCTTGTTTCATTGACACACATCACATCCAGCCAAAAAATTACGAATGTCATGTTTCATACCCTCCCAGAAAAAAGAACGTTTGACTCGGTCATAGGTTTTGCTAAATCTGGAGTGCCCAGCCGTGGGTGTAGCATGAAGCTCAGAAAGTACCATGGATTTAAGTTTTGATTGTTTACTTAAATACAAACAACATCTGTATTGAAGCTCATCATTGAGCTAAGAGTACCCTTGGGAAACTAGAGAATTGGACTTCAATTGTTGTATCAGATGCGAACTTTTGGGATCATGTAGCCATTCTTGGTGAACAACTTGGATCCAATCTGGTACAATGAAAGAGAGAGAAAAAAGAGACCCTTCATCTTCTTATTTTCTAGAAATTGCATCAACAACCACATTATCTTTGCATTTTTTGTAAATGATCTCATAATCATATCCAAAGAGCTTAGTCACCCATTTTTGTTGTTAAGGGGAGGAAAGGCATTGTTCCAGGAAATACTTGAGGCTTTGATGATCTGTCTTAATTTGGAAATGTTTTCCCAACACATAAGGTCGCCAAAGATCCATGACATGCAGAATAGCCAACATTTCCTTTTCATAGATTGATTTGCCCAAATTTCTCTCGGACAGTCGTTTTCTAGTAAAGGCCAAAGGTCGACCCTCTTGCATAAGGACAATGCCAATTCCTTTCCTGGAAGCATCACATTCGAGGACAAAGGTCTTTGTGAAATCAATAACGACCAGGACTGGAGTGGTGCACATGGCCATCTTCAAGGTTTGAAAAGTCTGAGCAGCTGCTAGAGTCCAAGTGAAAGAATTCTTTCTAAGGAGTGCAGTGAGAGGTGCCGCAATCTTTCCATAATTCTTAACAAACTTGCGATAATAACCTATTAAATCCAGAAATCCCCACAAGATTTTGAGAGTCTTTGGGTGAGGCAACTATTTCATAGCTTCAATATTTTTAGGATCCACCTTGACGTCGTCCTTGCCAACAAGAAGACCCAAGTACTCTACTTCTGAGGCACCAAAATAACATTTAGATTTTTTGAGGAAAAGTTGGTGCTAATAGAGTATATGGAGAACTCGATCCACATGAGAAAGATGGTATGTCTAGGTTTTGTTGTAGATGAGGATATAATAAAAAAAACTAACACAAAATGATGGAGAAAAGGATGGAAGACATGATTCATGAGGCTTTGGAAAGTGGATGGAGAATTACACAAGCCAAAGGGCATGAAAAAAAACTCATAGTGGCCCTCATGAGTTCTAAAGGCAGTCTTAGGAATTTCTGTCTCTTTCATACGAATCTGGTGGTAGCCCGAATGAAGATCAAGTTTAGTAAAGAACTAGGCACCACTCAATTCATCCAAGAGGTCATCAATGATAGGAATGGGAGATTTGTCTTTAATGATGAGTTTTTTGAGGGCGTGGAAGTCAGAACACATGTGCCAAGAACCTTCTTTCTTAAGGACCATGACCATAGGAGAAGAGTAGGGGTCGTACTAGGGCGGATAACACTTGCGTTGGGAAGTTCTTGAACCATTTTCTTAATTTCATTTTTTTGGGAAAAGGGGTGACGATAGGGATGGATATTGGGAGGAAGGCTTCCTAGGACAAGGGGAATGTAATGATCATGAACGTCATGGGAAGGAGGGAGTCCCTTGGGAGTGGAAAAAACCATCTAATGTTTAAAGAAGATGGATTGGAGGTCCTGCGGCATAGAGGGTGTCTCAGTGGCTTGGATGGCATGGAGTTGGGAAATACTGCTAGAATGACCCTTTTTGAGCATCTTTTCCATGCGATGGGAACTAATGATCTTCGGGGAACCGATGGTGATGCCTTGGAACTTATATTGCTGTCCCTCCTCGTCGAATTGCATGGTTAATTCATTAAAATCAATGAGAATGGGACCCAAAGTCCTTAACCATTCCACACCCAGCACAATGTCACAACCATCCATGTTGATAGAAAACATATAATATTTCATATGGTAGTCACTAATTTGGAGATGCACATTTTCACAATGCCCTCCACATTTCATGGACCCTCCATTGGCAATCATGATTTGGAAATTATTGACTGCACGGATATAGCAATTAGTTTCTTGGGAAATGTGGCAATGAATAAAATTATTGGTGCTTCCACTATCAACAAGAATGATGACCTTCCTATGCTTGATGTAACCAATTAGCTTGAGGGTTTGGGGAGAAGAGAAGCCAGTGAGAGCATTTAGGGAAATGACCGATTCTACTTCAGGAGGGTTTGAGGGAGGGGTTATGTCTGTGGGTTCAGGTGACACAGACACAAGGGGATCCTAGTCATCCTCTTCTGAAACATCCTCTGAGATGGCCATAAAAAATTTTGTTCCTTACACTTGTGTCCCAGAAAATATTTGTCATCACAATTATAATAAAGGCCTTTGAGTTGGCGTTCAACCATTTCGGCCCTGGTCAATTTCTGGATCTTGAGTGGAGTAGAAGGAGGAATGGGAGTTACTGGTTTAGAGCGAAGAATAAAGGAGGGTTTGCGGTTTTGAGAAGAGACAACTTGTTGTCCTTCCTTATCTCTTTTAGTAGCGTCCACCCAACTCTGAGGCCGATCCATGAGGACATGAGCACAAATCTGTTCCTTGAGGCCACTGATAAAACATCTCGAAAAAAAGCATCAGACATGCCCTCTCTACGAAAATCCAGTCACTCAAAAGAAGCTATAAAGTCTTCCACTGTGCCAGATTGTTTCAACTTTGTCAAACGGCCTAAATGGTTGGTTTCAGTGTGAAAGCGTTCATAAATCTCTGCCACAAAGTGTGTCCAGGCCACATACCCTTGGCGGGCAGTTTTTCTCCATTGCCACCATTTCCAACGTTCTTGATCTAGATGGAGAACACCATACCGGAGTTTGGCCAACTCATCTGTAATGCCATACAAAGAGAAATAATGTTCCATTTGAGTTACCCAGCCAGTGGGATTTGATCCATCAAATTTGGTCACATCCACACGTGGAAGGCATAGGTCACGTTGAAAGTGATGGGGTTGAAAATTCTGCGAATGAGAGGAAGTTTCACCTTTGGTATGAAAAGGTGGGTCAGATAAGGGAAGATCTGTAGGGATATGTAGCTTAGCGCATATCGTCGTAGAGACAGATTCAATATGGGTAGTAATGTATTGTTTGAACTCTTGTCTGAGTTCCTCGATTGAGGTAGAGACTGAAGCTGCGATGGAGGAATGCATTTTTTTATTGATGGAGAGAATATTGGCATTGATCTGTCACACTTATTGTTGGGTTTCTGTGAAATTATAGTGCAAAGTATTGAAGAAATCTTCCAAGTCTTGGCTACGGGTATGGGACATGATGACTAGGGAACATGAAAAGGGGCGGGTGGGACCACACAAAAATTGGGTTATGGGTAAAGTGTATCACAACGATCAGGGCAACGAGGTGAATCCAATGAGGTAAATCAAAAATAAGGGTGTTGGAAGGAGGTTGGGTCCACAAAAAACAATTGCTGAAAAATGATAGGTATGACTGCGATCAGGGCAAAGAGAGAAAACCAACGAAATAGGTATCAAATAATGGTGCCAATAGTATCTAGAATTTTGGTTTTACTCCTGTGGAGTTATACTCCGATCTGAAGAATATTGCAGTGATGAAATGTACAAATGCTTAACAGGAAGAAATGTGTAGTAATTTCGCAACTCGAATGCAGGAGACACAATTGCACTGCAATAGATCTTATCTGTTTTGTTTTCGTTTCCATCCCATGGGTTAGGTATTCAAGGGTTCTACAGAAAAGGGTTTTCCCTATGCTATAGCTCTCTGATATACGTACAGGGTCCAACAGTAGTACTCGACCCAATATCTCAAGGCACCAACTAAGGAGGCTAGACCATACCCTTTGTCGTACTACCTGACTACCCAGGTACTAGAGAGTATCTTCCTGAGTGTTGTTCTAGGTGGCACTATAGCAGTCAGGTGGTCAATCGGTTTATCTACGAAGGGCTTCAAGAGATCTAGGTCAATTTGTATACAGGTGTTGTCTGATGCACTACCACTCGAAGGGGTACCAACAGGGGTTACAAGGGTGGCCAACAGATGTGCGCTTAAGTACCACTTGTATTTCATGCATGTATGAATCCACGACCATAGGTTTATGCGCGTAACGACAGATCTTTGTAGCTTAAAGATGCTGGAATACGTCTCTACCCTAAAAAAAATCAACTCACAATTTTATGCCGAGGAAGGTGCTTTGATACCACTTGTAATATTCCAGATATAAAAAGTACGCAGAACATAAATAAATGGCCAGAAATGGTATATGAAAAATAATATAACCAGAACAACACCACGATATTACCAAAATGATAAAAAAATAACACTAGAAATAGCACTTTGATTACCGAGAGCAATGTTCACTTGCCTCTTGGAGGGGGAAACCTCCAACAGAGCAAACCTCTATTACAATAATAACGAAGACAAAAGTTCTCACACCCTCGACTCCTATTTATACTAAATATATCTATCAAAAGAACCATCTAGAGGAATATCCTTCTAGAAGTGGAAGCTTCTATTAGGTATTCTTACATTGGACTTATTCTTCCTTATTTCTAGGCCTTATTAATATTGACCTTTATTACATGGAAATATATTATTCTACGTACATGAGGGATTAGGTCCCTAACATAGAAGGTGAGGCACATGCCTTTCTCTCTTTTTCTTAATTGTGAAATGGAAGTAGACATTATAGTTGTAACACCCTGTTTCCCCAAGTTTGTAAATATAACTATGATGGCCAAGAGACTATGACAAACTCAATATGTGTGAATGTTTGATTCAATGGACCTTTGTATAAAAGGTCAATCAATGTAAATTTTGTTATTTACTAGAAAATGGATAAGTGTTGCATGATTGTTGGAAGGGGGGGTGTACTAAGAAAGACCACGAATTCTATGAAAATAGATGGTGAAGGGGACCAGGAATGGTTACG
Source organism: Picea glauca (assembly GCA_000966675.3). NCBI lineage: Eukaryota > Viridiplantae > Streptophyta > Pinopsida > Pinales > Pinaceae > Picea > Picea glauca. The sequence continues at coordinate 38,610 of JZKD02S1928268.1, read as the reverse complement.
TTAACCTTCACCAAACCAGTACTTTACTGTATTTAATTCCTCAGGACCAGAATAGTCCTCTGATCTAGAAATGAATTACAGTCAGGTTGGTAGGTGGGAAGACCTCCTCAAGAATTAATGAGGGGATGGGGCAGAGCACCCATCTATAAGGATTCCAAACATATAAAGGCAAAAGAACTACAAAGAAATTTTTCAAGAAAATCTTATGCACCAAAGAAGACATCTCATCATCAGATGAAGATGAAGTCAGTGACAGTGAGACAGAAAGAGTTCTATTCATGGAAGTAGAAGACTCTGATAAATAAGACTCCGAAGAACAATATGAAGAAGTCGAAGAAGGATATGAAGAATTCAAATAATAAATTGAAGAGGCAGAAGTTGACTTTTGAGAATAATTAATGTGTGCTAAAGAAGTTATCAGAAGAGAAAATAAGAAGAACAAGAAACTACAAGAAGAACTAGACAAGAAAGAATACACTCAAGAACTAGAACAAATGATCACAAAATTGAAGGTTCAAATAGAAGAAGATAGAATAATTGGAGAAGCACTCAAATAAAAGCTATAAGAAAAGGACAAGATCATTGGAAACTTGGAAGCATAAATTGTCACATTAAGAAAGGATATTCAAAAGAAAAATATGCAGAATAGCTCAAAAGTTTTGGATGACATTATCAGCAGTCAAAAATCTTATTTTGACAATACCGAACTTGGATACAATCAGACAGAAAAGGGAACAAGTTCCAAAACAACAGAGCAAGAAACACATCCAAAAAGCTATGTAGAAACAATCAGAGGGGATAGGAAGATATACAAGGAAGATTACAAGACCACTCCTCCACCAAGAAGATTCAGATTTCAGAATCAACAACCAACAGATAGGCCTCAAGAAGAAGAAGGATTCATAAGAGCACCTCCTTTCAGAAGATATTCAACTCCCAGGTATCAAACTTTATTTTTTGGTTTATATTATGCATGTAATAATTTTGGACATAAAGCTGTAAATTGCAGAGCTAACAACAAGAACAATAACTACTTTGAAATTCATACACAAAAGAGTTATGCAAGAAGGCCTAGTGAAACACAGAGAAGAAGTTATAATAGGTTTGAATATTTGAGCACTGAAGTGGAATGTTACAAATGCAACAATTTTGGACACATGACCAAAGATTGCAGAATGACAGTCCCTCCTAAAGAACCGCAACAGAATAACAACAGTTGCAGACAGGAACCTCAAAAAAGGACATGGATAAGAAAGCAAGATCAGTATAGCAATGAAGAATGCACACTCGATCTACAAGCTAAGCAGAAGAAAAGTGGTTGGCATGTTGACAGTGGGTGTTCAAAACACATGACATGTGATAGAGATAGATTTCTTACATTACAAAATGAAAGAGATGGATCAGTCTCCTTTAGAAATAATAATTCAGCCAAAATCATTGGAAAATGCACAGTTCGAATGGGGAACAAGAATGCAAAGACATAAAATGTTCTACTAGTAGAAAATATGAAACATAATATTCTAAGTGTGAGTCAAATGTGTGAATAAGGTCATAAAGTTACTTTGAATTGACAAAAGTGTGAGATAAGAAAATAAGGTTCAGGAAAATTGATTGCTACAGCTGCAAGAACTTCAAGCAACATATATGTGTTAAGTGAAATTGGAAATGAAAAATGTTGTCTAGGAAAGGAAGATGAAAGTTGGCTATGGCAAAAAAGAATGGGTCACATACATTTTGATAACCTTGTCAAAGTCAGCAAAAGAGAAGCAGTCAGAGAAATGCTCCAAATCACGAAACCAACCAACACTTTATGCAAGCACTATCAACAAGGAAAGAAAACAAAGACCAGGATCAAATCAAAGGAATATTCAACGACAAGACCACTGGAAATTGTACATACTAATCTAGTTGGACCAACTACAAAAAATGGCTTGAATGGTGAGAGATAATTTATGTTGTTAGTTGATGATTATACAAGAATGACTGCTGTTTTCTTTCTCTAGAATAAGTCGGAAGATTTTGAAAACTTCAAGATCTACAAAGAAATGGTTGAAAATGGATTGGATTCAAAAATCAAATGCTTGAGATCTGATAATGGAGGAGAATTCACTTCAAAGTAATTTATGGAATACTGCAACAATCATGGAATAAAAAGGCAATTCTCCGTTGCTAGGACACCTCAACAGAATGGAGTTGTTGAAAGAAAGAATAGGACAATACAGGAAATGGCTCGTACAATGCTAATGGATTCAAAATTGACAGATATTTTTTGGACACAAGTAGTGCATACAATAGTTCACATTCAAAACAGAGTAATGCTCAGAAACAACACTGAAAAAACTCCTTACGAGCTATGGAAAGGAAGACCAGCAAATGTGAAGCACTTCAGAGTTTTTGGAATCAAATGCTACATCAAAAGAGAAGATGGCAGAATGGGAATTTTTGAGTCTCGTGTGGACAAAGGAGTACTTGTTGGTTACTCAAGTACAAGGAAACCATACAAGTGCTACAATATGAGATTGAACAAAATTTTGGAAAGAATCAACGTAACAATTAATGAAACAAGCAGACCAGAATCAAAGGAAGAAGAAAATGAATCAATGGAACAACCTTCCGAAGAAGAAGTAGAATATGACAAGAAAGTAGAAGAGGAAGATGAAGAGAATCCGACAGAAACATAAGAGCAAGTTCAGCAAGTGTCTCCAAAGACACCCAGTAAACGAGTACAGAAGAATCATCCTTCAGATCAGATTATCATAAACAAAGATGCAAGAGTTGAGACTAGAAGGAGAATTCGTTCACCGGAACAAACACACCTACCACTCTTATCTACAATTGAACCAAACTATTTTTGAATGAAGATCTACAATTGAACCAAAATGGGTTTTCAGGAATAAATTAAATGAAGATGGACAAGTTACAAAGAACAAAGCTAGATTGGTATGTAAAGGATAAGCACAGATTCAAGGAATCGACTTTGAAGAGACATTTTCCCCAGTTGCGAGAATGGAAGCAATCCGTTCTATTTTAGCCTATGCATGCTCCAAAATTGTTAAAGTATATCAGATGGACATAAAATTAGCTTTTATGAATGGGGAATGTCACACACCCACTATGAGAACTGAAAATTTTCGGCTTTTTCCTTATTTTTCCCGAGGAACAGAATCCCCGATTTCCTATGGGGCCTGATGCAGACCCTACCATCCCATATCCTTACCCATGTTATCATTGGATATGACCACAGGCCTTACCGAAGAGATACTTCCGGCTTTCGTGATTCGGGAAATCGCAATGCATGTGTTCCCCTGCTCTCTTGCCTCTCAAGGTGCCGAAATCCAAAAGGAACCAACAGTTTGTCACAACTAACAATGCCTCGGATTTAAAACATGGCATTCCACCTTCTGGAGTTTCGCGTACCGGGTTTTCATGGTAGAAGAGGATGATGGGTTCATACCCTTCAGTTTTTCAGGTGCCGAAACACCGAAAACCAAAACTACATGCGCTAAGCCATATCGGGATTTCACGAGTCGGGAATTCTAGACCGGCGTGTACCAGGGACTTACCTCTAGATATCCCGGGTATCGAAATATAGAGACATCAATACTTATCCACATTGTTGTTATTTCGGGGTTTCACAAGTCGGGGTTTCGCGATATGCGCAGACAAGAGGTCTCGCACTTAGGTTTCCCGGGAGCCGAAAACTCCTAAGCCTATATTCATCGCTCAACTCATTTCAGGGTTTTGCAAGTTGGGACTTCGCGACTGGCGAGTACAAGGGAACTGGCCCTTGGTTTCCCCGGGTGCCAAAACACCGAAACATCCAAAATTTAGACACACTATGCCATTTTGAGGTTTCGCAAGTTGAGACTTCATGATTGGCGAGTACAAGGGAACTTACCCTTGTGTTTCCTGTGTGTCGAAACGCCGAAACACCAAAATCTCATCACACTAAACCATTTTGGGGTTTAGCAAGTCGGGACTTCACGACTGGCGAGTACAAGGGAACTTACCCTTGCGTTTCTCGGGTGTCGAAACGCTGAAACACCAAAATCTCATCCCACTATACCATTTCGGGCTTTCGCAAGTCGGGACTTTGCGACTGGCGAGTACAAGGGAACTTACCCTTGTGTTTCCCGGGTGCCGAAATGCTGAAACACCAAAATCGCATCACACTATACCATTTCGGGGTTAAATCTATCGAGATTTCGCATTTCGGGACTTCGCGAATCTTGTTGCTCCAATTCCTTGTCCTCTCGTACTCCCGATATTCGAAGTAACGAAGTGTCGAATCCTAAAATTTCGATCCTCCTTCTCCTGAGCAAGATCAATGGCTCAAAGCCCCTCCTGATCTAACGGCTCAGATCCTTTCGAGGTTTTTATGGGTCAAGAGTTCAGAACTCTTACCTCTTGTTTTCCCGGTAACTGAATTACTGAAGTCTCCTTTCGAGGATTTCCCCGAAACCTCAACCACACACACCTTTTGAGACTTTGGGATTTGCGATTTCGCGAATCCACTGTGACCAAACTCTTGGTCCTTTAGTCTCCCGGTATCCAAAACCCTGATGGGTTTAGATCTCTACCACGTGTCCTCTGAAATGGGCGGTTCTGATCTTTTCGGGACTTTGATGAGTCCTCACCTTTGCGTATGCGAGGGTTAAACCTCATGTAGCTACTCCTGGATCTGATGGCTATCGACTATCCATGCAAGATCTGACAGTAGTTATAGCTCTTCCCTGAGCTTACTCTTTCTTCCTTTTTACTTGGAATATTTCAAAGTCTCAAAGGTCTCAGCCCTTGATCTTCTACTGCAAGTCGGCTATTGGGTCTCGTCAACACCTACGAAAAGTGTTGTCCCTCTTGAGATTAACAGACTTCGTCCTCCAAGGGATTCTGGGTGACTAGGAAGGTTGGCATGTGTACATGAGACTATGCCTAAGGCCAACGAACTCACAGTTCGTGGCTCTAACTCAAGCTGCCACAAGACATAAGCATTTACAAGTACCAATCATGTCCTATCCATTTAATCTCTTACTGGCCTAATCATACAACCAAACAATAAGGAAAGAGACACAGTATATTCGTTCAGAAATCAAGCACAATTCTTGAAGCATACACAGTATAACCAAATTCATGCTCAGTTCTAGCTAAATTACACAGAGTAAGAAAATGCTTATCTATTACAGGTTGCCGCCAACCAACTGACTATGGGTGTTCATCCTTCCACTCGACCATAAGCTCAAAGGCATTCAATATTATCTCTCTGGCCACCCCCGTGCCAAGCCATGATATCACCAGGGAAATCTCCCATGTCTCGAGGGTTCTCTCTCTCTCTGTTCCAGTTTCTGTTCGGGTCCCGTTTTGTGCAACTCGGATATTTCTCCCTCGTTTGTGGCCTCAGTGAGGCTTCTCAGATGCTCTTTGGCATCAAGCTCGCGGCCTTCTGTCCATGATTCGATGGAGAGATTCTCCCTCTCCCCTGCAATCTCCCGTTCTCGTCTCGTGTTCCTCTTACCCTGGATGGTTTCGCCGACCTATTATGTTCCTTCTGTCAGAAGGAAACTCAGGTCTGTATGTCCCTGCAATACTTTGGGCTGACATCCCATGTTTCCATTCATGGGGGTGGTTTGTGATTCAACCACCATCATTTCTTCATTGACCGATTTCCTTTCCTTGGGATTCGAAGGAGGTTTGTCATCCTTATCATGAAGATTTTGGGTTATTTGATAAGGATGACAAGGAGGTTTGTCACTCACCCTCCGCCCCAGGCTCAGGCCTCCCCTTCACTGCTATACAGTCCCTCGGGCGATCCATCTTGCCCTGCCGAGGTTTTCTCGCACAGGAAATCTTAGAGATCCTATTGAGTTTTACAGTCGAGGCATCCCTCAGACTTTCTCTGCCAAGGCGTCCCTCTGGCTTGTGTTACCTCAACACAATAATTTTCAGGCGATCATGGCTTATCATGGGGTTTTCATGGCTCAGTAGTAGCCACGTTCATCATATTCATCTTTGAAAACCTTCATCTGTTCCTTTCAGGACAAATCTTTTCTTCTCACCTGTATCACAGGTACACAAGATTTCATGAGATGTCATCATAAATTCTAACTTTCAGAATTTTATTGCAAACCTGTCACCCACATATTTGTCCAGTCTCACGATTTGTTTTCATATTTGTCCCGCTCAGGAACCATATTCATAATTATGGGACTTTCCTTCCCATAACATTTTAACTCAACAGGAATTTGGTCTTCCTTATGGGCTTACCTTACTTCCATATCCATGACCCCTTGCTTCCTGCAATTCATTCTTCAATCAGCCAAACAATTTGTTAGATTTTCCATGTATATATATATATATATATATATATATATATATATATATAT
>JZKD02S1928268.1:2716-20142 GCA_000966675.3 Picea glauca | reverse complement strand
CTCCAAAGAATGCTATCATGGCTTGGATATATGGTGCACCCAAGATTCATAAAGTTTGTGTCCCCTTAATATTGATTGTAAACATGATAGGATCTCTAACGTACTCTCTAGAAAAATTTCTTTCTAAGTTACTCATTCTCCCATGTGGCACTAAAAACTCATTTTTAAAGGACTAGTTATCCTTTTTAAAATGTATCAAAAACCAAAATGTAGAAGATGATTAAATTCTAGTAAGCTTTGACATTGTGTCTCTCTACACCAAGATCCTAGTGGACCATGCCATTAATGTCATGCAAGATTTCAAATACATAGAGAATTATAAATTTGTAAATATGTTCCTTAAATCAAAATATTTTAGTTACAAAGGAAATATGTATGCGAAAATTCATGGTGTAGCAATAGGCTCCCCACTATCACTAGTATTTTCAAACATCTACATGGAGAAATTTGAAGGGATTTCAAATCCTTTCAACTCACCCTAGGAGTATGGAAATTATATGTGGATGATATCTTCACCAAATGGGAACTTGCTAGAGAGGATCTTGAAGGATTCTTCAAGCACATTAATAGTGTAATGATACCAAGCCAAATTTTTCGCTTGGAATCACTAACTACTATTGATTTGTGATGTGTAGGTGTTTATTGAGTTATTAAGTGCATACAAGATTCATCCAACACATGTAGATCACAACACATTCAAGATATAGAAGCACAAACAAAGATCTGACCTTTTTATTATGAGCAATGCAGAATCAATACAATATATGGCCGATTTGGCATAAACTTGAGATGGTCGTACAAGCAATAGATATGAGATGCAACAAAATGCTCCCGTCAATACAAAATAAGCCTCCAGAGGCTAGATAAGTAATGAAGACCAGTGTCAAGCAGATCTGGATGCCAACCCCTCCAGCTGAAGAGTGCCACGCTCCAAGGGAAGACTGAAACCCTCAATATTTCGGCCCTGATGGAAGAGTACTCCAAATGAACCCAAAATCGGTCAGATGATAGATCAGGGTAGTGGGATAATCCTCCTGAAGTTTCAAGCCCAACGTCCAAGGCCAACCTCTCCAACTGCTAAATTTTCTAAGGGAGTTGTCCCCTCCTAAATAGTTGAAACCCTAGGCAACTCGTCCCTAAAGAAATACACCTCCAAATGATGTGAAAGTCTCCAAGAATATAGATTGGGCTATGAGAACCCTGTGGGAGAAGTTTTAGGTCTAGATCTCAAGTAGATCTCTCTAGATCTGAGTTTTACTGAATCACAAGACGTCCCCTATGGCTCCAAGACGTCCCAATCTGCAGACAAATATATGATGATGATAACCCTCCAGAAAAACCATCAAATTGATGGACATGCCCCTGCAAACAAAACCCAAGTGTCAGAATGGCCCCATGCCCTCAGGATAAGCTGGATCAAACCTCCCTCTAGATGATGGTGCACCCTTACTAGAACCACAAGAATAGTACGACTGGCTATCTTCTGAAGTGCTAGATGGAGATGAGCTGAGACTAGAATGGTGTGGAGGAGTATTCCATCCTCGAGACCAAGCTGCGGAACAAGGTGAGTGAATATTTAACCACTGAGTTTCTCACAAGGGTTTGTACAATAAAACCCCTAAACTGAATGCTCAAGAGAAATAACAAATGCTAATCCAAAACCAGAGTGAATAATGGGTGCGCCCTAGCCTCTTACTTATACTTTTCCTTCTAATTCTCTATTGAGTTAGGTTAACTCCCAGGGTTAATCTTTTATTCTTCTGTTGAGTTATATTTTACTCCTTTATCCCTTTCCTTTGTTAAGTCAACTTAAAAATATAACTTTAACCTCATTGACTTCCCCCCTTAGTGTGAGACTATGACCTAGTGGGGGTGCCCAGGCCACTGAGTCTCCTCATCACCTCTCTAAGAGCTGGGGGACATTACAGTATCCCCTGCTAGAAATTGCTTGTCCTCAAGCAATTCCAAACCCTCTTCTCTTACCAAGTACTCCTGCTCCCAAGTGGCATCCTCAATGGGTAAATCCTTCCACCTGATCAGGTACTCCTTGATGCTTCGACTTCTGAGCCTCTTCTCTCGGACTTCGAGTACCTCCTCCAAAATCAAAACAAGCTACCCCTCCTCATCCATGGGGGGTAATACCTCAATAGGACTGATGTGCTAACCGAGGGATTTCTTAAGGCACAAGACATGAAAGACGTTGTGAATTTTGCTTCCTTGTGGAAGCTCCAACTCCTAAGATACGGACCCTATCCTCTTGCTGACTCTGTAGGGTCCAAAGAAACATGGCTACAATTTCTCTTCTCTGCTTCTTTTAATGGAAGCCTGCCTGTATGGTTGCAACCTCAAATAGACTAAATCGCCAACCTCAAAAGTATGGTCAACTCCGTGCTTGTCTGCTTGGACCTTCTGCTGGTTTTGTGCCCTTTGTAGATGATCCTTCAATTCTCTGAGAATGTATTGGCTCTGCTGTATCCCATCCTGTATCATCGGTGCCCTACTATCACCGAATGCAATCTCCACAAATGATAAAGGATCATAGTTATACAAATCTCTAAATGGTTACATGCCAATGGACATATGTTGGGTGGTGTTGTAGCAATATTCTCCCAAATGCAACCATCTGACCCATGCTTTCTGTTACCCTGCCACATAGTTTATGAGATAGCCCTCCACCCACTTATTGACTATCTTTGTCTGTCCATCTGTCTGAGGGTGATAGCTAGTTCTAGCGATCAAGTCCATACCAACCAATCTGAATAACTCCTGCCAGAAAGTACTCATAAACCTGCTATCCCTATCGTTGACAATGGTCTTGGGTAGGCCGTGCATCCTAAAAATTTCTCTGAAGAAAAGTTCGGCCACCTATGCTGCAATGAAGTCGGTAGCTATGGTGAAGAAGTGTGCAAAATTTGTTAACATTTCCACCACTACAAATATGCAGTCCTTCCCTTGCGTCTTAGGTAGCCCGGTGATGAAATCCATGGATATGCTTTCCCATTTGTGCTCTGGAATGGGCAAGGGTTGCAATAATCCTGTTGGGTGCGTGTGCTCATCCTTGTTTTCCTGACATGTCAAACACTCTTTGACATGCCTAATCACATCCTCCTTGAGCCCTTTCCAAGAGAATCTTTCTCTGACCTGCCTGTACATCTTGCTGATCCCCTGATGCCCTGCCATTGGTGAGTCGTGACATGCCTGCAATACCTTGTTCTTGAAGGTCGATCCAGAAACCAAGAAGATTCGATCTTTGTAGTAGATGAGGTCATTAATAACCTTGAAATATTCATCGTGTACCTGTCCATCCAGTAGTTGGCACGCAAACTGATCCTCTGCATACTCCATCACTAGCTGGTCTTTTCAAACAACTGATATCCCGGTTATGGCAAGGACGGATGGCCTCCTGGATAAGGAATCCGCCACCACATTGTTCTTCGCTTTGACAAACTCGATGTCAAAGTAATAGGCCTTTATTCTGCTTACCCATTTTTGTTTCCTCTCGTTCAAGTCCTTCTATTCCAATAGGTATTTGAGACTGTTATGATCTGACTTGACAACAAACCGAGCACCTACCAAGTATTTCCGGAATTTGGCCAATGCATGCATGATAGCCAGCATTTCTTTGTCATAAATGTTGTAGAGTAGCTTAGGACCCCAGATTTTTTGGATTTTGTAGGCAAGAGGGTGCCTCTTCTGCATCATTATGACCCCTATTCCTTCCTCGGATGCATCACACTCCAAGGTAAATGGAAGACTGAAATCTAGAAGGGCTAACAATGGATATGTACTCATCACCTTCTTCATCTTGTCCATCATTTTCTGAGCCTCCTCGTCCCACTTGAACGCTCCCTTCTTAGTCAAATCGGTCAAGGGTGCACACAATTGAGAGAACCCCTTGAAAAACTTCCTGTAATATGTGCACATTCCAAGGAATCCTCTCAATTCCGTGAGTGTCTTAGGAGTGGGCCATTCCATGACGGCTTCAATTTTCTCCTGATGTACCTGTACCCCTTTTGCTCCGATAATGTGTCCTAGATAAAGGACCTCCGTCATTCCAAACTCACATTTGGACTCCTTGGCATATAGCGACTGATCCTCCATAATTGAAAAAATATGGTCCAAATGTCTAAGGTGCTCCTCCCATGTCTTGCTGTAGATAAGCAGGTCATCAAAGAACACCAACAAGTGCTTCCTTAGCTGCTTGTTGAATACATGGTTCATACATGACTGGAACGTAGAAGGGGCATTGGTTAACCCAAAGGGAATCACCAGAAACTCATAATGACCGTAGTGACATCTAAAAGATATTTTTGAGATGTCTTCCTCCCTCATCTTGATTTGATGATAGCCAGAACGAAGGTCAATCTTAGTGAAGTAGACGGACCCATGCAATTCATCCAACAGTTCATCAATCCTTGGTATTGGGTACCTATTTTTGATGGTCTTTTTATTCAAGGCCCTGAAGTCAATGCACATCCTCATAGTGCCATCCTTCTTCTTCACCAACACTACTGAAGAAGAAAAAGGACTACTGTTGGGCCTAATGTGTCCCATGTCCAGAAGTTCCTTGATGGCATTTTCTATCTTGTCGTTGTACTTCTTCGGATGTCTGTATGGTGTGGTGATCACTGGTTTGGCCCCTTCCTCTAGCTCAATAATGTGCTCAAATCCTCTATCTGGTGGGACCCCTGGAGGAATAGGCCCAAACACCTTGTGGTGCTTTTCAAGGATTTCCTTGATTTATGGAGTGTAATGAACCTTGCCCTGTTCATTCACACGTGTCACAATCCTACATTCAGCTGCATATACTATCTCATCCCTCCGAAATATGGCTTCCATCCTCTTGGTCGTGACTACCTTTGCAAAATTCCCTGTCATGCCCCGAAGTACTACCTTTCGTCCACCCTCAACTGTGAATGACATTTCCATCATTTTGTAGTTGGTGGTGATAGGCCCCAATGTGTTGAGCCATTGAAATCCTAGGATGATGTTGGTATCCAGAAGGTCTATGACATAGACGTCATGCGTCAACTCATGCCTTCCCAAGGTAAGCTTCAGGCCCAAAATATATCTGTCACAGGGCATGGTGCTTCCTCCTGCAACCTCCACTTTGAATCCTTCAAATTCTACTGTGGGTATGTGCCTCCTATTCAACAATGATGCATCAATGAATTTGTGGGAAGCTCCTCCATCAATCAAGACCGATACTCTCTGACCCTACAAGACCCCCCTCATTCGGAAGGTGTTATACTTGGGCACTCCACTGATAGATTCCAAGGTGGCCATACTATCATGTCTTGTGATCTGTTCCTCCTCTACTGCCTCAGTGGTTTCTGCCTCCATGTTATGTATCTGTCCAATCTCATATTCTTCTTTGTTATCTGATGTGACCTCAATGTAATGTACCTGCCCACGTCCCATGCACTTGTGTGAGGGATTCCATGGTTGCTTGGATGTGAAGCAGAGTTACTTCCTTCTCATTTCTCTCCTGGTGTTGTCATCTATTCTACCATGACCCCTATCATAACCCTTAGGGTCACGTCCTCCTTAGTTTATTGGAGGCCTTTGATCTCTTCCACCATTGTTAAGAGGAGGTCTGGGTATGAATTTTGGTTTAGCAGTGGGACCCAAATCCCTCGTCTTCCAAATGGCTTCCTGTAGGTTGGTAGGCTTGAAGGCCTTTACCCAACCCTTCAAGGGTTTCATCAACCCTTCTGTGAAAAGAATCATGAGCCTGGTCAGGGACATATCTTGCACCATCACTGCCAACCTATGGAATTCATCAATGTATTCCTTAGCTGTACATGTTTGCTTGAGTTGGGTGAGCTCTCAGAAATGTAACTCAGGATCTCCTTGATCAAATCTATCAATGAGCCTCTGAGTGAATTCTATATAGGATACAATCTAGTTGTGGCCGAGTGCGGTGAGCCCATGATACCACCAGTCGTGGGCCTTTCCATCCAAGTACATAGTGGAAAACTTGATGGCCTCCATCTCTCTCATGGGGTTAAGCTTCAAGTAGGTATCCAACTTCTACACCCATGATTGTGCTGTCATCTTGGCCGTACCATCAAAGTATGTAATCTCTATCTTTCCTGCCCTTTGTTCAAACTCAAAACTGCCCCTATGGTTCATCCTAGGCTGATTTCTGAACCTGAGTTAGCAATACTGATCTAGGGACATCTGTCTTTGAACCCTCATATCCAAGCTGTAGTATTCCTTGGTATTCCTAGACAATTTTTCCACAAATTATTCAACCTGTTCATGTTGCCCCTGCTCATCTGTGAATGTGGGCATGTACGGTCTAGGGTTAGCTCTGCTACCTGAGTGTCGTCCTAGCTGTTCATCTGTGAAAACTAGCATGTATGGCCTAGGATTGACCCTTCTACCCATCTTCCCATGGGATGTGCCACCTCCCAGACTTCCTTCGGATCTAAGTGCTTTCTCCGAGTTATATTTGATCTCCTCATGAGTTCCACAGGAACCACCAGCCTCCTTATTCCCATACGTATCAGGATCCTTTCCCTGATGGGTTACTTGCATCAGAAGGTCAGTTATCCGAGATTGGTTCCCATTCATCTTTTGAATATTCTCGTCAACCTTATTCAAGGTTTCAGAGATTTCGGCCTGTCCCCTCCTGCTGGTTTCCTGATACTCATCCAAGTGTTGGACCAATGTTCTTTCTATGTGGTTCATGTTTTGTTGGAACTTACCAAATTCAACCACTAAGAAAGCCAATCCCTGCGGCTCATGGTCATCCCCTGACCCTTCCATTTCTACTTCGGTTTCACTGTTGTTTTTCTTCCTCCAACCCATAACAATTCCATTGTACCTCTACATGCGCCGATCCCTCCACAGGTTTGGAGGATCGAAGCTCTGATACCACTGTAATGATCTCAAGCCAATTTTTTCGCTTGGAATCACTAAATACTACTTATTTGTGATGTGTAGATGTTTATTGAGTTATTAGGTGCATACAAGATTCATCCAACACATGTAGATCACAACACATTCAAGATATAGAAGCACAAGAAAAGATCTGACCTTTTTATTATGAGCAATACAGAATCAATACAATAGATGGTCGATCTAGCATAAACCTCAGATGGCCTTACAAGCAATAGATATGAGCTCCTACAAAATGCTCCCGTCAATACAAAAGAATCCTCCAAAGGCTGGATAAGTAATGAAGACCAATGTCAAGAAGATCTGGATGCCAACCCCTCTAGCTGAAGAGTGCCACGCTCCAAGTGAAGACTGAAACCCTCAATATTTTGGCCCTGATGGAAGATTACTCCAAATGAACCCAAACTCGGTCAGATGATAGATCAGGGTAGTGGGATCCTCCTACTGAAGTTTCAAGCCCAACTTCCAAGGCCAACCTCTCCAACTGCTGAATCTTCTAAGGGAGTTGCGCCCTCCTGAATAGATGAAACCCTAGGCAACTCATCCCTGAAGAAATACACCTCCAAATGATGTGAAACTCTCCAAGAATATAGATCGGGCTATGAGAACCTCGTGGGAGAAGTTTCGGGTCCATATCTCAAGAAGATCTCTCTAGATCTGAGTTTTATTGAATCACAGGATGTCCCCTATGGCTCCAAGACATCCCAATCTGAAGACAAATATATGATGATGACAACCCTCCAGAAAAACCTTCAAACTAATGGACATGCCCCTGCAAACAAAACCCAAGTTTCGGAATGGCCCCAGGCCCTCAGGATAAGCTAGATCGAACCTCCCTCTAGATGATGGTGCACCCTTGCTGGAACCACAAGAATAGTACACGTGGCTATCTTCTGAAGCGCTAGATGGAGATGAGCTGAGACTAGAATGGTGTGGAGGATTCTTCCATCCTCGAGACCAAGCTGGGGAATAAGGTGAGTGGATATTTCACCACTGAGTTGCTCACAAGGGTTTGTACAACAAAACCCCCAAACTGAATGCTCAAGAGCAATAACAAATGCTAATCCAAAACCAGAGTGAATAATGGGTGCGCTCCTGCCTCTTACTTATACTTTTCCTTCTAATTCTCTGTTGAGTGAGGTTAACTCCCAGGGTTAATCTTCTATTCTTCTGTTGAGTTATCTTTTACTCCTTTATCCCTTTCCTTTCTTAAGTCAACTTAAAAATATAACTTTAACCTCGTTGACTTCCCCCCTTAGTGTGAGACTATGACCTATTGGGGGTGCCCAGGCCACTGAGTCTCCTCATCACCTGTCTAAGAGGTGGGGGACATTACAAATAGTTTCTCATAACACTTCAAATTCACCATTGAGATAGAAAGGGGCATACACCTTTACTTTTTGGATGTAATGCTCAACAAGAATATTGATTGGGAGACTCAAGTATCAAGTCTATAGGAGGAATTCATGGAAATAGAGATACCTTCATGCAAACTATCATAACCACCCAACTCAAAAAGTAAGCATTATTCATACCCTTGCAACAAGGGTCACAATAATCCCATATAAAAAACACTTGAACTATGAACTAGATAACCTTAGTACAATCTTCAGAATGAATAATTACAATGATTGGAATATTGGCAAGGGAATCCACAAATAAATGAACGCAGGACACTTGCATAGGAAGGTGGATATCCCAAAACTCATATTTCCATGCATGAAAGGTAGCACAAATCAGATTGGAAAAATACAAAGAAGTAGAAAAATCATGATAAACTTCACTCTCATGAACACCATTAGAATCTTGGAAGACACAGTGAATGAATCATTAGATATTAGGAAATTAAAATGTGTCTTTAAAATCCCACGTTCTTATGGAAAAATCTATATTGGTGAAATTGGACAGTCACTATAGGCACACTTAAAATAACATGCAATAGATAATTCCAGAGATTGAACCTCTATATCAACTCTCATAAGGCACTCTCAGAACATTACAGGAAGGAAACAATTATACCTAACAATATAATTATTTCAACAAAGTAGAATTTTGTACATGTCTAAGCAAGATCAGGTTAACATTCATTCTGCAACATATACCCATTCAAACTATAAACATTTAGAGCATGGATTGAAAATATATGGAAAAATTTGCTAGAAAGGATAATTTTAATTCATGAATTTCTGGAGACATCATAATTGAGTGTATGGTACATCAAACAATTAGGCTACTTTTATTGATGCATCAGTGGTGGAAACTAACTTTGATGCATTTTTTGGCATTGTGGGTCTTCTATTCGAGCATAGAAAACACAAACGTCATATTATTATATATATAAACACACACACACAAACATAAATTAACGCAGTTTTACTACAGAGCTTATCTGACCTACAATGACAAATGCAACATGAACCTGAGATACAAAAACATGGCCATATCAGTGGCCACACTAAGAGGAGAACCTCGAGAAAGGTCCACCCCAGAGGAAAAGGACCAGTGCCAGATGATTCCTCTGAGAAGGAAGATGGTGATTTAGAGGGCTCTTCTAGCAGCAGAACCAGTTCCTATCCCCGAATAAAACAGAAGAAGAAAAATCTTTCCAAGGGTCATAAATTCGAAGAATTCAGAAAAGCCAAACCGCCCTCCTTCGATGGTGAAATAAAGAAGGGAGAGGAACCAGAGGCCTTGCTGCTTGGACTAAAGAAGTATTTCAGAGTCCATGACTTCTCAGAAAATATGAAGGCCTGAGTGGCCACCTTCAACTTGAATGGAAAGGCTTCCATTTGGTGGGAAGACCTTAAGAATGTGAAAGGGGTTCACGAAGAGGACCTGTCTTGGGAGAAATTTGAGAAATACTTCCAGAAGAAGTATTTGTCGGAAAAATATTTCGACGAGAAGACTAAAGAGTTTTATGAACTCAAACTGGGGAAACTCACTATAGAAGAATATGTCAACAAATTCCTCGATTTGTTGAGGTATTTACCTTATGTAAAAGCAGAAAAGGAAAAGGTGCAATGCTTCATCAACGGACTACCCAAGGACTACCAAAACAGAATTGAATTTGATGAGCCAAAGACCCTAGAAGGCACTATTCGAAAGGAAACATATTGTCATGAACAGTTTGGAAATTGGGCAGAACCTCGTGAAGGATGGAAACAAAAGAATAGTTCGAGATTTCAGAAAAAGGGGATTAAATCCCTAGGATTTAAGAACTATAAGAAGAACCTAAGAATGAGCTTCCCAGCCCGGAGTGTACACCAACATAATTTTCCATCCTTGGGCGGAAATAAAACTTCTGGATATGTACCAGTGAAGACTGATAACCCAAAGAGAGAACCTTTGAAATGTTGGGGTTGCAGAGAAGAACATCTCCTGAGAGACTGTCCACACCGACAACAGAATAGTCGAAGAATTTATAACATCCATGAAGCTACTACCGTCAATGATGTGGCCAGGAGTGTGCCGCAAATTTATGCAGCCTTCGATAATAACCAAGCTGACCACCAAGCTTCAGTGGTGGAAATGGAAGGTATGATTTACAACCACATAGTACCTATTTTGATTGAATCTGGTTCAAATTTAAGTTATATATCCCCTAAGGATGTTGATAAGTGTAAACTACAGCCACACAAAAACACCAAGCCATGGTTGGTACAGTTAGCCACTGGCACCAAAAGAAGGGTAGCAGAGGTCATACCAGACTGCCAATTGATGTTGGATGAATTCCCCACCCAAGAAACCCTTAACATATTACCCTTGTGATTATATGATCTGTTGATTGGTATGGACTGGCTAGTCGCCCATAAGGCCAGATTGGACTGTTACCATAAAACCTTAGAATGTGTAGGTAAAGAAGGAAAAAGGATAACCCTTCAAGGGATCCAAAAACCTGTCTCGGTGAGACAAATATCAGCTCTGCAAATGAGAAAGTATTTCTGAAAAGGATGTCCCTTATATGAAATACAGGTGTTGAAAACAATTGAAGGTGACAAACCAAACCTTGAAGACCACCCTACCCTGAGAGCATACAGAGATGTATTTCCGAAAGAGGTACCGGGTCTACCTCCGAGAAGAGACATAGACTTCTCGATAGAACTTGCACCAGGAGCAGTGCCGGTGTCTAGGACACCCTACCGGATGAGCACACTTGAGCTAGTTGAACTCAAATTTCAATTGAGAGAAATGATGGATAAGGGCTATATCCGGCCTAGCGTGTCTCCATGGGGAGCACCAGTCCTGTTTGTGAAAAAGAAGAACATTACCCTTATACTGTGTGTAGATTATAGACAACTCAATAAGGTAACCATAAAGAACAAGTACCCCTTGCCCAGGATCGATGACCTGTTCGATCAATTGGGAGGTGCATCTATTTTCTCAAAGATTGACTTGAGTTCAGGATACCATCAAGTCCGAATCAAGGGGGAAGACATCCATAAAACTACTTTCCGGACACAGTATGGTCACTATGAGTTTGTGGTAGTGCCATTTGGATTAACCAATGCCCTTGCCACTTTCATGTGCTTGATGAATAATGTACTCAGCAAATTCCTAGACAAATTTGTGTTGGTTTTTATTGACGACATACTAATTTATTCCAAGAATAGAGAAGGCCATGAAGAGCATATTAGGCTTGTGCTGCAAGTGCTAAGAGAGCATCATCTCTATGCCAAATTCAACAAATTTGACTTCTTCTAGAAGAAAATACATTACTTAGGGCATGTCCTATCTGAATAAGGGGTAGCAGTAGACCCTGACAAGATCAGCTCCATCATGGAATGGCCTACCCCAAAGGATGTTTCAGATATCAGATCCTTTATGGGAGTAGAAGGATATTATAGGAGATTTATAAAAGGATTCTCCAAGATTGGTTGTCCAATCACTTCCCTCCAGAAAAAGGGGACAAAATTCATGTGGACATAGAAATGTGAAGAAAGATTTCAAACCCTGAAACATCTACTGATCCACGCACCCATGCTGAAGATCATCGATCCCAAAGCTAATTTCCTCGTGTGCACAGATGCATGTAAGGAAGGGCTCGGAGAGTCCTTATGCAAGGAGGAAATGTGGTATGCTATGAATCCCATAAATTAAATGAACATGAAGTCAACTATGTGACTCATGATCTAGAATTGGCCTCCATAGTGCACGCCTTAAAAATGTGGAGGCATTACCTCCTAGGAAGGAAATTTTTACTTATGACAGATCACTGTGGATTGCGATATTTGTTTGACCAACCGAAGCTCAATGCAAGACAATCTAGATGGATGGACCTCCTTAGCGAATTTGATTTCGAAATCAAACACATTAAAGGAAAAGAAAATAGGGTGGTTGATGCCCTTAGCAGAAGCATGAAAACAATTCACCTGGCAGTGGTGAGCACCTGTGAGACGGATGTCAAGGAAAGAGTCAGAAATGCACAAGAGACAGATCCATTTTTCTAGACCGTGACCTCATAACTACAACAAGATCCCACTGGGGTAAAATATGAAGGCTGCCAGATGACCGAAGGAGGTCTTCTCACTTACAGAAACAAAATGTATATTCCAAATTGTGACGACTTAAAGAGGTTCATTATGGATGAACTACATAAAAGACCCTATACTGTTCATCCAGGATACCAGAAGATGATCACTACCACCAAGAAATAATTTTATTGGCCTGGATTGAAGAAAGACATAGCTAAATACTTGGACAAATGCATAGAGTGCCAACAGGTTAAAGCAGAACATCGACACCCAGCAGGATTATTGCAAACTTTACCAATCCCAGAATGGAAATGGGAAACCATCTCCATGGATTTCATCATTGGATTACCAACCTCAACCAAACAGAATGATGCCATTATGGTGGTGGTGGATAAATTGAGAAAGTCTGCTCATTTCATCCCCGTCAAGTCGACTTGCAAGGCAATAGACATCGCCCAGGTATTCATGAAGGAGATATTCAGACTGCATGGTATGCCGAAATAGATCTTGTCTGACAGAGACACGAAATTTACTTCCAACTTTTGGAATTCACTGATGACTGGTGTTGTAGGAAAATCTCCCTACGGACAGGTAGATCTCCTCAAAGATGTAGACTCTTAACTCTAAGACAGAAAGTGTTTATCATGGTCACTGACTTCCTTTTAGATCTAGGTGGACTAGTGTGTGATAAGGAAGGAGAAGAGAAGTACCTTTGATCGATGTTTGTCCCTGCACGCTCTGAGTTGAGCTCCGATCTTTCGCTCCTCGATGAATCCTGTAGAAAAATAAAGTACGAATACTTCCTACTCTATCAAGGTTAGCCCTAAATAGATCTATCTACTAAAGAGACAAATTCATGTGAGATTGAACACGAATTAGAAAGAAATAGGCCAAGCAAATCATATTGATGAGGACAAAACATTACTTACAGCAGTAGATGGATTGTAGCAGTTCTGCCAAGTCCTCCTTGTCCATCCCTTGCTCAAAACATCCACGATCAGAATGAAGATAGCTTCACCAATTGTTCCCTATGAGATCATAGGTCTCTTGGTTTCAAACCACCTCTGTTCCAGCACCACTTATGAGATCATACGTCTGGTGTAATTCTCCATTTCACCCTTTCACCATGAGAAAGCTTGTTTATATAGCCTTGGAGAGGCTCAACCAATTGAGATATCCTTGGGGTAAGTTGAGGATTTTCCTCCTCCAGTTAGGGATATTCCCTAATATCATGGATTCATTGAGGATTCGAACCCAACTAACTTCTAAGAATGAAAAGATCCTTCCCCCATTATTCTCAACAAATCAACTGCTGCCCAGAATAGGTAGCGCTCCCTTAAAAGGGCCATCAGAGCATTGTAGCGCTCCTGAGTAAGCTTAAGGGGGGCGCCAGCACTCCTAAAGTCAATAGAACTCCTCCAGAAAGGCCAAGGAGCTTTATAGCGCTCCCAAACAGTGTGAGGGGGGGCGCCAGTGCTCCCAGAAGAGGTATAGGGGAGCGCTCCCCTCCAAAAACCTAGTCTTTTGAGTGTTTTCAGATGGCAAAAGGTTCATGAGCATGTTGACTCATTTATCTTCTTCCAAATCAGATGTTTGAGGTGTTTCAAGTGTCCTTCTCATGTCATTATAGGCACGACATAGGCATCATGGTAGTATGCTTTCTTTGACACTTGCGACACTTGTGAGCAAAATGCGACACTTGCGACACTTATAATGACGACACTTGCGACACCATCGAAGTGAGTAATTTTGATGTGTAACAACTGGTTTAGAGACCAAGTTGTTGTTTAGCACCACCTATCACCCTCAAACCAATGGACAGACATAAAGAGTGAACCAAATACTAGAAGACATGTTAAGAATGCATGTAATGCATCAACCCAAGAAGTGGGAAGACTACCTGCCACTGGTGGAATTCGCCTACAACAATGGCTACCAAGAATCCCTAAAGACGAGTCTGTTCGAAGTCCTCTATGGTAGGTCGTGAAAAACTCCTGTCAGTTGGAGTAATCCCGTAAACAAAATTTCTTTTGGACCCGACATGTTGAAAGAAATGGAATAGCAAGTGATTCAGATAAAACAAAACTTGAAGGTCGCTCAGAACTGGCAGAAAAGTTATGTTGACCAAAAGAGAAATCCAAGAGAGTTCAAGATGGGAGACCATGTATATCTCAGAGTTAGGCCAAGGAAGAGTTCCCTGAAAATGGGAGCTTGTGCCAAGTTGGCACCTCGATATTGTGGACCCTTTGAGGTTCTAGATAGAGTGGGACCTGTAGCCTATAGGCTAGCACTTCCTCCCACCATGAAGGCACATAATGTTTTCCATGTTTCATTATTGAAGAAATATGTACATGATGCTAACCATATAATTGACTGGTCTATGATCCAGGTGGAACCGGAGGGAGAATTTCTACCAGAACCTCAATGCATACTGGACAGAAAGGAAACCCCACTTCGGAACCGAACCATTGCACAGGTCAAGGTGCAGTGGAGACATTTTGGCCTAGATGAGGCTACATGGGAAATGGAGGATTCCATGAGATAGGCATATCCAATTTTGTTTACATCTATACATGCATGTCATGTTGATAGATAGAACATCGAGGACGATGTTCCTTTAAGGGGGAGGGAATTGCAACACCCTGTTTCCCCCAGTCTGTAAAAATAACTATACTGGCCAAGAATTGTGGCAAACTCAAGAATGTGAATGTGTGATGTGAATGGACCTTGTGAAAAAGGTCGATGAATGTAAATAATATTATGAATATATATTGCAGGACTGTTGAGAGGGGAATGTGCTGAAAAAGAGACCACGATGGATGAAGAAAGGTGGTGGAAGGCAACTGGAATGGTGGCGTTAACTTCCACCGAAACCAATACCGTATTTGGTCTTCACTGGCCCAGAGAACCAAGAGCGGCTCGCTGGCCCGAAATAAATGACTTGCAGGTTGGTAGGTAGACGAATCCTCATGAGTAATGAGGGATGGGGGTGAACCGCCCACCCGTAGAGTCCTCGGGCCTGACCACCGCGAGGAAGATCGTGCCACACGCAACTTCGCCGGAAAGAGAAAAGGTAGGAAGAGTGTGCGAGGAGGGGGGGCAGACGCGAGCAGAATGAGAAGAGAAAATGGGGAAAGACTCTGAAAGAATACAGAGTGAGTGATAGCAGAGAATAAGAAGAGTAACCTTCGTTCTCGATCACTGAAGAACAGAGATAGAGAGTCTCGAGCATCATGGTCTCATCTTGGGGGTGGCTAGTTGTAAATCCATTCGGAATCGCTGAGCCTACGGTTGGGTGGAAACGATCACCCCTCTCAGTAGTTGCATCAAACCTGGTGTTTTTCTGATAAGTGTTATATCTCGTATCTTGAATTGAATATTCTAACTTGTATGCTCATGGTTTGTGAAATTATGAATGGTTTTAGTATAAGATTGTCTTTGTGTTTTTCTGATAAAAAATGGTGGTTGCATGCTTATATTGGAAAGACCACCTATGGCTTACGTTTATATATATATGCTTATATAATTTGAATGGATTCATATTTCTCAAGTCTATTCTCGGGAAATTATTTCCCTTATCTGTCTCCAGTAATACCCTGGATAGATCTCCCCATAGAGACACCCTTTTTGGAGAGTTTACCAAGAACCGGAAAGAGGATTTGATGGCGCAAGTCTTAGAAACCCTGCACGAGAGAGATTGGTTCTTTTAAAATCTCGATATTTCAGTGTTTCGACACCCGGGGTATCCAAGCGTGAGTTCTCTTGTACTCGCAAGTCCTGAAACCCCGATTTGCGAAATCCCGAAATGGAAATGTGTGGATAAGTGTCGTTTAATAGGCGAGATTCTGTTGGAAGATCTGAGGTCAGTCACGATCGTTAGATTGGAGGAAGAAACGAGGGAGTTAATGCTTCAACCCCTTTCTTTTTATCTTTGTGAGTAGCGAAGAAATCGGGACCGTAGATCCCAAGGTCTGTGGGAGCACCTGGACCATCCATTTATAGGGACACGTGGCTACCGGTAAGCGTTTCGGCATTTCGACACCCAGGAAATCAAAGGGAAAGAACCCTGGTCATCGCGAGTCGTGAAATCCTGATAACCGAAACCCCGAAATAGTTTAAGGTGTGGATGAGATAGGATATTTTGGCACTTCGGTACCCAGAATACCTAAGTGCATATTCCCTTGTGCTCGCAAGTCCCGAAACCCTGACTTCCAAAATCCCAAAATGATAATAGGATGGATCAACCATGAGTTTTCAATGTTTCGGCACCCAGAATACCTAAGTGCGAGTCCCCATGTACTCGCAAGTCCCGAATCCCTGATCCGCGAAATTTCGATGGGAGAAACCCCGAAATAGACGTGCAGGTTAAGAGTTGGTATTTCGGAGTTTCGGCTCCCGGAAGATCTAGATGTGAGACCTCCTGTCTGCACACGCTGCGAATCTTCGATCCGCGAAACCCCGAATTTTGGTCGAGTGTATGATGAGCGGGTGTATCGGCTTTTCGACACTCAGGTGGTCGAAGAGTGTGAATCTCCGCCCTCTTGTATTGCGAAGTCCCAAATTGCGAAATCCCAATATGGCATAGAGTGATTTTGGTCGGCGTTTCGGTACCTGAAAGACACAATGGTAAGTTTCCCCTTTCACGCACAAGTCCCGAAATCCCGACTAGTAAAACCCCGACTCGGACTAACATGGATGAGTTTTGATGACCTGGGGTTTTCGGCTCCCAGGAAACCTAGGAGCGAGAATTCTTGTCATCACACCACGTGAAATCCCGATAGGTGAAATGCCAAAATGGCTGAGTACGTATAGCCTTGGATGTTTCGACGTTGCGGTACCCGAGATCCCCAAAGGACAGTTTTGTTCCTGGTATCTATTAGAGGCAGAATCTTGATGGGGAGAGTTTCAATGTGGAGTAGCACGCGAAATCTTGATATTTCGGAGTTTGTCTCCCGGAGCATCTGGGTACGAGACCTCTTGTCTTCGCATATCCCGAAATCCCAATATGTGAAACCCCGAGATGGTCAGCGCATATAAATCTGGTACTTC